>CM057965.1:3227884-3827884 GCA_030142095.1 Rubus idaeus | reverse complement strand
CTTGAAACAAATCTTCTATATATCTTGATTCCCAATCAAGCCAATTAATGCATAATAAATTAAAATCTTTTAATAATCATTATCTAATCATAATTATCAAATCAACAAATCTTTTTTTTTGGTCAACTAAAAAATAAAAAAATAAAATTTGTTGATTTGATAAAACAAATCTTGATAAAAGAAAATTATATATAGTGATGTATTATATATATATATATCATAAATGTTGGGATTATGTTGGCCATATATGTTTTTCCTGCTTCTCAAAATTGTGCAGCACATACAAAATAGAAATAAAGGAGTGAAAAATAACATGAAATTCTCACATTTTTCATTATTTTGAAAAATCTTTTGAGAGTAAGCTAGGTAGGAAATGATATCAAGGTTAATTTATTGGTATAATCCTTTTGCCGTTTTACATTTTCCGTCTGTTGATTTTACTGTCGCTCTTCTTAGTTCTTGTTCGTATTTGGGCCTCTGCCTTTTGATCGAGTTTGCATGTTTTTTTTGTCTTTTGGTCATTTGATTTTGCATGTTAGGGTTGAGAATTTGGCAGGTTATGTACGTAGTTCTTGTCAGTACTTCCACTTATATACTTTGTGTTCCTATGTTAAAAAAAGTTAAGTTTGCGTGCAGAATTTTGGTGATTCTACTTTTCCTTTTCGTTAAAGATGACCTCTAGATTTTGTTTAAATGAGCTTGGGTACAAATAAAAGAAAAGGAAAGGAGAAAACAAAGACCTCAACTTCATAGACTTTTGTTTGGAGGACAAGTACGTACATATGTGCTGAAAATATTATCGGCACATGTACGCTCTAAAAGTCTTGGATGGTATAAAGCATAAGATTATCGACTTAATATTGTTTTCTTTGGAACAAATTGATGAAGTATTTATAAAATAAATATTAATTTGTCTTATTTTTTGTTATTTACTGGACAAAGTAGCAAGAGTAGCATAAAAGAAGGATCATAATTAAATACAAAAGAAGGATATATCAGTTATGACTTCTGCCTTCTCATAAAAGAAAATCTGAGGCAAAGTTAAACAAATAGGTTACAACATTAAGCATCATAAATACAGAAGAAGGATATGCATGTAAAATTAATCCAAAAAAAATCAATACCCCTTTTTAGTATGATTCAGAATGGAGCTCGATCACCAAATTAATTAAGGTTCAAGTTGACAGAATGATCGCAAGGAATGATGGCAGTACTACATCGGATTGCACTCATTCTCTGTGTTGTAGCTACGTACCATTGACAACCATATAGGCCTTGTGGGAGCTTCAAACATAGGCGTTTGCTATGGAATGCTGGGAAATGACCTCCCTGCATCAACAGAAATTGTCAATCCCCCACAAGAAATATAACATCGCCAAAATGAGGCCCTTCGATCCTAACCACGCAGCGCTTGAAGCACTGAGAGGGATCGGAATTCGTGTCACGTTTGGCATTCGAAACGAAGACTTGGAAGATTTGGCAAGATGCGAAGATGCTGTGAACACATGGTTCAACAACAATGTAGCCCCTTATCTACATGACACTATCTTCGACTACATAGCAGTTGGTAACGAGGTCATTCCCGGGTCATTAGGCAACTATGTCTTGTACAAAACATCCTTAAAGACAAAGGATATGTGACTAAGGTGACCACAGTCGTGCCGTCAACGGCCCTAGGATCTTCGTACTCGTCCTCGAGTGGTGCATTAGCAGGGTCATGCCCGACAATCTTAAATTGTTGGCATCAACCCTTTCACCCCTTATGATCAATGTGTATCCTTACTTTGCCTACAAGTCGGACCCTGCCCATGTTCCCTTAGACTATGCTCAGTTCACTTCGGAGAAACCGGTGGTTCGAGACGGAAACTTCAACTACTTCTACCTGTTTGATGCTATTGTGGATGCTTTTTTGGCGGCAATGGACAAAGCAGGCAACGGGCATGTCAGAGTTGTGGTTTCTGAGAGTGGTTGGCCTTTGGACGGGAACGGAAATTTCACCACTCCAGATCTTGCAGAGACATATAACCGGAATTTCATGTATCATTGCCTTTCCAAGGCAGGGACACCGAAAAGACCGGGTGAATCCATTGAAGCCTTCATTTCTGCCATGTTCAATGAGAACCAGAAACCTAATGGCGAGGAGCAACATTTTGGTCTTTTCTATCCCAACATGAAACCTGTTTACTATGTACCTTTTTCTTGACCAAAATTTTCAGCATAATCGGCCCAATATCTAATAGAATATGGTCATAATTAATCATTATCGACTCATAATGTTCAAATCTTGATAATTCATAGATAGTAATAAATTATCAGCACATGAAATCTAATCGCACATAATCCTCTATTTATTCTATAATAAAAAAGTTTATCATGAATCCCGATATTGTCATGCTTGATAAATATTTCATGCTCATCAAATCTAGATACAAATATCCGTACTATAGCAATTCAATAATTTTTTGAGAAATTTGTGACGTATACACAAAATAATTTTCAATGCCAAATACATTAATAATAACTAAAATATTAACCACAAGAGCTTAAGAACAAAATGGAATTCATTCAATATAAAATTCTAATTAAAATAACTTAATAGAAATATATAAAAAAACTACATTTCCCGACGAACAGTTCGTCAGGAAAAATAGTCTTTCCTTTTTTTTTTAAAGAAATCCACCCCCCTTTTTGTTGCTTATTTTATTAATTAAATGTTTTCCTTCTCGAACAATCGTTCAACGTACTTGATATATACCAACTTGGAAACTTATCAAGCACTCATGCATTAAGGTACAAAATTCTCAATTTTGCCTATTTAGTCAAAAAATGGTGTGCTGTAGTAAATAATTTTTTAAGAAATTTGCGGCGTTTAAACAAAATAATTTTCGACATCCAATATGCATCATTAATAATTGAAATATTAACCCCGAAAACTTAATTAGGATCAAAATGAGATTAATTTCATCATTCAGTATCTTAAATTTCTAATTAAAATAACTAATAACAATAAAAAAAATTAGGAAGCTACCATTCCCGACGAATGTTTCGTCAGGAAAAGTTGTCATCCTTATTTTTTTTAAATATTCTTATTTTTATCTATTTTATTAATTAAATGCTTTCATGCTCGAACAATCATTCAAAGTAATAACAACTTATTACTCCAAACACCCATGCTCAATTCAAAAATTCATCATCAATCTCACAAACTTAGTACTGAATGCTGCCTTCTTATATATACAAGCTAGAATATCTGATTAGGATACAAATGGCAAGTGATATAGATTTACTACCTATAAAATCTAATCCCAAATAGGTACATTATTTGAGTGTATAATCATATATAATTAGGTCTCTTTCATCTCGGATTTGTTTCCTAGTTTGTTCATTTAGTTCTGCTTAAATACCTGCTGGATGGAGAGAATAGCATAAGATACGAGAATAATTCTCTCTCAATATTCAGCAAGGTACATAGATTTAAGTTCCCTACTTCGCTCGCTCATACCAGTAAGTAGTACTTCACCAGACTCATCTCGTTGAGGTTGTATGGATATGCTTGCTTTAATTTCTAGCTCCTTCTCTTTTATCGAGTAGGATGAAATCACAGGATTTTAATAGTAAATCTATTTGTTATATTGTTGATTCTACCATCAATTAGATTTACATGTTTTTGTTTTTGATAGATTAGATCCAATATTCTAATCATGCTCAATGTGCATATCAAGTATCAAGTCAATATGCGTCATATTTCTTCCAATCATATCGAATTTGTGGGAGTTAGAATAGTAGTGCAAGAATCTTATGGAGGGGTTTTATTACAAATAGTAAAAATTATTTATATTTCATATCATTGATTATAAAAGCACGCGCGAAGACCGCATTACATCATCAACGTGACAGACTCTCATCCTTCTTTTTTCTTTTTTTTTCTTTGTGTTCTTTATTTGTACGTCTCTCTCCTTTTCTTTTTATTTTTTCCAAATATGTACGTTATCTATCATGAGTTGCTTAACCTCTTAAACCATTCCTGCTTAATTGATAGGGATCTCACTAATCTATTTGCATACTTTCAGAAAGAGATGGCATTGTTGTATTGGATTGCACTCATTCTGTCCCTTTTAGCAACCATTGACAACCATGTCTCCCTCGTGGAAGCTTCAGACATAGGTGTTTGCTATGGAACGTTAGGGAATGACCTCCCTGCAGCAACAGAAGTTGTCAATCTCTACAAGAAATATGGCATCACCAAAATGAGGCTCTTTGATCCAAACACTGCAGCCCTCCAAGCACTGAAAAGCAGCGGGATCAGCATCACACTCGGCATTCAAAACCAAGACTTGCCCGCATTGGCAGCGAGCCAAGAAGCTGTGAACGCATGGTTCACCACCAATGTTGAGCCTTACCTTGATGGCATTGAACTCGGTTACATTGCTGTTGGCAATGAGGTTATTCCCGGGCCCTTAGGCAACTATGTTTTTCCCGTAATGAAGTTCTTACGGAACATCCTTGATGCCAAAAACCTTCCTGGGATTAAGGTGACCACAGTTGTTCCGGGAACTGTCTTGGGATCTTCGTACCCGCCTTCAAGTGGTGTATTCGCATCAGAGGCTGTTGAAGTCATGACCAACATTGTTCAATTTTTAGCATCAACCAATTCACCTCTTATGATCAATGTGTACCCTTACTTTGCCTATAAGTCAGACCCTGCCAATGTTCACTTAGATTATGCTCAATTCACAGCTACAACAGTGGTTGTTCAAGACGGACTGCTCGGCTACTACAACCTGTTTGATGCCATGGTGGATTCATTTTACATGGCAATGGAGAAAGTAGGCGGCCAAAATGTCAGAGTTGTGGTTTCTGAAAGTGGTTGGCCTTCTGATGGGAGCGGACAGTTCACCACCCCAGCACTTGCAGGGACATATAACCAGAATTTCATCAAACACATCAGTTCAAGGGCAGGAACACCAAAAAGACCGGGTCAATACATTGAAGGATACATATTTGCCATGTTCAATGAGAACCAAAAACCGGAGGGCGAGGAGCAACATTTTGGTCTTTTTTATCCTAACATGGAACCTGTTTATCCTGTATTTTAAATTGTTTTAGTGATTATTTTTGTGATTAGACAAATAAAGATTCAAGGCAAAAATGTACCTATGAATCTATGATGTTCAAATGAGAAAAGAGATAAGGAAATCTTCCAGTTTTCAACTTAATTTGCTCTTGTACTTCAGAAACAGAAGCATTTGGATCATTCACCTACAAAGTACACACACATAATATTCAATAGCGTTCAATCTCTATATTTAACAAGGTTTTATTTATCCAAAGGAACAGGTGCAATTTCAACAGAATCAAAGGCGGGAGAGTAGTTCCTCTTTCGCACTTGCTTTGTTCAGAAAAGGGTAATCTGTGTACCCAACAACAGGGTCCTGGGTGTAGAAAGTCTTCCTGACATACTTGGTCAAGGGTGCATTCAGCCTAAATCTCAAAACCAAGTCGGGGTTTGAGATAAAATGGCGACCATACGACACTAAATCAGTATCACCGGAAGCCACAGCTTCCATTCCTAGCTCTCTAGTAAACCCTCCACTAGCCATGAATGTACCGTGATAAGCTTTCCTCAAAGTCCTCATAAATTCAGCTTCGTCTTGATCGCTGCCATGTTTGCCCGACTCTGCTTGACCGTAGGCAGCGTAACGAGGCTGAGTCACATGGAGATATGTGATCTTTGAGCCTATGTTCTGTTGTAGCTTGTTGAGCCTTTCAATCACTGCAAAGCCTAGGCTAACCGGGTCAGAGTCCATAGCATCAAGGTGATCAATAGCTGGTGAGACTCTGACACCGACTCTGTCAGCACCAATGGCTTCAACAACTGCTTGAACAATTTGAATCAAGAACTTGCAGCGGTTTGCAAGGGAGCCACCGTACTCATCAGTTCGATCGTTGATCCCATCTTTCAAGAATTGATCAATTAGGTAGCCATGTGCCCCATGGATCTCAATTCCATCAAAACCTATGATAAATCATATAAAGATTAAGCCTCAAAGTTAAATCTACTAGTAGGAGACTAATCGTTCTCTTATCATTATGTTATGTTATCAATCTATCAATTGGGTACCGCACATTAAAACAAGAGTCCGTCTAACTAATATTCTAGATTGAGTGTTGTCTTTACATATTATGCACATGAACAAATTATGTGGCGAGCAGAAACTGACCTGCTCGAATGGCATTCAAGGCAGCGCGACGATACTGCTCAACAATGTGAGGAATTTCATGGGCTTCGAGGCGTCGAGGCTGAGGGTAAGTGCCATGAGACCCATCTGGCAAGAGGATTTTCCACCTCTTTGAAATGGGATTGTTGGTGGATGAAATTGGTGCTTCTCCACCAGGTTGGTACACTAAAAAAATAGCAAAAGTAACAAAATGATCATTCTACTGCTGAAAAATAAATTGCAAAATGAAGCTCTGCTCTGTATGTGACAAAATTACCTCCATGAGAAGCACGACCTACATGCCAGAGCTGACAGAAAATAATGGCACCTTTGGCGTGAACGGCGTCGACTACCTTCTTCCATGCCTCGACCTGTTCATCTGTGTAAATCCCGGGAACATGTGGAAACCTGATTCCGATTCCCCCATAGTATTAGTAAGAACTACTACTTCATATTACCAATGGAGTTGTAAAATACCTAGCTTAGAGTTGAAGGTTAAAAGAGTGAAATCACATAGACATCCGAGTCATTACTGGTTAAAATGAAAATGAAATGATTGACACTGAGAATTACGGAATTACCCAGCGCCTGTGTCGGAAACCAACGTGCCTTCGGTGATCAGAAAGCCGCCGGGGGTTGACCTCTGAGAGTAGTACTCGGCCAGCGCCGGCTGCGGAACTCCGTTCAACGCTCGACACCTCGTCATCGGCGCGAGAACCACCCTGTAATCGGTTAAACCAATCAGAAATGAAAGATCTAAAATGACGAGTATGCCCTCACGAATTTCTCTCTTCCGAGGAAATCGGAAAGCAGCAACAGCTCAGATGCAACCGTGAAATACGGAATCGGGGAAAGGAAGGGGTGAGTGACCTGTGAGAGAGATTGAACTTGCCCATCTTGTATGGCGAAAACAGAGTGCGTCCTTCGGCCATTTCTTTTCCGATCTCAGATTGAAAGCTGAGAAATGGACAAAAGAGAGAGAGAGAGCTCTTAGTGGGTTTTAATGGTGGTGGCCGGTGACTGTAGATGGCGGGACCCAATTCAATGGAGGGAATAATAATACTGTAGTAATGGGGAATGATATTCACGTGTGGATTGTTTTATGCATCTCCGACCTCGTTTGTTTTATGGAATAATTTGATCATTTCCAGTTTCTCCAATCAATGAAACTATCTGAGCGTTGACTGAAAAATGGTGTTGGGTAGGAAGTAATATTTAGGCCCAATGACGCTACAATGACTTCCATACAAAAATAAAAAGCGAATACCACACTTCCACAAACAATGTATAGAAAATGGGAACACATGGCTCAGCAACAGTGTATCCCCTTGTTTAAATGACATTACCTTCAATTACGTTTTTCCTTGCCTGTAATGCGATCATCAGAAAATATCATTGAATTTATGATGTTCAACTCATAAATGAAAAATAATTTTTAAATGTAATCGGAATGAAGTACTTTTTCCTTTACTTGTTAGTTAAAAAAAAAATACCTTGTATTCAATCACATTCAAAATCACAATCTCGATATTTATGACAAGGTTTTATTTATCTAAAGTTACAAGAACAATTTCAACAACATGAAAATCACATGCTTTGTTGATTCAGAAAAGGGTAGTCTGTGTACCCAACAACAGGGTCATGGGTGTAGAAAGTCTCCCTAATATACTTATTCAAGGGAGCATTCAGCTTAAACCTCAAAACCAAGTCAGGGTTTGAGATGAAACTGCGACCATACGACACCAAATCAACATCACCGGAACCCAAAGCTTCCATTCCTAGCTCTCTAGTAAACCCTCCACTAGCCATGAATGTACCCTCATAGGCGTTTCTCAAAGTCCTCATAAACCGAGCTTCATCTTGATCAAACTCTACTAGGCCTTGAAGAGCGAAACGAGGCTGAGTCACATGGAGATACGCGAGCTTTGAGCCTACGTTGTGTTGAAGCTTGTTGAGCCTTTCAATCACGGCCAAGCCTAGGCCAATTGGGTCGGAGTCCGTAGCATCAAGGTGATCAATAGCTGGTGAGATTCTGACAGCAACTCTTTCAGTACCAATGGCTTCAACTACTGCTTGAACAATTTGGATCAAGAATTTGCAACGGTTTACGAGCGAGCCACCGTACTCATCAGTTCGATCGTTGATCCCATCTTTCAGGAATTGATCAATGAGGTAGCCATGTGCCGCATGGATCTCAATTCCATCAAAACCTATACATTATCAAAGATACTCATAGAGTCAAAACTACTAGACGTGCAATGAAGAGTAACGTACGTGCATGCTCTTCTCAAACATGTTATGTTGTCCAAGGGTCACAATGTCACATTGGCGACACATGCACGTTAAAACAAGACTATTTGGGAGAGTGATGACATTAGACATTGTGGAGATGAACCAATTATATATGTGGGGAATAGAAACAGACCTGCTCGAATGGCATTCAAGGCAGCGCGGCGATACTGCTCCACAATCTGGGGTATTTCATGGGTTTCGAGGCTTCGAGGCTGAGGGTAAGTGTGGTGAGACCCATCCGGCAACAGAACTTTCCACCTCTCAGAAATGGGGTTGTTGGTTGAAGAAATTGGTGATCCTCCACCAGGTTGGTAAACTACAACATTATTCAAATTAAAACACAATTAACAAAATGATAATTCTACTGGTGAAAAATAAATTGGAAAAATGAAGCTCCTGGCCTGCAACATATATATATATGCCATGTTAAGCTTACTGTTCTCTATTTTATTGTTCTCTATTTTAAATTACCTCCATGAGAAGCACGACCAACGTGCCATAGTTGACAGAAAATAATGGCACCTTTGGCGTGAACCGCGTCGACCACCTTCTTCCATTCCTCAACCTGTTCGTCTGTGTAAATCCCAGGAACATGTGCATACCTGCTTCCACCATAACAATATAATTAAGAAACCAATTGACTCTTCAAACTATCAAATTTAAAATAGAGAACTTACAGTTGGAGGTCCATGAAAAATTGAAAATGATTACGATGTACCATATGTATATATAGAGTACATTGAGAATTAATTATGAACTTACCCAGCGCTTGTGTCGGAGGGCGAAGTGCCCTCGGTGATTAGAAAGCCGCCGGGGGTTGACCTCTGAGAATAGTACTCCACCAGCGCTGGCTGCGGAACTCCGTTCAATGCTCGACACCTTGTCAGTGGTGCAAGCACCACCCTGCAGTAAAAACAAGGACAAATTCAAACATTAAAAACTAAAAATGGGAAATGGAAAATTAAGCACTAAAAGCTTTGATAGTTTGATGCATGCAACCACGAAACATGCACGGAATCGAATCGAGGAAGGGACATGACTGACCTGTGAGAGAGATTAAACTTGCCCATCTTGTAAGGAGAGAACAGATCAGTGAGTCCTTTGGATGAAGAATCCGCCATTTTCTTTTTCCTATATATTTGAGGTATTGAATTTGAGTCTCAGATCAATAAGCTAATTAAAGAATGCCCTGAGTTTTAACTTTTAAGTCGTAGAAAGAAATGATAGAGCTTTATATAGGAAAACAGTGGCACTCTTAAACGTCAGCGATGACTCTTGGTTGCTCTAGACGTACTTCCTAGTAGGTTCTAATCAGTGGCCAAATTTAATTTTGTTGGCTAAGGGGCCGGGTAGCTCTCCCTTTTCTCCTTAATTAATTATATTGAATACTTTGCCTACAATATTTGTAAACCAGTGGGAGCATAAGTCCCCAGTAGGAACAAGCAACGTACTTGAGAGTTCAGACCAAAAAAGAAAGGAACAAGCAACGTACATTTTATCCGCGTGTGAATTGTGTTATGGATCTCCGACCTCGTTTGTTTTGGAATGAATCTGGTCAAAATGGAAGACTACGACGTGTTTGACCAGTGTGTTGTTTTGACGGGAGGCTTGTTGACTGGTGTTGATGATTTTGAATTGGGCTTGGTGTTTGATATTGGGGGCCCAATCCTTGGGTTTGAGAAATCAAGTGCATGGCGGGCCTAAGTGGGCTTTGAGGCTCGATCCACTCTTTATTTTTTTGGCTAATTTTTTCAATTTTCTGTTAAAGACCTAAATAATGCTACAAAGTTTTATTTGTCCCAAGACATTGTCGAACTGAATACTCGGCCAAATTTCTAAAGTCTTTAAGCATAAGGAAGATTTGTCTCCTGACCCGGTTCTAGGAAAAACAAAAACAAAAAAAGTTGAGAAATACCATCAATATCTTTTCCACTTGAATTTTGTAAGGGAATTTGAAGGAGCAATGAAACAACGTATAGGATAAGGGAACGTTGAATAAAATATCTACTTACATATATATGATTCATGTCATACGATGAAACAACGTATAGGATAAGGGAACGTTGAATAAAATATCTACTTACATATATATGATTCATGTCATCGATCTGGTTAGGCTAATGCGGCTTTAGACAATGATATTTAATCAAAGCATGCAATTTGCGGTTCAGATTTTTAGACAGAGAGAGAGAGATATATGCGTAGAAGAAGCAATGACATTTTCAAAGGGTCTAAATATCAATTAATTATCGTCATGCATGCATGTACATACTTGTATTCTAGACGAGATCCACTAGAGACTCCCGAGAGATGAATTGCAGGACTTACTGGTTGGGTCTTCTTCATTCTGATTTGTGCCACAAAAGTCAGCCACACATGGGCACATGGCAATGGCATGGGATCAAAAGTCATAAATAGCCAGCAAACTCTGTCATTTGGACCGTTACATTTTTTTTTTAAATGGGGTTTATAACTATACATTTTTTCCATAATTCTCAAATTCATTACTCTATTTTTTTTTAAGAGCTCAAATTCATTCCTAGGGTAAACACTTTTGCACACCTCAATTGTGGTTAATGAATTTTCACCTTATATATCTATGACCGAAATTGTTATTTTTGTTTAAATCAATATTTAAGAGTAGCACAACAAGAATTAAATTGAAAATCTATCATCTAATTGTATCCAACAATGGATTATTTCGATAGTTAAGATTTGCATGAATCATAAATTAATTATAATTTTATAATCTAACCGTTCAAATTTTAAATTATCATTTATAAATTATCTTGAAAAAAAAATATCAATCGAATCATAAATTGTTCAGCTATCTAATTTTATAAAACATGTAAATAATTCTAACAACAATTACTATTATTATGATGAACTGTCTATTTATTTTATATAAAATATCTCCAATTTGATTACTTTTTTTGTGAAGATGGTTTTATATATTATGTTATAATACATTAACGGTTGAATTGTGAAAATATAAAAGGAAATACGTTAACTACAGATGGAATGAATTCTTGGATGAACCTAAAAATTACCCTATTAATTATATACATATAAAAAATTAGGTGACTAACATTCCACAAACTTCAAAAGTTGTCACTCGTGAACCAGCCGGTGCAAAACCACCAATAAGGTGACCTTTGCCCAAAGTCTAGGTTCTTGTGCGCTACCACCACCACAACGATGAAACAAAATCAAAACCGCCAAACCAATCATCCTTTTGATTTAAAAATAAAATAGCTTGAAAAAAAAATGTTCTATATGCCAAATTGCCAATGGATGCTGCTCTCCTTCATTTAATAAAAGTCTTATAAACATAAAAGTCAATTAATATGAGATCAAAGACTGGTCCAAAACAACATTAGCATTGATCTATGAAAAGGAAAGAAAATGAAAAAGGAGATGGCTTCTTTATTGAACACAATTCTAACCTCACAATAATCTCACATCCTTTCCTTACCATTAACAGCTATAATTGCACACTAGGTCAAATCATAGTGGTTTCATTCTTATCTAATAAAAATTTAAAACATCTATTTTTACCTAACTACTCCACACCATTTTACCATTTACCCTTCAATTTTTTTTCCTTCTTATACCTTTTGTTTTCTTTCTTTGTTTGTGCTATGATTTGCCATGTGCAATTAGAAAATCCAAGGCTACAAATAGGTAACAATTCCAAAGCCAAAAAGATATAACAAATTGAAATTCTATTAGCTCTATACCCCAATAGTGTCCTACTGCCCTAACAATGATGGTGTCATGTTGGTCATCGACTTGGAGCTAATCTATAAGTGAAGTGCTTTGTGGTCCCTCCCCTTAACAACATGAGTAAGGGGACAATTTTGTCACCCTCATCATTATACACATACTCTTTCACTTATGAAAAAAAAAAAAAAAAATACAGCCTTTGGGTAAGAAAATAACCCATTACGCCACGTGTCCAGGAATATATATAAACGGTGTGAGCGTTTACACCTCACCAACCCCCTCTCCGTCCACAGAAGAAAGGCGCAGTGCGCGCCGTGTGTATCAGAAAGAGAGAGCAACGCCGTACGTAAAGAAACAAAAGCAGGAAAATAAAATAATAAATATGAAATTAAAACAAAATTAATTAATCTAAATGCATTAATGGGATAGAGCATTGGATGCCCCAGTTACCAAACACAGTCTTAATTTGTAGTCCGAATAAGAAGACGAGTTGACACCGTTACAAACAAAGGAGCAGCAGAGAAAAACTGACGCTGCTGACCGTCTCCTCCCTTTTTTCTAATTTTTATTTTTGGTCCGAAAGCACTTTGGAATTTAATTTGATTAATTATTTAAAGCGGAGTAATTGTTTTCCATCCTCGTTCTCTTCTCCATTTGGTTTTGAGGACCTTATCGAAGAATAATCAGCTTTGTTCTGGCCGCCGGGATTTAACTATCTGAAATTTCACTCCGCCTTTGAATTTTACCGGCACTCAGAGGTGAGCTCAATAGTTTTATGCTCTTCTTTTCTCCTTGCATATTCAAAATTTTGTGGTGATAATCATAATTTCATTGTTTGTAATGATTATTGCTGTGCTATGGTTTACCTGTGACACAGAAAATTTATTCTTACCAGAAAGTTGTTATCAAATAATGGTCAGCAGAAAGTGGAATTTATTCTTCTTGTCTTTTTTTTTTCTTCTGATTTTTCTGGGGAGATTGTGTAACTGAAATAGCTCGATGGCGTGAAGTTAATTGATGGATTTTAAGATAGATGAATATACGTCGAAACTTATTAGCTGCTGAGCGTAATGATCGAATTCTAATTTGATTTTCGAGCTCAGCTCTAGCTCCAGAATAAGTTATTTTTATGAAAATAATCAGATTTGTATTTGTATTCATATGTTCATGTACATATGCTATACACCTGCAGTTGAATCTGGTTAAAGTCTGTATAAAGTTTAGTTTAGATACGTTGAAAATTCTTGTGAAGTTAAAAAATAATGTAATGGAAGATTGAAGTGAAAGTTATACCATTACAGACATCAATGATTTAGTTGACTTGGGAATTTTACAATGATGTGTACTTGTAAGGCGTGAGTTGTACTTACTGTCTGATTTTTGTGATAGGAAGGAAGCTTTTTAGTATGGATAAAAGTGAAGAATCAGGAAGCCTTGGTTGGGGCACTTCGTTTTTCATGCAAACGACGGAAGATGTTGCAAAAGCGGTTGCTGCTGCAGCAGCTGCCACCACTACCGCTCATTCTCTGCGGCCTTCAGTTGTATATTCATCGAAAGATGAAGATGGCGGTAGTCCACTTCAAAGACTACAACGCCAATTTAATAAAGTACTAAAAGGTTTCTCAAATCCTCCTGAAGTGAAAAGTGGAAGAAGTTACAATCCAGAAGTTTTGACTAGCCAAAAGCGTCAATGGGCAAACTTTCAGTTGCAGCACTTGGTATGCAGTTTCGTTTAGAATCCGTTTATGTTTATGCAACTCACGTGTGTCTGCAATTTAGCAATTAGTTAGTGAATTTTTTTTTTCACCTTGATTAAATACATCTTTCACTTTCAACGGCTATACAGAATATGGTATTGCAGTTACGAAGTTAGATTTTACTAACTTACTATGCGCTGTGAGTTCAAGGGTCACATGATACCTTGAAGCAGTTCTGCATAAGCTTAGGTTTCCGTATCGTTAATTTCAAATTACATTCATGTATAGAAGCGAAGGTTTCATCCAAAGAGATTCTGTAACATCTCTACTATTTAAGTGTGCAGGATCATAGGTCTTTAAAGGAGCCAACAAGACTTTTTGAGAGCATGGTAGTTGTGGGGCTTCACCCTAATTGTGATATTCAGGCACTTGGAAAGCAATATTTTGCAAGAAAGTCCGAAGGTTTAGGAAAATTGCGAAGTGCACTTGGCAGTCAGAATCAGTCTCGTGTAGAACCCAATATTGAACCTCAGGTGGGTCTCTTTGTTGCCAAATGTTCAATAGGTTTGCACATTGATGCTTGGAAGTGATTTGACATTTGACTACTGGATGGTATTAACCATTTCTACCTTCAGGTGTTATTGGTTTACCCTCCGGAAAAGCAGCTGCCTCTTCAATACAAGGATCTCATTTCATTTTGCTTCCCAGGAGGCTTAGAGGTTAGTTGCTTTCTTGATGGATCTTTCACCACTTGTGCTGTTTAATTGATAGGATTGTATATTACCACGTCCCTCCAGTTGTTTATCGATGGTACCTGGAATCCTGGACACCTATAGAGTTGAAGAGTTTTATTTTATATTATGTGTTTATATATATAAATGTTAATAATATCAGCGATGAAACATTGCAGTTGTTTTCGTGACAAGTTTTTGAATGTATCATTGTGATTCCTGTATTTGAGAATCTCAGCTAATGTATATGGATATGCTGAATTAGTCTGGGTAAATTTGCTAATGTTTCCAGAACTTCTAGCTGGGGAGAGCTTTCTCCTCTTAAGGAAAGTGGGTGAGGGAAACATCATAATTGAATGACACTTGACATTGTAACAGTGCAGATATATAAGTATTGCCTGATTTGTTGATCTTCAGGTTTGTAGGCAATGAAGCAATATTACTCAGATTCAATTTAGTTGTGAGTCATCATTAATAAGTAGTACATAGTCATAGTGTATGGGTGTAGGGGTGTTACTCTGATACATACTCTGTCCTATTTTCTATGTGCAAGTACCCTTTTTTTTTGGGTGCATTTGTAGATTATATTTAGATAGTCATATGCTAATATTGGCACCTTGGATACTAATGACTTCAGGTTCATGCTGTTGAGAGAACTCCTTCCATGAGTGAGTTGAATGAAATTCTTCTGGGCCAGGTATTGTTCTAGCTTGCATAGTTTTGTTTTGAATTAATGCTTATACTATCATCTTGTATTTATTAACAATCACTCTTCACCAAGTTTTGTGCCTTTCCCCCTTTAAACATTTGTAGATATAAGGTCTGAGTCTAACTCAGGAGAGTGCTTTTATTTTTTCTTTTTCTAATTCTTAATGGAACTACTCGGGAGTAATAAAGCTCTAACATTTAGCTTGAGTGGATGTAAATCCCCTAATTCCTCGTGTTCTATTTAAAACATAGGATTAAACCTCAAATTTTCCAGATTAAGTTTACTAAGGTTCTAGGCTGGCCGTAGCATAACTCTTTCTATGCCTCTATGGTATTTAAAACTGGTTCTTCTAAAGACAAGATAGTAGTGCTGATTAATACAGCTATGGCAGGATTGTATAACTTTTCCTGTCTTATATATGATAGCCATTTTCAGCCTTTCAACTGGTTCTTATATACTAAACTATCATGTAGACTTTCTTTTCCTTTAATTTAATTTGTTATATATGTAACTTCTTAATCTTAATCTTGATTATGCTTATTTGCAGGAGCATTTTAAACAAAGTGATCTGTCCTTTGTATTCCGGTTACAGGTAATTTGAAATATTCTGTATCCATGACTCATTTTTCTTAGGTTTTCCCTGAATTTTGTTACAAGTTTTTTCTATAACTTGACATCCTGTGGCATTTGCCTTTTGTCATACAAATTGATATGCTATTGATGTTGGAGCATAGAATCATTACTGGTGTCACCTGTAAACTATAATATTAGTTCTGACCTTTGTATTCCGGTTACAGGTAATTTGAAATATTCTGTATCCATGACTCATTTTTCTTAGGTTTTCCCTGAATTTTGTTACAAGTTTTTTCTATAACTTGACATCCTGTGGCATTTGCCTTTTGTCATACAAATTGTTATGCTATTGATGTTGGAGCATAGAATCATTACTGGTGTCACCTGTAAACTATAATATTAGTTCTGACAACATATTGTATTCAAGTTACTACTCTGTTGACTGGTCTTTTAAGTTGGGTTTGTCGTGCCAAGCGGAAATGATTGTCAACAGAAAGCAAAGCAAATTTAAGAGGATTAATTGTTTTCATTGTGTTTGATTACATTTTGATATATTTTTAAATGACTTTATAGCTCATCAATTAAAAATTAACATACAATATTTAAGCATTACTATCCCATTCTGCTACGAATGTCTTGATTCAAGTTGTTTCTATAATATCACAACTATTATTCCTTCTGCTCTAACCTAAACAATTTCATTTTATTTTAGTTGTGAATTGAGTTTTTTATTTCTTGATGATCCATTTTATACAATCAGGTTGCTGATGATTCAACTTTGTATGGATGCTGCGTGTTAGTGGAAGAACTGGTGCAAAAACCCTCTGGATTGCTTTCCATGATTTCAGAAAAACATCCTTCTCGCCCATCTCTGAGCCGTCACATATTAACTACTCGGAGATGTTATTGCATTCTCTCAAGGCTTCCTGCCTTTGAGTTACATTTTGGTGTATTGAATAGGTGTGCATACAGTGGACGCTTATATTGGTGATTTACATTTATTTTTTCAATTATAAGTTCAGATCCAGTCCTCCCTATACTTTCTTATAATTTGTTGTGCAGAAAATACATGCGTTTCCTGCTATTTATTGATGCACTAAATGCAAGACCATGTTATTGATATTGATGTAAAAATAAATGAGATTGATATCTCAGTTCAATTTAGGAAAGAAAAATGGTGGCTAAAGGTTCCTGGATATAAGGTGGACTCAAGTGTGACTTTGATTTTATGAAAGGTTTTTAATATCCTATCTGGCACAAGTTCCAGTTTAGTTGAGTGACTGGGTGGTAGTTTCTGTGTGAAGGGAATACATATGCTTGACTATTCGGTCTTTGATTGGTCGCATTAGACAATCATCTTTACTATTCCATACCAGCAATAAGATTTTTTTAGTTCTTTGTTTCCTATAAAAAAAGAATAGGAATTTTAGTTCTTTTGATTGCTCAACTTTACTAATTTTTGCATTTTCCTGCAGCATCTTCACAGAGGAAAGGTTGGAACGATTAACAAAAGGTATTGGTCTTTTAGATTTAGAATCCCCAAAGGATTATAGAAATGATGAGAATTTAGAAGAAAATGCAGAAGAAACTCCAGAAACTGGATCACTAAATAGTGGAACGGAGGACATGGTAAATGGAACAGCAGAATTTTGTCAGTCATGTCTAAAAGATTCTTCACCTGAAAGAGTTGGAGATGATGGGAGTCACGATCACCTAGAGCATCAAATTCTTGATGGGGATTTTAACTTGATGAACAGCAGTGTCAGTGGAAATATTGTTGTTCCAATTGATCCTGAAAGTGAGATGACCGGTTCCAAAATAGAATCTTGTGCGGCAAATGAAGGAGTTTGTGATGCTGATGATTTCACTACAAACAAGCCAGCCTTTGAAAGGCGATTACCAAATGCTGTTCTACCTCTCTTGCGTTACTATCAGTATGAAAGCTCTGAGTCTTCCTCCAGGTATAACATTGTTTTATTTTGTGCCTTCTATTGATATTTCTTTCGTTTGTAGTAGGATTTTTTTTTGGGAGCAGTGGCAGTTATCATTTTATCTCTTCCTGACTAAATATTTGGAGCATAGCAGTTGTACATATGCTGTACTTATGCCATTTAGAAGTGTTTTATGCAGTTTTCAGGGTTCTCCTAGTGAGGACAGGAATTTTAGGAGTGATGTTGATGATATAGAGACGGAAGAGGCATCTTTCTCTGGCCAAGATGATTCTGACCTCATTGATATTCTTGAATGGGCAAAGGTGCAAAAGAAACTTTTTCTCCTTGGATGTACCTAGATATGATTTCTAAGCTCTCTTTCATGCGAATCTGTACTCTGACATTGCCTGTTATAAAATTTCCCACTTTTCTAGGCAAACAATCATGGATCATTGCAGATAATAAGTGAGTACTACCAGTTACTTTGCCCTGCCAGAGGTTCCACAATTAGATTCCATCCTTTGGAGCACCTGCATCCCTTGGAATATTATAGACCAGATGAAACAGTTTTACATATTGGTGGCTCAACCATTGATTTGAGGTCCTGTAGTACAAGTCTAGAATTTGCTGAGGTAGATTGTGCAGATATCCCTACATACTTTTCCATTTTCAAATGTGGTTGATTTGGGCGAACTTTTTCCTTCAGATTGTCATTTTTCATAAATTATTCCTTGTTCCTGACATGGTTGGTCATCTGCATTTTGTTGTTGTTGGTTGTTATCAGGCACACAGCGCACTAGTGGTAGAGGAGGAAGCAACTGCATTATCAGTATGGGCTATTGCATGCATATGTGGCTCCTTACGACTTGAAAATGTTAGTTAATGGCTCATTTGAATTCTTCTTACTTCATCTTTTCCCTTTTCTTGGAAGTAGTTAACAGCTTTAACAGCATATATGGAGAAAGTTAACATTATTAGTGATTTATTTTCTTCTTTCAATTACATATAAGAAGGTAAATTTATCTACTGATGCTCATAGAGGAAACTGAATAGCTTCTATAATGATGAACTGATTGTAAAGCAGAAATTTTGCACAAGCAAATTGCTTCAACATTCTGGCCTTGTTTAAAGTGAAAATCAATCTGAAAGCCGCCTCTCTATTTCTAATTTTCACTTACTGTTGTCAGAGTAGAATGATATCCTTCATCCTGCATAATTTCAGTTCTCTTAGATATTTGTATCTTATGTCAAGTATTAGCTTTATGAATGTACGTAGATATTGTCGCTTCTCTTAGACCTGCTTTATGGCACTTTGGCTTATTGGTTCTTCAACACGTTGCAGGTATTAACAATGTTTGCAGGAGCACTGTTGGAGAAGCAAATTGTAATTATTTGTTCCAATTTGGTATGTAATATACATTCTATCAAGTTTATACTGCTTATTAAAGATTAACAATCCAATCCGCATATTGAGTCTGCTGCTTATCTCATTACAAGTTGGAAAAGGTTCAACATCATAGAATATAGTTATAGGTGGTCAAAAACAGTTTAAGTTAGCTTCAGGCTAGTTTGCACTTCAAAACACAGTAGCACCTTTATTGACAAGTCCCAGCAAGTCAGGCCCAATGACCAGTTACTTACATTTATGTTGTTTATTATTGATAGCTTTGCACTATTAAGTTTGCAAAGTGACATGCTTTAAGTGTTGCCGTCTTATTATATTGTATCTTACATTCTTACTGTTACTGTTTTATTTGTTTATTTACGTATCTTTTGGTAAGCTATGTTTCAGTTTAGGTCTAAAGAGTAATTTTAAAAAAGTTTGTGAATCATTATATTATTTTTTCCAATTGTTCTAATTGTTCTAATTATTCAGTTTCTTGATTTAAAAAGAGATCTACAGTAGAACTTACATAGAAGTCTTTTCTACTGTCCAGGGCATCTTATCTGCTTCAGTGTTGTCCATTATCCCTCTGATTCGTCCCTACCAGTGGCAAAGCCTGCTAATGCCAGTATGAGATTTTTCCCGTGAGAAGTAACTTCTTAAAAGACAATAAATTGCATCGTTGTTTTCATGTGAAAACTAACACTGCATAAATTTTCCAGGTTTTACCAAGTGACATGATGGACTTTTTGGACGCACCTGTTCCATACATAGTGAGTTTCTCAATTTATCAACTGCTATACATTGTTTTGAAAAAGACCATGGATCATATACTAATTTGTGTTGGTTTATCTGGATTTGCCATTTCCTTATTTATGCTCCACACTGGGAACCTTTTCATGCTCAACTTATTATTTGACAGCAAATATATTTAACTGTTAATCATGTTTGTTTGTCTTCTCGAAGTAAATATATAGCTTTAATGCCCCTTCCCCATAGATACCATGTTCTGTATGTTTGTTTTTTCAGAGGAACTGTGATGACCCTTGCTTTTTGTTTCTGCATCCACTGTCATACTTTCTTTCTTATTGATACTCGTAGTACTATATATGCTATTTGATTGTTTACTAATATAAAGTTTCTTCAATAGGTTGGGGTGAAGAACAAAGCACATGAAGTACAGTCAAAACTATCCAATGTAATTCAGGTTGATGCCAACAAGAACCAGGTCTGTTGTTTTTGAGCAATTTAATTTTAACCTTATATGCAACTCCAATATTCTCAGGCTGGTTATTAACCATATGCCTTAAAATAAACAAAGCATAAGTTTGTATTAACTATTCTAGCATTTTTTTCTTCTTCTTTTAATTTGCATGATGATAGTATTTTCTTCTTAAGAAACATGCTTAAAGTTTTCTTCTCAGCATAACATTGTTATATTAGTGCATCTTGTGTTTAGCAGTTTCTTTTATTTTTATTAACTATGGTTTATTTTCTGGGCTTCTGATGTATGATTAATGTTCATTAGAATACAAGCTAATCCCAGTACAAAACGAAAGAAAATATGCTAGAATCTGATTCTTTTCCCATTGCATGATGTTACAATAGGTGAAGTCGCCAACAATACCTCAGTTGCCACAACATCGGGAATTATTTTCAGCATTAAGTCCTTATCATGCAAAGCTTGTGGGAGAGAGTTTTTTGGGTAGGAAAAGGCCAGTGTATGAGTGCACAGATGAACAGGTTTTCTGCTTTGTCCTTTCTGAGTCAAAATATTTCATTCTCTTAGTTTCATACTTTCATTGCAATGCGTTTATTTGTTGTGTGTAGGTTGAAGCTGCCAAAGGTTTCCTAGCAGTCTTAAGATCTTACTTGGATTCTCTTTGCTCTAATCTCCGTTCACACACAATTACAAATGTACAGTCGAATGATGATAAGGTGAGTGTTTACATGATAATGTTCTTTGGTTGTTGTATGTAGGTTACATATGGCATTCTGGCAACATTCTGTAGTGCTTAGTGTGCCATTCGCGTTGAAGTGTTAGGAGTGGAGAGTAGAGATGTTGGCTACTGCTATTTTTCAAATTCATATTCATACGCTTTCCTTTGTGATGTAACGTTTCACGGGGATAGGCATATATAAGCATGGACGAGTGTCAGATATATGGAACCTTGGCACCAGGCATCGTTATACCATTTGTTTGGGGCATTCAGTTGTAATGTTTTACTGAAAATAGAGTGTTGAAATTTCTTATTCCTATAGAATGTTGAAATTGCTAAGTTGTAGATGTCATATACAGGCACGATCATATTATGATTATGTACTTGGTTTAGTAAACAATCAAATATTAGTGCTGCAGATTGACACTAATTTCCCTCTTATTAGGTATCGTTACTTCTGAAGGAGAGTTTCATTGACTCATTTCCTAGTCGTGATCGACCCTTTATGAAGGTGTGTTCCTTGACATAGTTTCTCTTGTCCTTGTGAGCTAACTTAACTGCTTGTCGGCTTGTCTTGGAGAATTTGCTAGCTGTTCTGAATTTTCTCTCCATGTATCTGTTTTAAGTTCATTATGGATGCTTTTAAAAATAAATAAAAAATCCTTAGCTTTTCATGTTTCTGAAAGAGACAAACCGATTTATCTTTCTGAAGTTGGGCCACAGCCTTGATCAAGAATTTATGATGTTGGTTTCTGTATTTTTTTTTTGAATTACTTCAGTAAGATGTCACAATGAAGAAACTAAGTTTTTAAACAATTTATGTAAATACCTGATGTTAACCGCCCTTTCTCTTTTACTTTTGAAAGTGACTTGTAATCTTGATTCAATGCTTACTCTGGATGCTGTTTAAATTGTATGGTATAAAGCTGAAGACACGCTGATATATCCTTTTCTTTCCTAAATGATATGCAGCTTTTCGTGGACACCCAACTCTTTTCTGTACATACGGATCTCGTTCTCTCTTTCTTCCAGAAGGAATAGTACTGTCCTGCAATGAAGGTTAAGTAACCTTGAGTTATATTTTCCTATTGTAACCTGAACGTAAGTTCAGTAATGTAAAATTGCATGATTTATGAGTTCAATCTTGTTTCTTGAAATGATGCTCCTCTTCTGCAAATGAAGGTTGCTTTTTTGCCTTCTGTATCATCATGACTTTGTATTTCAATATATGTAATACAGAATTTAGATCCCTGAGAGAAGTCTAGTATCCTGCTTGAATTGTAAATAAGAATAATTTTGTTTTTTATTCATTTATCATAGCTGCCTTAACTTTTCGTTCCATTACAAACTGCATATAGGGCTTTATGGTTGATGAAAAGTTGGAAAATAACTTGATTATAGCATATAGCTTATTGGGAAAATTTGAACCTCTTTGTCCTTTTTCAGTGTGGCTTGAATCGATTATGTTGGTTATTAGTCAAAGACAGCAATTATGCACATTGTCTTGTACTTTAGTCTTTTATCAGTTTCGTTTGCAGAGTAAAACTGTAAAAGTCAGAATTAATGGTGAAGTTCACATTCTAAGTAGTACATACATATTTTTTACAGGGTAGAGTGATCGACATGAATCTCACATTACCTGATAAGTTAATGTGATTATAATCATTGTTACTTTGAAATGAAGTGAGAAAAGCGTAGTTTGGTCTGCCAACCAGTGGTTAGGGATATTTGAAGGCATGCTTTGGTTCAAGTGGGTTCTCTGGTACAAAAGAGAAAAGGTGATTTGCATGTGTGCTCAGACCTGCCAGGTGAGAGAGAGAGAGAGAGAGAAAGGAAGAGAAAGAGTACAAGAATAGTTTGCAGGGAAGTAAATGCAACCAAACGGCAGGAAACCTCTTAAATACTTTGGGTTCTTGTTTCACTCTAAGCCCCACCACATTCACACCCAAGTTCCCAACATATTTTTTTTTTACTGTGGTGTATAAATTGCTTTTCACTCTGATGGGGTCAAACGTGTCATGCTTATTAGTCAATTCAAAGATGGCGTTTTCTGCTTGAAACTGGGTTTTAGAAATATGGCGGTTTCCTTGCTGATGTAATCTAATATCAAAGAAGCAGTGGTCAACTATTGAGTCTTAGAACCTCTTTTTTTTTGTTTTTTTTTTAACGAAAGAACACTTACAGTAAACATGAAACAAAGAGCCATGAAGGCAAATACTTAAAAAAGTCCACAGCGACATTAGTTGGTTAATAACTTGATGAAGATCGGTAAAAATGGGAGAAAAGGGTTAAAAGTTTAGAAATTTTTAACATGCTATGTAGCATCACATATCCGGAGTTTTTAATCCATTAGATTTGTATTTCATCAATCTTTAAATCGTTAAATTCGGTTATTCTTCTTAATAAAGTTGACGTTTTCCGATTTTCCCCCAAAAACAAAAAAAATTTAAGCTTGGAACATATGATACTCCGGAGAAATTTGAAATATTTCATGACTTGAATTTGAAATCTTCCTATCAAGTCCTAAGACATTAAGTCTGCACAGTCAGTCCACATTCAATGACCTGCCACCGAGAGATCATGGGCCTGCCACAGATCATGGAAACCCACTTATAGAGTGAAGAATTTCCTTACTTTCAAAAAGACAACGGTTATTTCCATGAAACTTACTGCTTTTACAGTTCACATGAAGAAGAAGGGTCATATGTGCTTAAGAGCGTGGTGTCTGAGAAAGAAGACAAAGCAAAGCAACATTGATAGTGTGAAACCTGAGCGTTTCAAACAAAACAATAAAAAAAGAAGAAGAGGGGTGCAACTGTGCAAGTAATAAGTGCGTTTCTGTTCTGATCAGAACCGAAAAAAAAAAGTGTTCTGCTCTGAATCACTGGTTTTCTAAATTTCTGAAATTGAAATAAAGCCAGATAGGAAGTGGAGGTAAAGGAACAGAGGAAAAAAAAAGAAAGTAAAAAGAGTGTTAGTAGCAGTAAAAGCCTAAACCGTACAATCATCTGTGCTCAGACACCAACTCTGCAAAGTCCTCAGAACCAAAAATTAATAGTAAATTGTGATAAAGACTTTTCCTTTATTTATTTTTTACTCACTTTCTTTTCAGTCTTTTCTTTAGTTTATGGGTTTCCGTAGAGATGTCAGAGACAAGAGCTGCCACAACTGCAGAAGCCAGAAGCAACAGAGGTGCAGTCATAATACGTGCAGAGAAGAGAGAGTGAAAACAGAGCAAGAGGTGGATGGCAGTAGCTGAGCACTGTAATTCAGAACCATTAGTTTTATCCATGTACAGAAGATTCTGCAGCTAAATGGTCCCTGAAATAAATATACCTACTCTACTCTACCACACCCTCCTCTATTTTCTGCTCTATTAAATCATGCACACCCTCCTCTCTGCTCCTCTGCTTCTCTATTTCTCTCTAAACCTGTCTGACTGAATAAGTTTTGGGGTTTGATTTCTTTCTGTGCTATCTTTGATCAATTTCCTGGGTTTTGAATGATGAGTAGTAGTGGGAGAAGCATGAGGTTTCCTTTTACACCATCTCAATGGCAAGAGCTTGAGCACCAAGCTCTGATTTACAAGTACATGGTTTCAGGCATACCCATTCCTCCTGATCTCCTCTTCTCCATCAAAAGAAGCTGCTTGGACACTCCTCCTCTCTCTTCAAAGCTCTTCTCTCCTCACAGTAAGCCCACTCTGTCCTTCTGTAAAGATTGACACTTTTTCAATGTTTTAATGGTGTGAATAATGGATTTTTGGGCGTCTTTGCAGTTGGGTGGAACTGTTTTCAGATGGGCCTGGGGAGGAAGATAGACCCAGAACCAGGAAGGTGCAGAAGAACAGATGGTAAGAAATGGAGGTGTTCAAAAGAGGCATTTGCTGATTCTAAGTACTGTGAGAGGCACATGCATAGAGGCAAAAACCGTTCAAGAAAGCCTGTGGAAGTTTTCAAAGCAACACCACCAACATTAGCGAACTCAAACTCAAACTCAAGCACATCACCAATCAACAAGATTATCAACCCACCTCCCAATTCTCTAAGCACACCCTTCCATTCACTATCTTCACTGTCATCCAATGAAAGTAGCTACAGTAGTAGTACTAGTACTCATCTTGATGATCATCCTTTCCTTTATACGAGGCCAAACATTGGGTTGTCACAACAAGAAAGAAGCACCTCCTTGTTTTTGGACTCTGGTTCTTGTAATAATACCCTGCATCCCAACTTAGAATACAGGTGATTAATCTGTCTTAAATGAAAGTTATGAACTTTTTTTTTAATTTTTTTTTTGGAGTGTCAATTTACATTTTGATGGTTGTGATTGTGTTTTGCACAAGAAGATCAAACAGGCTTGGTTATGGGGTGAAAGAAGAGGTGGATGAGCATGCATTCTTCTCAGAACCTTCAGGGAGTGTTAGAGGAGGCTTCTCTGGCTCTTCTTCATCTTTGGATCATAATCATCATGAATCCAATTGGCAGCTCACAATGAGTTGTTCTAATTCCTCTTCAAAACAGAGGACCTGCTCTGCTTTACAAACAGAGCACTACCCTCACTTGCAGCTTCAGAACTTCACTGACTCCAAAATGGAGAGAAGAGAAGAAACCCAGAGAACCATTCATCACTTCTTTGATGAAGGGCCTCTCAAAGATAGAGATTCATCATGGCTTGATTTGGATGATAATAATAAATCATCAAACAGTGGATCAGTTTCCACCACCAGGCTCTCAATCTCCATCCCAAACTCTGCTCATGACTTCCCAATTTTCAATTCCAGAAATCATCATGGTAATTATTTTTCACCTTTGTATTGATTCTTGAGACCCAGATGTGATTGTTGTCTAATAAGTTCATTTTGTTTTGTTTTGCAGAAGGCTGAGCAGTTTCCTGTACTGGGTTTCTGAATCAGAGGGCCAAAACTGTACTTGGCGTCAACTCTTTTTTGTGTAAGGTCTAATTAGTAATGGGAATAGTACTATTCTTATTTTTTATTTTTATATTTAGTTTGAATGTGGTTGGATTGGATTATTATTATAATTATGATGCGTTTTAAATGAAGGATCCTATGTATGTGTATGTCCCTGGCCATCTTGGTGATAGATATACCAACTCTGTTTGCAATTCATATAATAGTTCCAAATGAGTCGGGCATTTGTGTGTTATATTTTAGGGTACCATATTGATGTTTTGTTTGTTTGAAATCATAATTGAGGTGTTGGACCCAATGGACCCACTGTTGGCTAATTTGTCAGTTCTGAATCTGAATTCACCCAGGTTATGTTGGCAAACAGCATACCATTACAATCCTTGTAATCTTCAAAACTAAGGCAAGCATTGATCACCCTTATAAATATATCCACCAGCCACTACACTGAGAAAAGGACACCTCATAAATCTCAAATGACTCTTCCCTTTCTCTTTGGGAGCTGGCTAGAGTCTGGTTACAAAGACAAAATCTTTGTAATCTAAAATCTAACAGTAAAATGCATGTGACTGAGGAGATACAGTCGAATAGATACAATATCTTTGCTAATTACAGATTTACAGATACAGAGGAACCAAAACCCCACATACTGCTATCAACTGATTCAAGTCTTGCTTGTACAAGTTGTATTTATCCAATATCTACAAAGAGCTAGCTGACAATGCTTCATCAAATAGTAGATTTATGTTGGATCCCAGTGCTTCATCTAACTGCAGCAATTATTGGACGTCATTTCCAGCCTCCATAGCAAACAATTTGGCTGAAACAGTAATTATCCCACTCCCCGCGAAAAATAGAGTATGAGAATGAAAGCTGTTTAGCAATACAGATTTGGCAGCCAAGCTTTTGCAGAAACAGCACTAATAAGCTGAATTGTTCTGAAGCCTCTGTTGGGTGGTGAGTGGGTCTCTAGTTGGGTTGGTCCAAAAAGACGATACAAGAGATTTTCCAAGATTTCTACACTAGTCACCTTGATAGAGCTGATCACTCTCAACCGTCCGCACTCGTCTTCATAACTTTTTGATATGAACGACTGACAACCCAGCCCATGCGTTCATGAGCAATTGGTAAACGTTTCGATGTTCAAAATGAAATTGAATCCTTGACAACGCATATTAGGTGAAGATGCTGGGAGCTAAGCACAACTAAATCAGGAAAGGAATGAAGCTTCTATTACTATTGAGTTTTTGAAGTACAAAATACAACTCTAGGGGACCACATACACCTACAAACAATGTAGTGATCCTCAGCTAATGGCTCAGGCCCTCATGTTGAAGACATAATTTGTTCAAAATTGTACATATTTACTCCTGATCTATTACAGTTCAAGATGATGGATATTAATCCTCATCATCAAGAGCAGCATCCCCATTTGGCTTATCACCTCCTTCTCCGCCATCACTCTGAACATCTGCAGAATTTTCTCTTCTAGGACTGGACTCCGGCTGCCTCTCTCGTTGCTCATCATCATCATCATCGGATTCTGACCATGCCCGCCTCCGTCGACCTGCAGGTGCAGCCTAGAACATAAAGATAAAATATGTTACAGCCAGCAGGAAGTGACATAAACATCGACATTAGATTACTTGGATTCTTAGCTAAGATATCAGTGCTTCTAATTGAGAGAAACTGGGACACATGACTAGAGAAAGTTTTTACAACCTCATCCTCAACATCGGAATCTTCAATCCCAAAAGCTGCTTCAAGAGGATTTTGAGCATTCTCTTCATCATCCAGCTCATTCATCTGACCTGTGGACTCCCTGTAGTTTGTGTTAGCATCTTCATTTTCTGGTGCTTCCTGATCGTCCATCTGCTCAGCTTCTGCTTCCTCCGTTTCATAACGCGACCTTGAGTACTTGTCCTTCTTTCTCTTCTTTCCACCTTTTCTCCTTCTCTTTTCACTATGCCCGCTCTCCTCCTCATCCATCTCTGAAGGCCTTCGCTTAGAACCAGATGTACTACTCTTCCATTGCTCCTGAAGATGCCAATATATTGAAAAACTTAGAAACATGAAGATCTAAAAGTTTGTCATAAATAAATAAAAGCTATCCATTTTCTGAACCACTAGAATCCATCTAATTATACCTGTGAAGTTGGCCTATTTGGATACTACATTAACAGTAAGATCTCTCCCGAACGGACAGGGGTAGAGGGTTTTTCACACTCCGACTGTAGGGGCTAGTCATAAGAAAATACAAACAACTCATTTATCAATCTTTACCTTTATCCGCTCAAAATGTTCCTCCTGTTGTCTCACTCGCTTTAGTTCATCCTCTTGCATTCTCCTCTCCAACTGTTACAGAAAAGCATAAATTAATGCAGGAAAAAAAAAATACAGAAATGCACCACCACCAAAGTTGTATACAGGATGAAGCAACTTTGAATACTTAACCTGGAACTTCCTCTGTTCTTCAGCCTTACGACGGGCTTCCTCAGCAATTGCCATCTGACGAGCAAGTTCTTGTTTCTGCCGAACCTTCTGTTCTTCATGCTCAGCTGCTGTTAAATGAACTCTTGCAGCATCAAGCAAGTGGCTGCAATACTCAACATGAGTGTCAATCTTTTTCTCATCAAACCCATGAAAGTGAAGGCTGGAAGCAGCAGACAGTTGTCTAAATAAACGAACAGCATTTTCTAGCTCTGCAACTGTTGACCGAACCTAAACATGGACACATATATGATGCTATGTGTGAGAATAAATGAAATCACAAATTAAACATATAACCAGTGACAAATAAATGACAAGAAATACTTCAAATAAGAAGGTCTTGTCAAACCTCATCGACAGATTTCTTTGGCTTCTGTAAGGTTGAAGCTGAGAATTTTTGCATTACAACACCTGCATCAAACCTCAGCATGTAATTTGAAGGTGCCAAATGAATGGCTCTCATTAAAGTTTTTTTGCAGTCTTGCCACTGCTCAGCTTCATAATGCGTACGAGCCACATACAGTAAGATCTGAGAGTCTGTGTTGTTAAAGAACTTCCTCAAGCAGTTTTGATACTGCAAAATTACTAGTCATCAGCACATGCTATTTACGAAAAAACTCTGGATGCATAAATAAAGTGAGATAAATAAAATAGAGATGAGATGAGATGATTCACCATTTTCACAGCCAATGCAAAATTGCCTTGAGCAAAATAAACATGTGCCAAATTTATCCACACATCTGGCATCTGAACAAAAATATTCCCACTGGCAGCTTCTTGAACCTACAATAGGTCAAAGGCAAACAAAACCGCAAAAAATCTTAAGTTTTGAAATCTGCATCTACCAATGATGTAGCAACACATAATACATTTGAGAATTTGCTATGCTACTTTACCTGGGTAAAAATGTCTTTCGAAACATCAAAGTGACCCTTCTCTGCAAAGACCACTCCAGCACCATTGGCAGCATATAAATTAGCAGAATGTTGAGCCAGGACCTAGAAGCATTTAAAAAGTATTTAAAGAAAAGAACTATCAGATTTTTCGGAGACAATACACAATAGATGATAGAAAACTGAAGCAATAACTCATTGATACAAGTCTAACAAATATTTGGGGAATATAGAATATAGATTGATCACAACTATCTTAACCAAAGAAAAAATTAAAGAAAGATCTTGTATGTGTGCATTCAGTCTTAAAGCCCATAAATATTACATGCCAAGAGAATGGCTCTAAAAGGGCAGGAAAAGAAAATAAAACTAATAAACCAACATACTTTAGTGTAGAGTTCTTTCGATTTTTCCAGATGTGTAGCTTCCAACTTGGGATTTCTTTTCTCATTGCGAATTGCCGCAAAGTAGTTCCAGTTTCCCTTAACAGTGCCAAACAAGAATATAAGACATAGATAGTATTAAAGCAACAGCAGCAAATGCAATAATGAAAAAAAAAATTCTGGAAATATAATTTTGGAAGGTTTTCGCAAAATACCAAAGCCATCATTTACGTATTATTCAGACAACAGAAAAAAATTGGGAGAAGGATGCACACGAAAGAAATACACACTAGAGAAAGAGTGGCATAGGAATCCTTTCCCTCAGTTGCTTCACTAGCTGCCCGAAAGGTCTCTTTTGCCTTAACCCAGTCATCATTTTTCAATTCCAAGTCACCAAGCATTAATAATGCATTTGGGCACTTGTTATTCACCTTCAGTGCATCATTAACCTACAGAAAGGAGTGTGTAAGTTTTCGGAATTGTTGTGTGTGTGTGTGTGAGAGAGAGAGAGAGAGGGGGGGGGGGGGGGAGTTATATGTATAATAACAACCAGTTCAATGCTTAGTTGAAAATTATTTCGAGCTTTCGCAAGGGCAGCAAGTCTCAGATAAGCATCTACATAGTCTGGATACTGCAAATACGAACATATATTAAACAAACATACCCGATTAACAAAAAAATTTGGACCATGATACATCAGAAGACTTAAATAATATAAAACACATGCAATAAAATAAACACATGTATGCACGTGCACAAATAGAAAAGACATACCTTGAACAAAATCAAACGGTAAAATATGCTTGCCGTTTCAGTGTTATGTAATTGCTCAAGTAGTCTGGCAAGGTTAAATAGTGTTGTGACTTTATTCCAAGGTAATTCGACTAAGTGACCATCTTTCTCAAGTTGATGAAATATGTGGGTGTCCTTGTATTGAAAAATAGATGCATCAGCATCAACAGATGGGGCTTTTTCTTTACCATCAATGAAGGCCACCCATATTCCATCACCCAGTGCCTCCCTGAAAGTTTGTTGAGCAAGCTGACAGATAGAAGAATATACATACTTGTCAATCTATGTTTCCTTAAGATTCCGGGAAAACAAGCAAAACAAATCCACAAACCTCAAATTCCCCCCTCTCAAAATGAAGAACCCCAAGATTATTAAGAACTTCGATTGGTACCTCCTGACCTCCCTTCTTCAAGAGATTACGTGCCTACAGTAATATTTGATGATTAATCTTCAAAGAAATTTGGGGGGAGGGGGAGGGGGGGAGAGAGAGAGAGGGGAGAGGGGGAGAGAGAGATGTTCGAAATAAGAAAAAAAAACATTTGCTAAAAAGATATTCATACAGTTTTTAGGCAATCCTGAGCGGCTCCAGCATCAGATGAAATCAATAATTCTCCCAGGTCAAGAAATGCCTGCATTATAGTCAGATAAAAGGTGCAAAATAAGGACATGAGGTTAGAGCTTTACACAAGGTTTCAGTGGAGCACTCCACTGGACATGTCCTATTATAGATGTTATAACTGGGTTGATTACCTGGGCATCGTTTGGGTCAATTTTTGTAGCCTTCCTCATAAATTCCAATGCCTTCCCAGTCTGCCCAAGCTGAAAATATATGTGACCAAGAACCTATAGGAAAGGAAACTATTAGCTGAGAAACAAACAAAAAAAGATCATTAAGGCCAGCATAATTTGATTCCAACTCACTTTCAGTGTCTCGCAATTATCATTGTAAATCTCCAAAACCTTTTCAAAGTTCGATAGTGCACTTTTAAGATCTCCCATCTTCAGTTGTACTTGTCCCAAACCTGACACCATGAGCCCAAAGTTACGCACAGACGTAAATGTAAACCATGTTACATGAATATGAAGCCTGCACTACTATGCAGACGTTGGCATACCACTAAAGAATGTCATAGTAGCACTAGGTAGACCAACCAAAGTTCTATAGTCTGTAATAGGGTATAAACATAATAAGTCAAACACAATCAGGAAAGGGCCTCTTCATTTCACATGTGACATATCTTTTCCTTTTTGGCATATCTCCCATGACTACAATAATGATGATTTAAAAATATGAATTCAGGGACAAGAGCATAACAATGAAAACAAAGGATGCGAGCAACAAACAAAAGAGAGACAGAGAGAGAAATTATGTTAGAAGCTTTTTCTCATGATAGCAGAGATCCCCCAAACCCGCTTGGCAGACCCAGGCGCAATACTGGGGCCTCCTGCGTAACCTTAGAACCTTTAGGAGACGGGAAACTCTAGCAAATAGCTAGATGGGCAAGTATTGTGAAGGGGTTCAACCCCAGACCACATGGAAGCAAGCCATGGACCTGGCCATTCCTACTAACCTCGGTGAAATTATGTTGAAGTCTTACGGAAGATATATTAACTACTAAATCGAAATCATTACTAATACTATGCCAAAATATCTTACTCATACAAAATTTAAACACAGAAGATGTTTTATGACTGATCGTAACTGACCATAATATGGAAATATGAATTCTTGGGGTTTACTAATTTCCTTGACAGATGCCATGTAGTACACTCCCGCCTTATCATAGTCCCCCTGCAATTCAGTGCAATCAAACATTGCTACCATTAGTAATCCAAAAGAGTCATCGGTGAAAAATGAAAGACTAAAAGTGCTGGTGAGAGGTAACTAAAATTAATGATATTAATGTCATCAAATCAAAATAAGGCCAGAAGACTTGCTAATTATAATCTACACTAGTTTGAAATTGTTGCATTGCCGACAGTGACAATTTCATAACAGGGCCAACCTATTTATTTGTTTCTCTAGACACCACAATAGAAGATTCAGTAACATGCAGAACTAAATGCTGCATAAGATATCAATTCATTCGCCCACAAATACACACTGACGTCCCCAAAAAGAAGAAACATCTTTTCCTCTACTTTAAAAACTTTTACCAACACAATGAGACAATGTAAAGAACCCTTCATTATCTCGACCTCGTCATATAAAAAGAAACATAATCTTTTTACCTTGCTATGGTAAGATCGTGCTAAGTTGTAGTAGGAATGCGACTTTGTTGGTCCATGGTTGGTGACAGCAAGTGCAGTCTCAGTCAGTTGCTCAACTAAAAAGTGTTGACCAGTGTAGAAAAAATGGTTTGCCAGATAATTTAAGGCCATTGCACAATAAGGGTATAGCTCAAAAGCTCTCTGCATTTTTTCCATTCCTTTCCTTATTCCAGTAGCTAACAAATGTAATACAGCCCGGATATTAGACTTCCCAAAGGACAGAAGTATGGACATATTATGATGATGATGATGATGATGTGATGATGATGATGATGATGATGATGATGATGATAATAATAATAATAATAATAACCAAATAACAGTATTCGTTTAAGTAAAATATAGAATGCTGACTTTTATAGTTGTACCTGCATTTGTATGCAAATCCAAAATTGCCAGAGCAACAAGAGCCTCAACATTTTCTGGATCTAACTGCAAGTATAAGTTCATGAAGTTAAAAAACTGTGGCAGGTAAAAATGCAGATTCACCTGATATTAATGCATCATTAAGCTATCACTTGCCTGTAAGACCCGCTGAAATGCCTGCCAAGCTTTTTCAAATTGACCCATTTTGTAACGACAGAGACCTATGCCAAGTCTTACAGCCGCAGGACAATTGGGATTCACTTGCAGGGCTCTCTGTATGGAACTTCACAGTTAAAACAACAAACTATCTAACTAAAGAAAAATTTCTAGGCTAGTCATAACCCCAACCGATTCAAAAATAAAGAACAAATCTGGAGGTTAAGAAAGAGTGAATTTGTTGGGTTCTACAGGTTAACAAACAGGGGAATGAATACAAACCTTGTACAGCTCCAATGAATCAGAATATTGCCCACGATTGAACTCAACACATGCCTGCAGATATTAAGGGCAACTAATTAAAATTTTACACTCATAATCAACAGAATTCAAAAAAAAAGATTTTTATAAGTAAGTGAACGAATTGTTCAACAGAAGGCATACTGATTACGTATAGACAGAAGAGCAATATGTGAACAAAACTATTATCCTCTATTTTCTTTCTCATATGCTGAAATATTGATGACATCTTCATGCATGCGATCCTTCAAAAACTGCAAGCATTATACTCTTTTTAAGTAGAGAGATCAAGTACAAACCTGACCCAACAAGGAAGGGACATGATCACGGTCTCCATCTAATACAATCTTGAATGCATTAAATGCCTGATCTACTTCACCCTTAGCCAGTAACAGTTGACCTGTAAGTAGAAGACAGGTGATGAACTTTAGAGAATCTTAACATGCATGGTCTAATAAAACATAGACAGCAAACACTTTCCCCCTACATGATTTCAGCAATATAGATCCTTTTGTGGCACTCATTGAGAATGTTAGACCAATAATAGCACAAGTAAGCAGTAGATGTATCTAACACCAGAAAGACTCAGAATATAAATCGAGAACAAGATGCAACTTTATGTGCCATATAGACAGAATGACACAATTTTTTTTGGATTTCATAGTTCACAAGTACAACAAGAACATAAGGCCAGTTCCTAAAAACTCTAATTTGCTGCGCTGAGCACTCTCTGGGATGAAAAACTATAGATCAACTACTTGGCTAGTCTTGGGGCACCGTATGACATGTGTAAAACACAGTCCAAGCCAAACTCCAGCAGAGGACAATCTCTTTGGTCATTCTAGTTGCCAGCGTGAGCCATATGCAGTAAATAATAAGTAATAAACAATCTAGGATGCCTACCTTTCCCGACCCACGTTGAAGGCTCATGAATGTCAATTCTCGATGCTTTGTTGTAAAATTGTGTCGCTAAAATGAAATGCTCTTCCTTTTCTCTCTGCTTCGTCTCAATTTTTCCAAGGTAGCTGTAATAGGCCCCTAACGCGTTCAAGATAGCAATCCTCTCGTATCGAACATCAGCATAATACTCATCAATCTCTGCACCGTTGCAAAGAATAATAACCAGCATTATTCCACAACAAAATATGACAAACTAAGCACCAATCGAAAGTACAACACAAAAAAACGAATATGAGAATGGAAAAAAAAGAGTGTGATTACCAGGACTGGACCCTTCCTCCAAAATCTGGCGGAATTGTTCAAGTTTCCCTTGCTTGAAATACTCTCTCTGCAGCATTACCAATTCAAAAGTAAGTTGCTTTTTGCATTGAAGAAACTAAATTGAAACGAAATTGCTCAGAACCCAAACAATCATGTAGTGAATTAAAGTCTCGAGCTTTCGCCTCAAGCAGAATCGGCAATTAGAAATTAAAAAGAAGCAAACAAAGGAGAGAAAATTCGAACCGCGATAATGAGCCAGAGATCGAGAGGGGCTTGCTCGGCCTTGAGGATGTCGAGGATATCAGAAGCGTCCCTAGGAAGCTGATCCAGAGCAACCCTAACTTCCTCCTCCGAATTCTGCACCGGTATATACACTGACGCCATTGATTTCCCAAATCACCGAAGCACTTAAGCAAGAAAGTTCATTCAAACGAAACCCTAGCTACGTATCTCTCTGCTCGCGTTCGTGAACTGGACGAAGAATGAGCAACAGCCGCGAATTGTAAGAAATCGAAAGCTGACAACTTTGAAGTTTTGAAGGCTGAGTTTTGTGAGTCGCAGAGGCTCTCAGCCAGTCACACAGTCGCCCTCCATTCCCGTTTAAAGTTTCTTCCTTTTAAGGTTTGTTTGGCAACCGATCAAAAAATAAAGGCAAAAATCGTAAAAGCACTAAAATAGATCAATTTGTTAGACCAAAAAAGAAAAGTATACCCAACTATTATCTTATCAAAAAAAATATCCAACTATTATTCAGTGTGCGAATATGAGGTGATAACACTAACAAATATATTTAATAATGTAACTTTTTGTTGATTATTTATACGAAATATCTAATTGATTCACTGATATCAGTTGTTAGTTTTTGGAAGTGATTTTTTTCATAGCATAATGTTTACTTGTGACATAGCCCAATGAAGACATTTTTTATCTATATATTAGATTATCTCGTTAGAGTGTTAAATTGTTAATGCCACTAAAAACTAATGAGTACACACACTTAACGTGATAATTTTTTTAGCAATAATTAATGTGATAATTTGTTATTCTTTGTCTAATATTATTGTGACAATATTCCTTAATAGTGCTCTTCAAAAAAAATGTTATTTATTCATCCAATATTCTTGTGTATGGCTACTTACTAAAATCTTTATCTTAATTGATTATCTATGAACTAAAATTTAAACCAAAACAAAATAGAAATGGCCATAAAATTTAATCCTGTTTTTTTTTTTCCTCTCTTCACCTCTGCCTCGCGCCAAACAGCCCCTAAAAAAATACACTAGCTGATTGAATTGCCCTCTCTTTCTCTTCCTCGAACCTCGACCTGTCATCGCCAGTCTCTCCAGGTATCGCTCTCCCCCCTTTCTCCCTCCCTCGTCTAAAATTTTGGTGCAACTCTTTTCTTAGTTAATTGCTTCAAGTTCTGATTTGTGCTCAGATTAGGGCTTAGCTCTAACTTAGGGATTTCTTCTCCATTGAAATTCACACACTGTTTGAATCGAAGTTAGACTGTATGTATTTGATATCTGGTTGAATTTTAATCATTGTGAATTAGGTTTAAGAATCTAAATTTGATTTTGTTTCAGTAAGTTTCAGCTCATTTATGCATTGAAGGTTTTTTTGCTCAAGTTTAGCTTAATGGCCTCACAAAAATTTATATTTCGGTGATAGAATATAAGATTTTATTAAGTGAAAAGACGGCTAGATGTTTAATCCTCTTAATTTTTGTCAATGACTTACAGACAATCTGAGCCCTGAGCCAGGACAGTTGAAATCCAAGACGATGCCACTCAAATGGTAAAGAATAAAGCTTGAAAACCCTAGTGCAAGGTCCGAAGTAATATCCATTGTGTTTAACATTTGATTTGTTTATGGTGCAACTTAGGGTTTTGCATTGGCAACCCAATGCAGGGACGACAGTGAACAGTCAAATCATAAACGAAGTAACTCAGGTCGTTGAGAGCATCAATGGCATTAAGGAAGGCAGGTGGAAAGCCACCATCACTTTCTACAAACCCCTGCTTCGCGGTAGATTTCTCATCGTGCATATTTTCGTTTAATTTCGTTTTCCAATTTTGTTGTATGGCTTTTGTTACTTTGTAAAAGATAGATTTTGATACACTCGTGTATGTTTTGTTTGAATGTATATGTATGCACCAGAGCAGGCTTTAGCAGGGGAATTCCCGCGTGATTTCTTGGGGATTGCACTGCCGGAGCAGCCAAATAAGTACTACCTTATAATCCGGAGCAGCCACATAGTTCTTGAAGCTGATTCTACAATTACAATGATTATGGAGAAATTGCAGTCTTACAAACAAAGGGTCTCACTTAATTTTGAGGTTCTCTCCTTTTCACACACAATTTTAGTGTAATTCGAATGTTTGATATCTGATTATTGACGTCCAAGGAGAGAAAATTGATTTATATGATTCTATGGGTTTATGGTCTATTTGTGTGTAGGGATTTCATTATCAACTTGGCGACTTCCAATTGAGAGTGGGGAAAGTTCTTCCAAATCACTCTGAAAATTTAAGAGGAATAGTTATGGAGGTAATGGACTCCATTAACAGAGTGCATTTTCTTCAATTGAGTTCCTGTTCCTGTGTTCTAGAACCTCTGGATATATATATATATATATATTTACCACAAGAAGATGGGAATAAATTATATGCTGAAAGTGCAGAGCTATAACACAGTACAATTAACCTATTGGAAGTATTCACCAAAATGTTTGTTGTGTACTTGTAGTAGTGGATGATAAAGGTTGTGGAGGTACACACTCTCAATATTTGGATATTTCCTGCCAATTCTGGCTAATATATGAAAGTTGGTTTCTTGTTGAATATATTAGGCCTGCACTTTACAGAATACCAACGGGATCTATTTCTGAATCTCCCTATTAACTTTCAATAACATTTTAGACAAAACACGATTTATGAACTAAAAATGTTTCCTGCTTTTAAAATTACTCGTAGGATTGCATTTACTTTCTGCTCTATCTAACAATCTAGCAACGTAGTTGTGAAGAATTTTTCCAGTCTTCAGATTGTTGGTCCTTAATATAGCCTTTTTTTGCCCCCTTGATTTTCCTTCTGTTAGTTGTTAATCTCGATGAAGATTTTCATGTATTGTCATTGTGCTATACTGCTAAATCCTTTTTGATTGAAGTTACTTCGTTTATATATAGGTGGAGTACCTTCCCATTTCTTCAATGGAAAAAGCAAGGCAAATGATGGAAGAGTTTATGGATATATGGAAACAGGCTGTGTCGAAAAGAACATTACCAGGCCACTTTGTGCATATGGAACCAAACTTTGGTGAGTTTGGCCTTGGAGACCAGTATACTTCACAACACACTGCTGTCCAGTATGCTGCTGTTATGCATCAACTAATTGCGACCGTGCAAGCAGTATCAGGAAGAAATTAGGAAGCGATGAACAAGAAGATGATGTATGTCACTCGTACAACCGGTTTGATGTATTAATGTTTTCAACCCCAGTTGACTAACATAAAATGGGGAGGAATGAACATCCGAATTAGGTTTTGGTTTTCCATGGAAGACAAGAAAGTACATGGTAGGGTTTGTGAAACAGAAAACATAGACTTACTTGAAAACTCTGTTCTCATCACCTTGTTAACTTCTTTAGAGTTGAAAGTGTGCTTTGGTTGTCCATGGAAAACAAGAAACATATGGTAGAGGTTTGAATGCTTTGGAGTAAGGCTGTTTCTGCATTACTTTCTGTGCACCTCCTTTCTAGTAGAAAACCAGTGAAATAGCCTAAACTTCAAATTTATTCATTTTTACATGCCCATTACAGTGAGAATTTTCATGTTATGATTTTCACATCCCATGGAAGATTGTGAATGCGCAGAGCTTCATTCTTATGTCTCCAAGAGTTGACAAGAACAGAAACCAATTTATGAAGAACAATTACAACACATAAGAACTTGGAGATATCTCTAGTTCGGGACAACTTCATTGGTCCAGCTTGCCTTATTTTCTTAAAGAGGTAGCGCTATTTTATTGGCTAGAATCTCAAATACCTGATACTCCTGGACTACAGAACAATTACACGTTTTAGAGAGAATACTCTAGGTAAACGGTAAAACTCTACGCTACCTCCATCCATTTTTCTTCATTTTCAAACATTTCCATTAGAAACGATAATTTTGAAACTCTTTTCAAACATATTTTCAAAACGCATTATTTAAATGCATCATTTAAACGTTTACATTTACGCAATTCATTTCAAAAGAATTCAATTTTTTAAAAAGAGATGCGACCCATATAATTCCCAAACTCTAAGCATTTTAACTTGGGCCTTTCCATAAACCAATGCGAGGGAGAAAAATATATAATAACAAAAATGGAAAAGGCAAAGGGTTTTAGTTTCAGTGCGGAGCCGCGCAGTGTGAAATAGCAGACGTCCACGTGAAGGCACAAGCATATATATATATAGATTGTAGAGCCGCATAACCCATATTGACAGGAGTATAAAATCTCAGTTTCTTGAAAGGTACAGGGGTTTTGGTTCATTAGCCACCCTCTCCCTGTTTTCTCTCCACCGCTCTCTCTCATTCTTTACAGGTTAGCCTCCCACCATCTTCATCTTCATCTTCATCTTCATCTTCATCATCGTCATCATCATCATCATGGTTTCACATTTATAACTAGTTTGCAATCATGGGCTAACTAAGTTTTCAATTTTTTTGTTCATGTTTGCTCAAGATTCTATATTTATCTCCAATGGACCAGCCGCCAGAAACTGGTGCTGCTGCACCCAGAAAGGTTTTTTTTTTTTTTTATGATGTACTTCCTCTCCTTTGTTCAATGTTGTTTATATTGGTGTTTTGCTTTATATTGCTACAGAGGAAATTCATACCGAAAGCTCGCCCAAAGCCGGAAGTTAAACCGTATTAATCCCTCACTTTCGGTTCAAACCAACGCATTTTATTATTGATTACCCTCTTTTTGCTTCTGGTTAATTTGGTAAATGACTTGTCTTATTCTTAATCTCTCTCTGCAGCGACTTGGAGGAGGAAGAGAGAGCTCATCATGCAGAACAGGAGAGGGAATTGCTCAAACACTTCCATGTATATATATCTCTCTCACTGATTGATTGTTTGGTTTCCATTGATATAATTTTAGTTTCTGATCCTAATATTTAATCTTTTGTATGTATTGTCTTGACGGTCTTGTTTTCTGTCTTAAAGGAACGAACTTTAAGGGCAAAGCCGAAAACCGAAAAGAAAGGTACATGCTCTTCTCCTTTTGGACTCTTGGATTTCGATTTTGGAATTCCAATTTACTAGTTAGCAAGTGTATAAGACAACATATGTAATTCTTCACTCGTATTCAGTCATCCAGCACTTAGAATTAAACCAATGAATTTCGAATCAAATAAGTTGTGATTCTATCAATGACAACAATGCTATTAATTTGCAGTGAAGCCTGTGCAAGTTGCATTTGGTTACGGGGGTGAATCATCATCCACCATAAGATCATATGGGGCTCCCAAGGGTTCTAATGGTATGATATTCTTCAGTGTAGTGCTTTATAGTTTAGCTGGGATGCTTCTAGTACATCACTCTTGATGGTGTTTCTGCAGGTGGTGGTTTCAACCCCAAAATTGAAGAGGAGAAAGAATACAAGTCACCGTTTGTAAGCTACATAGCAACCCAATATATGAAAGCCAATATAACTACAAATAGTTGTTGGATTTGTGGGTTTTTTTTGTAGGTCTGTATCTCTATGTGTATGACTTTAGTTACTTTTTATATTTGGGATGTTGTTGCAGGATATCTACAGTCATTATCCTGTATCTCTTCCTCTGAGACAGCCATCTTCTGAAGATCCTGGTATGTTTGAGATGAATCTGAGGTTTAGCTTGCATAGATTTTCCAGTGAGATATGATAGGCATTTCGGATAGTGTTAGCTCATCATCTCTATGTTAAAGTTCTACAAAAAGCACATGTGATTTGGTATAGCATTAGGCAGTCTTTCTTGCACAACATCATATATATTGTGTGTGAAGTGAAGGTAAGATCAGGTCCTTGTTAACAAGAAAGGGCAAGACATTCTGAGAAAGTTCGAAGATTAAAAAAAAAAAAAAAGGCGATGTATACAAGCGATTCTAGGAATTCAAGCATTTTACAGTATAATAGCATAACATGCTGAAACACTTTTTACCTATAATAAAATTACCCCAGCAAGATAAAACCAATTTACTGCAAGTTAATATGGTTGAATATCATGTGGTTTTTTAATTGTGATAAAATTTAGATAGAGAAGCAGTGGATTTTTAACATGAAACATTGTAGCTTGACTCATTTCTTTTTGTTTGCAATCTGAGTTCTGTGTCATCTTCTGTCAAGGTAAAATGTGACTTGTGTTACATATGAATGCACCTAATGTTCTACAACTTGCAGCAATTCTTAACCAGCAAGAATTTGGGGATGGTTCAGAGGAATCAACTTATGATGAAAATGCAACACCAGCGGCAGATGATCTTGATCTAAAGGTTGGTAATCTCAATGGTAAAGTTCAAACGATATATGCATGCTTAAATCTTTTTTATTTACTTTTGAGAGTTTGTTGGCAGGAGGAAAATAGAGCAACAAGTATGTTTTTTCTTCATTTGCCACCAAACTTGCCTATGCTAAAGCAATCAGCTACAGCAAATGGCCAACAGAAAACCAATAGCTCAGGGGCACCGGGAGGTGCACGTAATCCAGAGAAGCCTTGTTCTTTGGGTGAGTTACCAGCTGGCTTCATGGGTAAGATGCTGGTGTACAGAAGTGGTGCTATCAAGCTGAAGCTAGGAGACACCCTCTACGATGTGAGTTAATAATGAAGCAAAATGGAAGTCTTGTCTTGTCTTCCCTTCTTTTCCCTTAACCACTCATGCTATCTATATCTTCTAAAAGGATATTATGTTATATCAGATAAACATAAACTTTTGAATTACTCAGGGCTCATTAACTACTGCATACGTACTATAAACTCTTGTCAATATTCTGAGTCACCTGAAAGTGAAAGATTGGGATATTAGATTTCTAACTAAGATATCTCTTATCTTTTGGATGGATGCAGGTCTCCTCAGGAATGAATTGTGATTTTTCCCAGGATGTTGTGGCTATTAATACCACGGAGAAGAAGTGCTGCATAATTGGTGAGCTCAACAAGCGAGCTGTAGTGACCCCAGATATTGACTCCGTTTTGAACGGTATAGAGAATTTATGACAATGCCGCTCATTTGCAATACAGTTTTGGTCTCTGGTAACCCAATATGCTTTTGAGGAAATTTTGGGAGTCTTCATTAGAACTATCAGAGGAAATAGATGACAAGTTTCAATAGCGAGATACGGAATTTTTGCTAATATACCAGCCACAATAAGTTGCAGCAAGAGTTTATTGTTTGACAGTCGTGTGAAATTGCAACTAATTCTCCATTTATGTGTTTATGTTGAGATAAAAATTATATTATTCAATATATGTTATTTTTTTTAATACAAATGTCAACTGTGGATTAAACATAATGTGATAATTGACATTTGTCCGTTTACACTATAGAATTGTTTTCACAGGAAAACTTGTATTTTGTTTATAGCTGGGAAACTATACCCGAATTACACAACTAGAAACTGCACTTCCACCTAATCAATAATGATCAGGAACAGGGAAGATAACATAGCTAAAAAAGGAAGACACTGAACTTGGAACAAACCCGGCTTCTAGAGACCGAACTTGTTCATTATGAATGCACTCTAGAAATGAAACACACAGTCTGTGAAATTTAGACATTGCAGGCTAATGCAATCTAGAGTTGGTGCAGTGTAATTTGAGCTCCATGTTGTGGTTGAAGAATGGTAAGAGTATAAGGAGCATGGGTGTAGGAAGGTGAGAGCTCGAATGAGAAATGCTGTAGAATCATAGCCAATGCAAGTTTTGCTTCTATCATGGCCATATTTTGGCCGACACAGATCCTCGGTCCCCACCCAAATGGAAAGAATGCTTGCTGCTGGTCCTTTGATGCCTTTGAAACTCCTTCGGAAAACCTCTCTGGTTTGAACTCTCCTGCATCGTCACCCCAAAGTTCAGGATCGTGGTGAATGAGCAGTGTAGGCAAAGTTAGATCAACTCCTGCTGGAACAACAATGTCTCCTATTTTGGTTTCCTTGTAAGCATGTTGATATGAAGCAATTGCAGGTGGATACAACCTTAGGACTTCATTAAGTATCATGGTTACCTGCAAGAGAATTTTTTCAATTATTTGGGGGAACGGAACTACGTACGTGCATATTTTAGCTTTAAGTATTTGTCTAGAGCGAAATACTCACGATCTTGAGGTGGCTTATAGCTTCAAAATTGGGTTCCTTTTTTCCACAAACTCGTAGGACTTCTTCCCTTGCCTTTTCTTGCCAACTTGGGTGCATAGCCAAGACAATCATGGTCCATGTTAACAAGCTTGAGGTTGTTTCTTGGGCAGCAAGGTAGAACTGTTTGCATTCCTCAATCACATCTTCAATCGTCATCATCTCATTGCTTTTTGTGCTGCTACTTATATTTTCTGATAAATGTGTCTGGCTATTAGACTGCAACAGCAGGCCTAGCAAGTCATCAACCCTTGATTCACCGGCTCTTATGGCATTCATTTTCTTCTGGATTATATTTCGTAGCATCGATGTGATCTCATTGTGCAATTTCTTTCTCCTTTGATTCTTCTTTGTTGGAATAAATCTGCACTCAACAGTTGTTAATTAAGACGTCAATTCCTATCAAGAGTAGATATGAAAGCATGCATGAAAGATGCTAAACTTTTGTTTTAACATGGCAATTAATGCACCTAAAACCCGGGATGTATAAGGTCTGCATTGCTTCAACGGTTAGTGTTAAAAGCTCTCTTTGAAGCTCAAAGACCTTCTTCCCTCCTTCATAGGTGCTTCCAAATGCTGCTCGAGAAATAACATCTGCAGTTAACTTTTGAAGTTCAGGCCAGATATCCATTTCGCAACTTCCTTGAAGAAGAGAAATCTCCATTTTCCACTGTTCTATCAATTTGCCACAACTGACTACAAATACAGGTATCATTTCCTATAAAAGAAACAGACTAATTATAAGTAACTAATTAGGAGAAGTAGAGAATTAAATAAGTAAACTGTAAAAGTAGATGTCATATATGAGCAATATAGGGAATTAGGGATTCATGGAACCTTGAGCTTTTCTAGGTGGAAAGCAGGATTGATTATCCTTCGGTGTTTGGCCCATTTCTCACCCTGTAGAGTTGCTAGACCCTTTGTCAAAATCAGAATTTGAGGGTTTAGGGGTGGCTTATGGAAGTGACCTAGCTTGTTAGACAGAACTTCTTTCATCATCTCTGGGTCCATGATGATCAGTCTTGGTGTAGTCCCAATCCAACACATTGATATCCTCCCTGTACATGTTTAAAAACATGGCATGCATATTCTCAAAAAAAAAAAACATGACATGCACGAAATAAAAACCGTAAGCACAAATGCACAATATCAGATTATCGATCATCACAGGAAACATACGCAATAAAACTAATTACAAGGGATGAGTACCGTATTTCTGCACAGTATTTAGGGTGAACGGGTCGACACGTGGAACAATCTGGTGGTTTAGACTCATGGGTTTGGACCATGCTTCCTTTATCTGCCTCACAAACTCTTTCATGTCCCCAACGAGTGGCCTGTAAGGAGTGCCTCTAATCCCTTGTTGCTTCAACCGCCTCTCTAGCAATTTGGGCTTCCACCAAATGGAGTAGAAAGCTTTAACACCACCGCATAGCAGCAGGAACAGTGAACCTGAAAATAATACTACATAATAGTCTTCCATACTCACGAAAAACTGAGAAGATTCTTTGGATGATTGATGGTTCAACTGAAATATTTGCAATTATATACAGCTTCGAAACATTATCCGGCCGTAGATTCTGTACCAAGCAAGACATTCTGACATTTGACCTTTGAGCTTCTAGCTAGTCAAATGTTAATCTTGTAGAGGGGGTAACTTGTCAAATATTGGAGTGTTGTTTAATTTATATATATATATATATATATATATTGTATTTGACCCTTTCTGTTAGCATGAATCAGGTTTATATATATTACTTTGACTCAATTATCTTATTCTGGGGTTACTGTCTTCGGATAAGGGAATTATAATATATACTATTGGCCGGCCGCTGAGATCCAAATGTATATTTCCCTGAGCATCAAGCTAAGGTTTGGAGGACTAAATGTATACTTTTGCTTGAGGATCAAGCCTTGAGGACTAGGTGTATGTTTTTTCTTCTTCTTTTTTCTTGATGGAGAGGCCAAGTTAATTCTATCCAGGAGTCAAATGTTGAATCATTTAATTAACAAGGTGATGGACCTATTAGCCAAATTGATCCATTGCATAAGACCAATGGTACATGGAGGATTGAAATGCCAGCCCAAATTTAGTCCAATCTAATTGAATCTATTTAACATGGTTGGGCTATTGCTAAACACTTATTAAGCTCATTGTCTTTTTTCTTTTTCTTTTTTGGACAATTATTAAGCTCATTGTCTAGATCATACATTGAGATAGGTTTGTTTAACCCATTTCGGATTCTTCATTTAAAGAAGTTTTTTGCAAGAACTAGCTAGCTAATCTCTACTACTATTAAGAGAAGACTTTTTGTCAACCATCATCCAATATTTTTTTTACTTTAATAACCCTCTTACGTGGAACTAATTCTAATATTACTTACGTGGAACTAGTTCTAGTGATTAAAGAAAACAAAATCACTTACACACAAGTCCGAAGTCTTGGATTCGAATCATTTTCTCCAATACCTAATTATCCCAGAAAAGAAAAAAACAAATAGCTAGCAGTAGTCAATTTCTGCAATGCTAGCCAAGGGCCTATGTCTTCTTTTCGCTTGCGGCGATTTAACAAGGCTTTTTTGTTGGCCGCACTGTCTTCGTAGCTTCTTGATACAGATATAGATATATCGACTTTACATTTCTGTAATTCTCCCCGATATTGATCCAACATCCATTTGAAAATTATTATAATTATAACCACTTTTAAATGGATCGGTTCCTTTCAAGGTATACAAGATAGATCAGATTAATTAGTGAATGTATATGTCCCTAGCTAGCTTGTCAAATTTGTCTTTCTACAATATGCATCCAATCACAAAAAGGGAGCTAGCTAGCTAGGTTTTAGGGTTAATTTCTCTCACGTCCTTCTATATATTCCCTCTGAATTGTGGTGAAAGGCAATGGATCCATCACGTATTACTTTTCTTCGATCACAACACTTTACCAACTTTCATTAAAACCCTAGCGTAGCCCTAGCTAGCTAGCTAGCTCGATCTTTTTGGTTAATTACTTGGGAATATAACTAGACTTGACTGTTCCATCACCTGCCGTATGGAAATGCATGAATGGAGTTTAGAAGAAGCTTATTTATATATATGGATCGCATGCATTGCTTCACTGAGTAAATATTCTTCCTAGCTTCAGAATTCATTCTATATTTCTATATATGCTGCCAAACCATAAACTGGAATAAGATAATATCTATATATAGAATGGGATCGATATACATGGACGTGGTGGAGTAGGTAGCAATATGATGAATAACTATTAAAACAGAAGTTATATATGCATATACTTGAGCTTCAAGGAAGGAACTGAGAATATGCATAGCAATGAAACTTGATCGATGACTAGGAAGAATATATAGAAAAGGGCAATATATATAGAATGTATAGAAATATTGGTTCACCATTCCGAGCTGGTGTATTTATGGAAAAGAAAAATACATGACTAGTGTTCCTTGTTATTTCCTTTTTCCTGTTGAACATGTACATAGCAATATTTATGTTATTATCGTAGTGAAAAATTATGATTATATTTTCAATTTCTTAATATGACTCTAATAAATAAAGATCATATCCTAATGAAATAGAAAATTTTAGACAAACACTTTGAATATTCAAATCCATTAACATCTATATATCTGATTGTGTTAAAATTAGTTTGATCGTGGGTCCGGGCACTTATGAGCTTCGATCAGTTTCTTGGATGTGAGGGTTTCACTTTCACATTCAAACTTCGATTGGAAATTAATTAAGGTGCCACTTAACCCTAAACTATTTTGCTTAGAACCAGCTAGCTAGTTGCACTATTATTTGTATTAATCCATGATTGAGGACGCTTTTGTTCCTAATCACCCCCAACACCATGAGAAGTCAAGCCCTTCTTTTGCCGTTTTGCGCACAGAAGGAAGAAAAATCACAACGTCTTTGAAGTAGACTAATTAATTTTCCCAAGAATGAATACTAACCATACATCTGTAAAATGATGACAGAGAGCTAATCAAATCAATTATCAATCACATGTCTTTAGGTCAACACTGTCGATGACTCTTAGCACTAACCCTACTAATTTTGTTAATTAGTTTACTATCCAGTTATCAATTAATCACGGTTGTTGGGTCTACCACCTCATTTACATGAAGATGGTTTATTGCAGCTATTTCCTTTCTGGTTTCTTTTTCTATTTTCGCTAGTAGGATCTGAAACTTTAGATCGACATCCTTGTCTTCTTTTTTAGGTGAATTCAAATTTGATTTCAATGTATTCATTTGTAATATTGTTCCATTTATGGATGACAAGGGTTTTTTTCAACGAATTTGAATGCATGTCGTATGAAACGACGCATTAGCCGAGTGACTGCATGATCGAATTACTTCCTAATCGATCAACTAAGGTACAAAGTGTACAAATTTGTGAACGTGCATTCTTAAATCTCTTAAACACAAAACAAAGTCATATATATCCAAAAGAGTGAGTTTAGACTTGTTTCCACCCATATATGCTTTATATATATATAGTCTCATTTATATGTAGACGTCCACACGTGAATTAAAATGATGTATGTATATATATATATAAGCATGATGTATATGCTAATTAAATAGTCAAAGATGCAAAAAAGACGTTTTGTGGTCTCTATTTTACATCACATCTCAACGAAAAATATACAAACAATACACAATGATTCTAAATGTCATTATCAAACAATGAGGAAAAATTTGCATTTAGTCAAGTTTCAACAAAGTAAAGATGATATCAATTAATAGTTAATTAGTAGTCTTTTTACCAAAAAAAATATATATTTACCCTATATGTTCTAAAAGCAAACACTATTGATACTCTTCGATCGAGTCTTCAATAAAGTCCAAACTAATAGGTTGGAGGGAATAAGTTGGAGTGTAAATTAAGTTGAACGTACAAAAGGTTCTTCTTCCAGGGAGATGCACCATGAGAGCATATTCCTAATTCCATCAATGAATAATATTAGACCTCAAATAATTATCTTGCATATAATTATTTATCTCCATAAATAATTACATAGAAAAGCAAGAAAAAGTGTAATTAATTGGGATCGAAATAAACTGATTAGAATCTATATGACAATGTGACTAGCATGAGTACTACAGCATATATCACGACAGCATATATATATGATTATCTCGATCTTAATCCTCCACTTAATTATTAAGCACAACTTATTAATTATTTGGTATGATTTTCTTTTTTAATTAACGTAACTAGCTAGTATATATGATAAATATATAAATTACTAGCTAGCTAGCTATATTACTAGTATTATAATTATTGATCAACTACTCTCTGCAAGTGCAAGCCACTCTCCTTGATCAGCATCACCATCGAGAAAAGAATTCAATGACTGGAAATTGAGGGCCATATTTGGTTGAAGTTGATGATCAACAACACAATCCCCACCAACATTACCACTCCAATATTGCTGTTGCAGAAGCAATTCTTCAGAGAACAAGTGATCATCACCACTCGCAAAATCCGAACCGAGAAGATTTGACAGGCAAAGCTCTGAGTTTATGCCAAAATCGAACAGAAAATTCGATGACGAAGATGGCGACGACGACAACCCATGATCAGTATTAGGCTGATGATCTACTTGTTGATGATGATGATCCACAGGCTTGTGGTCATCCAACAGAAACAATCCTTTGTAGTGTGGGTTGATGAGAACTTTGGTGCACTTGGCAGCTTTGGTTCTTACCACATTATGGGACAATGGCGAGGCCATAACATTCTTAGACTTTTTGGATTTTGGTATGTCTTCACCACCAGCTTTGGATGATGAGCCAGCTTCTTGGTCTTGAATTCTTTTGCTCAGAGTGGTGTTCCAGTAATTTTTTATTTCATTGTCTGTTCGCCCTGGTAGCCTCCCCGCTATTAAAGACCATCTGATCAAAGTAAAACCCAGTATTTGTATGTCAAAATCAGCAAATTAGTTTGCTTATGAAAATTAATAACCCAAATTAATTGATGAATTATTAATTAGGATTACGGATTACCTGTTGCCCAAGAGCTTGTGAAGCCTAATGATAAGCTCTTCTTCATCGGGTGATATGTTGCCTCTCTTAATGTCTGGTCTGAGATAGTTTAACCACCTAAGCCTGCAGCTCTTCCCACATCTCTTCAACCCTTTCAATTATAACATTGCATAATTAATTGATTAGAATCATGCATGCATATCAACTCAGAAAACCCAGAAAAATCCATGTCTCTAAATTCTGATCTAATTAATTAATTACCGGCTTTTTTGGGGAGGTTTCTCCATCTGCCTTCACCATGAACTTTGATGTACTCTGTGAGAATTCTATCTTCTAGAGCGGTCCATGCACCTCTGTTCAAGCCCTCCTTTGCACAACAAGGGCTTCTCCCCATTATTTAAGTACGTACTTTTGGTTCTTGAGCTGAAACTTTCTTTAGCTTTTCTCTGGGTTCTGATGAATTTTCTAAACGTGTGCTTCTTTGATCTGGTTTCTTCTTCCCCTATAGACTCGGGTGATCCTTTTATAGCTGTGGTTTTGGACAAAAGAATGACACTATGTAGCTAGTGTACGTGGTCCCAGAAGGAGCTGAGGTCATTATGGGTGACTAGTAATATAAGCTTCACTATATCAAAATTAATTGACAATAGTATGAGAGGCCAAAATTTTTATAAATTCTAAGGTAATATTATATTTTTTCAATGTGGAATTTACATGCATTTTCAACACGCTACCGCACATGATGGTTGGAGATGCCCAAATCAAGGGCGGAGTTAGAGTTCAAACTTTAAGTGACCTAGAAAAATTTCATTAAGCATTGAGAATACTTACAAAACCAAAATAAAGTAAAATGAAGGACTTGCCTCACACTGCAAAATTGTAAATACAAAATGTCATTTAAATTACAACGTACGATTGTCAAGAGACTAAAAATGATCAATACCTATAAATTGATTTTGCAACAACTAAGGAGTCAGGTCGTGGCAATGAAACAATGATTCAATATTCAATGTGATGAGATGGATGACTCTAACAATTTAACTGATAGACAGATGGAACATGGACTATTCGACTAAACAAACAAAATTAAAAATTGAAACATCAAACATAATAAATATTGCTCAAACATAGAAGTTGAAACTTGAAAGGGGACAGAGAGACAATTAATGAAAAATTGAAAATATCTTGAAACTGCTATCAGTAATCAGTTGAAGAATTTGGAGAGTTGAAGAAAAAATGTGACTGTACAAATAAACTAGAAGTTTTGTCTATTGAGGTTTTTGAGTTTTGATAGAATACTAATAATCTAATTGGCTTTTGATAGAATACTAATAGTTTAATAGGTTTTTGATAGAATACTAATAGTCTAATACATGTGAAAGAGTTCAAAAAAGTGAAAAACAAAGCCAACATGAACGGGTGGGCAAGGTATTAATAATTATTGAAAAAACCCAGTGTGCTCTGCATACTAAAAAATTGCCCAGCTACCAACGAGGTTTGGCTCAGTTGGCAAGGGCGGGCCTGAGGTGTATCACCCACACAGGTTCGATCCCCGCTACCAACATGCATCGTTTGGTTCGCGATCTATAAGTCTCCTGCGGAAATCCATACCTGGGGGCAGTGTGACAGGTACGTGTCACATCGTCAGTCCTTCCGGGCTTAGGTTGCAGGGTTGCCCTGGCGATGGTGGTGTAGCGTAACCAAACTCTCACCTAAACTTTTTGTAACCAAAAAAAAAAAATTGCCCAGCTAAAGTTGGGTTAGCTCCCAGCTTGTCCAAGTCCTTATAAACTCTAAGGTAAGGTTATATTTTTTTAATGTGAGATTCACATTCTCAACAACTAACTATTTTCTTTGAAAAAGCATCTCACTTTTAGAAATATTTTGGGATTGGAAAAAATAAAATGTGTTAGAGCTCTCTAGTGGCTTCTTGTGCACTTCAAAACCATTTCGAACTGTTTGTTTCATACTTAGAGTATATATGTATTGATACGATGGTACTAAATATTAGGTCGAAGTGCTTCCACATTTGAGACCTAATAAATAGATATAGATAGTCCACGCTGAACAATAATGACAATATCGAATTACAATTACCATTTGAGACCTAGAGTGATATCAATTAGAAAAAAATTTAAGTGAACTCGTCACTCCATGTGGCATATGTGTTGAACCATTTTGATTGGTCAGTGTATATAAAATATTAAATAAACAGTAGTACATAAAATATAAAATATTTAATAAACCAATCACATGACACTGTTACATATACTACATGGAATGACGGTACCATGAAAAAATTTCTCACACTTTTTAATTAATCATCATTAATTAATGAAAAATTTTATTCACACATGACTAAATACTAGATACACACCCCATTAATACACCACCTATTAACTTTATTGAAACACAATTTATTAGATACACAATTTATTAGATACACAACCCCAAACTTCCTAAACTACCTTAATTTTAATTACACAACCTATTTACTAAATACACTTCTCACATCATTTTTCTAAATACACAGACAACATCTGTTTAAAAAAAAATGCAAACAACATTGAGAATAACACAATCGCATATGCCCGAAGAAGACTCAACATTATGCTAATTGAGATGCAAACAACCTATTTACTAAACTCAACATTATGCAATTATGCATCTTCCTCGAAGGTTTTTACTTAGTTAAGATCTTCCTTGAAGGGTTTTACATAGTTGAGATCTTCCTTGAAGAATTTTACCTAGTTGATCGAGATCGATCTTCCTTGAAGGGTTTCACCTAGTTGAAATCTTTTTCGAAGAGTTTCAATTAGTTGAGATCCTCCTTGACTAGATCTCTTCTCATTTAGGTTTTCATCGAAAAAAATTCTCTAAAAAACCTCTTATTAAACAATTTCATCGAGAAAATTGCTCTTCTCCTTTAGCTCACGAAATTGGAATGAAATAAGACAATACATCACCATAGTCCTTGAAAAAAATTTCAGCATAAAATTTGAAAGTTTGGAATTTTCAGCATACATCACCATTACGTTGTTTTCTGATATTGTCTGGAACTTTGGAAGTTCATCCATGAGTGTGGCCAACTGTTTCTGATTAGGGCTTTCAATCTTCACCCACGTCGTTCTCGTAGAGGAGAAAAAAACTCTAATGCGAGATTGTTTATTTCAACTATGTTTCTTTAGTTTTAATATATAAATGTTTCTTTTTGTAATTTTACGTACCTACAAAGTCTTATGTAAATTGTAGAGAAAAAGGGGTATATATCTAGTATATAGAGGTGTGTGAATAAAATTTCTCTTAATTAATTTGGTCCAAATAATTAAAATGATCAAGTACGTGTTGAGTATCTATTAATTGATGGTTTTGCTAGGGTTTAATTAATTATCATGCAATGGTTAAGAAACTTGTTTTCTAGTTAATGTGTGTTAGTGTGTATTGGCGTATATTTATTTTTGACAAAAAAAAACATATAAATTTATTGACTGCGGTTTTCTGCAATTCTGCTACGGTTAACTTCAAGTGCGGTTAAGCTTATGACACCATTCTTTTTTCTTTTCTTTTTTTTGCCAAGTTTATCACACCATTCGAATAGTATATATGTTGTACGTACGACCGACCATGCAAAAAACATTGGCTGGGAGTTTTTTTTTTATCGAATGCGACAAATTATATTAAACTAGAAATGAGCACAACTGATAGATGTATAAACTATATCAAAATTAAAAATAACTAAAACAATACTAGAAGCAACAATGCAACAGAATAAAAACCTAACAAGGACACAGCTGAATGCAAGGCCGCATCGAATAAAGCACCAGTGGTAAGTCAGGCGATGAGAAAAGTAACTGATGGTATATATGACCAACCATGCAAATTCCACGCAATAAAAAACGTAGAATAGAGGGAAATCTTAGTATAATACTTATTTTGTTTTATTTATTGGATTTGATGTACACTCTTTCATCACGGATCACTCACAAATTTAATAAATAGAATGATTTCTTGCCACAAGAAATTAACGATCCCGACAATAATTTTTTTATTTTTTATTTTATAACAAAAATATGATTTATTCCAACAAGGGAAAGGAACAGAGAAGAGGGGGGACTAGGCCAAAACCTCAACGGGGAAACAAGGGAACAAACAGAGCACAAGCAAAGAGAAAAGAACAAAACAAGCCTATAGGCCGGACTAGAGACCAAAACTCAACCAAAATCAGTAGCCAGGAAACGGGGAAGAGAACGCCACCAAACGGAGCCCTCGTTATTAGCTCCGTAGTTGGCAAGACCACCAGCGACAGAGTTACCTTCCCTAAAAATATGTGAGATGCGAAATTGAATTAAACTTGCAAGATGCAGACAATTTTTCCAATGCATGCGCAGGCGCCAAGGGATTAAGTGCGGGTGATGATAATAATGCACAACTAGGGTAGAGTCAGTTTCAATCCCGACAATATCATACTGTCTTGACTAGCTAGTATATATACTTGGCGGATTCTATATGCGTGATTTTGTTTTCAAGATTTTGTGATAAGCAAGTTATGCGAGCAAAATCTTTCTCACCACATTATTTTATGAATGGGTGATTAGCACATGATTTATACTGTAGGCTATTAGATGAAAAATACCAATATTCTATATACTTGCATATGTATTGGTGGACCAAGTCATTTTCATGCTATTAGCTGTGAAATGACTAATTAGCTAGAAGATAAAAATAAATATTAATTAGCCAAAAAAAATAAGAAGATAAGAATAATAAAATCTTTTTATAAAAGTTATACACTATTATATATGCATAGACCACTTTTCTTTAATTATTTTGTATATATGTACAAAATCTCCAATTTGAATGCAACTAAACCACATTGCTAATTCCTCTACTCTTTAACTAACATTCTAGAGAGACCCTTGAAAGTTTGTTAGGTTGCAGCTGCCCACACATTATTTCCATCTATGTTTGTTATAATTTATATGGATGAGTTAATTAGTTTATGTGTTTCTTAAAGTACAGATTGTATAGAAATACCAATTAATGAAGAAACTGTTTAAGTTTAATGTACGTACGTACACTACGTACTGTTAATTTGGCCAATTTCGACCCTAACCGTTTGAGTTTTTGTCGCCGGTGATTTTCCAAAATGGCATCAACATCCGACGTCTCTTCTGATATTCTTCGGTCCTGGTCCTTGTTTACTATGTGCTAGCACTCACTATCTAGATCTAGAGTTGGTCATAATAGTGAAATGTTTTTATAAGATCGGAAAAATCAAAGTTGCCTATCGATCGCTTTTTACGAGTTTGTCAAAGTTTCATAAAATTGTACGTCTAAATTAGATCCTTGTTTTTTTTTTTAGCATATTTGCTGTCATAGAGTGACTGCTAGCATATTAGCTAGCTAGCACATTCGTATCAATTCTGGATCCTCAGGTTCAGGTTAAATTTGTTTCATGGAAAAAAAACATGCATAGGGATATTAATTCTAGACTCTAGCTAGCTAAAGTATGAAATGATTAGTGACATAAGTAAACGAGGATGGAGAGCCGATCGATCATTGATGTGAATTGTCAAGGGGTTGTTGGAATTAAAGTGAGTAGTTGGTATATTACCAGATCCAAAGCCCTTTAGGGTTTTCGATCATAGCCTCAATTAATTATTCAAAAGGCCTCTCTTTGTCTCTTTCCCCTATGTACGTACACTACCTGAACTAGATGGGTAAGTCTAATATACAGAGCTGTATATTATGCAGTTTTTTTTTTGAAATGCAATTGTTGTTCAAAAAGGTAAAACTGATCATTTTGAAATGGCAATTGCATTTTGAAATGGCAATCGCATTTTGAAATGGCAATCGCATTTTGAAATGGCAATTGCATTTTTAGAATGACAATTGCATTTTTTTGAATGACAATTGCATTTTTGAAATGTATAGTTTCACATTTTTAAAGGTAATTGCATTTCAAAAATGCAATAAAAAAAACTACATGCTATGCAGTGATGTATATTAGAATTTTCCGAACTAGATTACCTCCATGCTATCACATTGCAGGTTTGGCCATGTGATAGCATTTTGTTTCCTGCATATACAAAATGAAAACTTAATTGGATTCAGGATCCAATTATTGGGTAACCCCATCAATTTCTCCCGAGAAAAATGGCATCAAATTGAAAAGGAGATGATGCTATCATTAATTAGTGTTTTTTTTTTTTGGGAGGGGGCTTTTGTTAACTTGTCATCATCATATACATACCTTAAAATAGCTACCTCTCCATGATATAAGAAATGTCAAAAGTAAAAGGACAGGGTCGAATACTTACAATAGTATGATGAACACATTTTGTCAACTTCTAATGTTGAACAACTTTAATTTAGAGCAACGGTTTCACAAGTAATACTGTAATAATGAAAATATCAAATTCTTAGAGTATTTTTTTTAGCAGTACAAAAAAGATACAAGCTAGCAGAGAGGAATGCTTATGCTTTACTACACCTTGAATTCATATTGTAAAGTATAAAATGTACGTCACTTGAACCGAAATTATATATATAGATTCAAAATTTCTCACTTAATAATGTTAATTGTCCAAAATGTTTTAAATTTTTATTGACACTATATCGTTTACAATTTTAAGGGAATAAGTTAAGTTAGAGAGAGAGAGAGAGATGGAAATTAAGTTCAATTTCAAATGTTATGAAACATGTGGAAAGAAATTTCAACTTTTAAGAGTAAAATAACAGGTAAAAGTCAATTAATTAATGAAGGAAAATAGCTAACGTGTCAAGATGTCTTCTTCTAATTGTCGGAATGAGATCGTCTCCTCACCAACCCTATCTCTTATTTCCTCACCAACAAATCTTGACCCTCCATTTCGAAATGGAGGGCCAGGATTTGTTGCACTTTTCCTAAACAACATACCCCACCCCAAAAATGTAACAAATCTTGGCCCTCCATTTCGAAATAGAGAGCTAAGATCTCTTGGTGAGGCAAAATCCTCTCCTCTTGGTGAGGAGAGGATCCGAGTCCCTAATTGTCTATATCAATATCTCTACTTTTCTATATAATACTAATATCTAGATTCTAGAAGTAATGTCATGATCAAGAAAGCCTCATCATGTATATAACAATATATGAGAAGGCTCCATGAGTCCATGGATTGAAGCCAGGGAGGTAGGCAGTGATCACTTTGCATCTTGAAAACTACTATAATTATGATATATAGACAATATATAGTTATTAGTCCTGGATATTTGAATTGTGAAAGTGAATCATCTGTGACATCAAATTAATCGATTTGTAATACACGATATATATATATATATGTGTGTTGCATATATTATTAACTAATTAATGAGCTATATATAGCACCTGGGTTTGTTTCCGTCTTTCCGATCAATACTCTACTATATTTTATGAATCTTCATTTACTCTGGCATCGAAATACATATTTTTCTAATTAATGAGCTATATATAGCACCTGGGTTTGTTTCCGTCTTTCCGATCAATACTCTACTATATTTTATGAATCTTCATTTACTCTGGCATCGAAATACATATTTTTTGGCTAATGAATTAAATATTAATTGCATGCTTGCCACGACCCTGTGTTTCTGCATTGTTTAATTTCATGCCTCATAGCGGTTTGGTATATGTCATATTCATATTCTTACCACTAACCCTAACCCTACGTCCTAACCCAAACGGAACGAGCGAATGGGTGATCCATCGCGTGAGTGAGTGAGTGAGTGAGTGAGTGAGTGAGTGAGTGAGTGAGTGAGCTAGTGGTGGTAATTAAAAGAGACCAGCAATGGTGAATGTAGGCTGCATTACCAATCTCATGTTGGTTTCAATATTATACGCGACATTATTAGAACATACACTAATTAATTAACACAGTATTCTAATGAAAACAAATACTACGTACACACTCAGTCTTTAGAACGTACTTATGGCTTTGTCTGTACTCTGTACGCAGTTTTAACTGCCTAGCAACCTACCTATAGGCCATGCATGGTTTCTCAGGAGTGACCTCGATCACTAGCTAGTGCCATTCAAACCTTAATTACCATGGATATAAGTGAATCCTGTCTACCAAAACAAGCGGATCGAACCAAACAAATTTGCATGAGGAATAAGTCTTGAATCACATTTAACATACAATGTTCTTAGTCAATTGTTTTTGAGACATTCTGTATTGAATAGTAATATCTACAATACATAATGTCTAAAAAATTAAAATCAATTGACAATAGATGAAAACATCAAAATAAAAACTAGCCCGCTAACCATATATAATAGCATTTGGCCATAAGTCATTAATCTTTTTCAAAATAAAAAAAAATCATGTCATTGCAGATCTCCCTTTTACTCGATCTTTTTGGACAATAGATCGAACTCCCTTTACTTAACTTGTTAAAAGTCGGGACCTTTCTGATTTTTAGATCTACCAAATTACACGGCCAATTGAGTATATAATACCACAAAATGGTTCTTGGAATTTTCTCTTAGGTCCTTAATTTGCTCTTATTCCAGAAACCAATGTTATTATACTAAAATATACTATGCATGCATGCAGGTACGTAGCCCTTTTTAAGTACAATATACACTGTGTCCAAGTAATGAAGTCTTTTCCTACAAAATAATACTAGAAAAAAAACTCATTATTTAAGAAATTTTTTGAGAATAAATATCTCATTACGATACCATACACAAAAAATAAAAATGCGTATGTATTTAGGCCAAAATCATGTAATTAAAGAATTTACATATTATCATGTAAAGTTTATATTTTTGATGTAAAATTCTATTTTCCTTCTGATATTGTGGTTCGAGAGTCTCATCTTAATGTATTAAATCGTACAAAATATGCTATAAAATATTGTCAAATCTCTCAATGGACAATGGTTAAGGCTCAACCTCCATTCTTTATGCTATTGAAAGTTGGATGGCTTTAGTTCGCTTGCTTAATTCAGGAGTCAGGACCCCGTTGTTATTCATTTGCAGATATATGTTGACTTTACCTACCTCTGTACGAAAAGTCGAAAACTAATAAAATATCATCGACCAATTAATTTGGAGTCCACCATCCAATGATTCCAATCTCATTGATGTCATTGAAAACAAAAACATGATTCTTCCCTAATTCTTAATGTACCGAGGAAACATGCAGGCTAGGTCCAAACTTTCGTATATATAATTACAGGAAAATTATCAATAAATATAAATATAAAATTATAGAAAAAGTATATTACACTCCTTTTGTTGCATGCAAAAGTATTTATAAAAATTAATGAAGTCCAAAACATGTACACGAATGATTCTACTACACAAATATACACTTAATTTATACAAGGAGCTAGATCGAGGTACAGTTCTGTATCATAATACTTGAAATCGACTTAGAATTAGCTTAAAGTACTAGTAAGATTGTTGAAGTAAGATGTTAAAAGTGATCCTGTAATTAATTAAAATATATTTTTTGCCGTTTAGATGAACAATATAGGAAAATAATAAGGATATCCTTTATTGAATACTTACAATAGCGTACAAACATATGCATGCCCCAAATTAAATTTAGTAATCGAGCGAAGAAGTGCTAGGTAATTAACCAGAAATGAATAAACCAAAATTCTTATTGGAAATGCTTTATTGAATTTGACAACCATATGACACGTGGGAGTAGCCAACAATACTGGAGCTGTGATTTGATCAACTTAATTAATAATGATCCAGGTGATCATAATCTGCAGAATTCAGAAAGGAAGAAAGTGCATCGAGGTCTATATCTTCATCATCAATATCATTAGGTTGAATTGGGTAGTCATGAGTACTAGCACTAGCCCTCCAATTTTCCGACCACTCTTTGTCCATCAACAAATCCTCAAGGTCGTTGCCCCCATCATACACCATTTGATCTTCATGACACTCATTGACTTGAGGTTGTTGCAAAGCTGTAGTACTTTCTAGCATGACGTCCGATATGAGAAGGTCATTGATGTTGAAATCCATTAGAAAACCACAACTATTCTGCTCCTGCGCAGCTGAAGAACACGGACTTTCAGTACAGAACTCCGAACCAGCAGGATTAACTACTACATTATTGGTATTATTTCTGCAGTAGTCAACCGTTTGAAGATCATGATCGAGTAGATGTGATGGGATGACAACCTTTGTGCACTTAACTGCTTTTGTTCGAATCACCTCCACCTGTTTCTTAACCTTCGATTTCATTGCGCTTTCTTGCTCATTACTACCTTCCTGGTTGTCATTTTGCTCTGCTGAACATGATCTCTTGCTCATATACGTGTTCCAGTAGTTCTTGATTTCATTGTCTGTCCGCCCGGGCAATCTCCCAGCAATGAGTGACCACCTAATTAAAAACACCACCGTATAAATCACATGTTTAGTATTAGCTAATTAATTACCTCGGTATTATGATGAGCAATGGACAATTAAACATCCAATTTCGTGATCGCAACGGCCCAATTACAAGAGCGGACTCTACCAACTCAGCTATATTCCCCCAAGCCAAGTGGAGCATGTTTCAAATTTTAGTACTAATTACTGTGTAAAATGCAAATAAATTAAGTGTAGCAAGAAATACCCTTTCCTATTTTCCTTTGTAGTAACATTGCATATTTGCATGTGGGTTTTTTGACATATACAAAATGAATGTTGTTATAAGCTAAGAAGAAACTAATGTATACCAAATTAAGATAAAATTATACCTATTTCCGAGAAGCTTATGCAATCTGATAATGAGCTCTTCTTCTTCAGCAGAAATGTTACCTCTCTTGATATTAGGCTTGAGATAATTCAGCCATCGCAGTCTGCAACTCTTCCCGCACCGGTTTAACCCAGCTTCTTGAGCAAGCTCTCGCCATCTTCCTTCTCCATGTGTTCGAATGTAGTCGGTGAGGATCTGATCTTCCATAGTAGACCATGATCCTCTGTTGACCCCTTCTTTTTCACAGCATGGTTTTCTCCCCATGTTCAAAATATCAGAGACGTACGTACAGAGAAACTGTTTGTGAATTGTGAGTATTTATCAATGAACAATGAGATCAGCCTTCGAGTACTGAATTGCACATGTGTGAATGCGAAGGCCTTCATGCATGGGGACAAAAAAGCTTGGTCAAGATTCAAACACACCAGGAGCAGTACAATACAGCACCTTATTCTGCAGACTCTTGATCATTTATAGTGGAAGAACCAATTATTGGAGGGGTAAAGCGGCCGATACAGTAATATTTTTTTCCCATCCAGGAAAGGCGAAGACTATCAGGAGCCTATTTGAGACTTTTGTACGAACATGTCACCTTTGTAACCTAGAATATATGTGAAACTCTTAATTTCATGGTTAGGAAATTCGAATGAAAACAGTTGTCTATATTCACCTGCCTCTTACTAGGTACATAAAAGTTAGATGTTAAAGCACATATATACTTAAGCTGCCGATCGCTGGCCTGAAGATCTAATTATTAATCGACCGAAAGTATATATTATCATGATATCATCACAGGCTACACTGCTTGGCCATATATAGCATATATATGTCATATTCATTAGTTATGAGTCGTCTTAATTCTCATGATCATACGTCCTACATTGTGGTCCATAACTGAAGTAGCTACGTCCTTGGTAGAGAGACCCACTATAAAGCACTGACAACGACAAGGACATGGCGATACGACACTGCAAAAACTCTATTAATTTCTATCTTTTCTTTTTAGTTTTTAGTTTTTATACATGCATGTTTAGTGGTGTAGGTCAAATAACTTTGGGTTAGGCGGTTAGGCCCATTAGGATTTAAAAAAAATCAGTTATATACTAAAAAAAATCTGAAGATGTATCAGAAGAGTGTCGATTATGACGACACGCGTGTCGGTACCATGTCCACAAAAATGTCGAAAAGTCAAAGTCAACCGACATATCCCCGACACTTGTCGAATGAGTGTCCGTGAGTATCGACATGTGTCGGAGTGTCGGAGCATGTTGGACATGTGAGTATGTGACACAACACCATTTTGGAGTGTTGGTGTTTTGGAGATGCCGAAGAAAGATGTTAAAGGAAATAATAAGCTAAACAATCACGTTAACCACTGCAAGTGGCCTAGTGGATCAGCTTCCAGGTTGTGAACCCCCCTACTCGAGTTTGATTCACGAAGTAATCAAAGTGGCCAGGCACTATGCTGCAATGCATAGTTGGAGCATTTCACATGCGCCGCAGGGATTAGTCCTTGGGCCTAGGAAGCCTTTGGGATACCTTGACCTTGGTCAAAAAAGCTAAACAATCACGTTTGAAATTTTCTCGGTCACTCGGATAAGAATTCTCGTACCATATTTATTATCTCTCTCAAATAAATAATTTTCACCATGGAGGTGTAACAAAAAAAGATCATAAACTAATTTATCAAAGATAATCATATATTCGTTTTCTTATCGCATATAACTTTTGAATAATATGTAAAAAAATACTCTGTTAAAATTTATTAAAGAAGAAAAAATAGATTTAAGGTCAATTAACCGGCCACTATATATGCATGCATGTATATATCGATAATGTGTTGAAAATATTTTAACAGTGCACGTTTTTGAAATTCCCAGAAATTATGGGCCTGTTTGGAATTGCTTCTGAAATGCCTAAAAACGCTTTTATAGTTTTATCAAATTTGAAAAGCGTTTTTATACAAGGAAGCATTTGACAAGTGATTCTCAAAACTACTTCTAAATGCTTCTAAAACTCACCCAAGACATATTTTATTTTTTTCAATTTTTTTTAATATTTATAATTAATTTTTTCATTTCTTTCAAAAGTGTTTTTGGGTCTCCGAAAAGCAATCACAAACAGACCATATATGTTCTACCAAGACGATTGAGAAGTGGGGTTGAAGTTATGACTTAAAAATTATTAATTCTTATTATGGTTGCAGAATGCAGGAATTTATTGTTAAGAGATTCAATCCCCTTGTGAATGTGTTTTTAGGTTTTTACACTCTCTTGATTGTTTGGGTCATTCAAACTTTTGATTTATTTGATGTTTGATATTTTTTTTTTCTGTATTACATATATATGTCTTTGTTTCTTGGGGTACGGTTTGTTTTCCACCACCCCCTCTTGGACTCTTGACAACTTGTTGTCTGTACAGATATATGTATTAATTCTAGGGAATATATAGTACAATATGACCTTAATTGTGAGGCTGCGAGTTCCTCCCGATCAAGTGCGTAGCTAAGACCACAAGATACGCATGGGACCTCGATATCTATACTGATCAATAATACAAAAGAAGAAGACAAACTCAACCAATTAAAGGTAAGAAACACGACTTGAATTACGAGACAATATAATGATCGATTTGTATCACATTTTGGTTGGTTCATTTTTACATGTGGTCGGAAAATAACTTCTAGCTAGAAGGTTAAAATAAATGATTTATAGCGACACTAACAGTGATTACTCTTCAATAACGATTATCCGAGCACGAGTGAATATATATCTATCAAAATCATTGTGATATTATTAATTGTGGTTATTATTAACACACCCTAAACTGTTAATAGCACACCCTAAAAACTCTAAAGAAATAGAGAGAGAGAGAGACATAGAGATAAAATGTGTTATTAACATTTTTGGGTATATTAATAACACCACCATATTAATTTGACAATAAACTTAAACTATGTACGTATATCCGTGATGATCTAGTAGTTAGGGTTTCAATTATTTATTCATGTATATCTTATTTTGTTTTAAACTGCTTCATTCATTTTTAATAAATAAGATCTTCCACATTTACTAAGACTCTTAAAAACACAAACGATCGATATAGCACGAAAGTGATGAATTGACATAAACATAAAATTAAGGATCTTATATTGTACGTCAATGACTAATTAACCAACATCTCTGCTATTAAATTAAGTAGTAATACATATTATGTCTGTGAATAGTTAACCCTAGCTAGCTAGCTAGTAGCTCACACATAATTAAATTATGTCCACGAGTTTTTCATGCTTGCATTATTAATATGTTATAGAGACAGTTCATTCTATTGAAAAAAATCATCCAAGTGGAAAATTAAAGAGTGACCTAGCTAACCTAGAGATTGGACATTCATGTCTCATGTTCATTTATATAAACAAACAGAAAAACAAATCAATGTGTACAGTACGTATTGATCTGGGAATAGGTCAAGTTGTGGGAGTTTCATACTATTATTGAGATAATGGCAAAAAAAAAAAAACCAGTATATTTCACACATATATTCTTTTCCAAGAACACATATTTAAGTGTAGTAGAAATTAAATATCCGATCTAAAATGAGCAATAGATAGATAGAGAAGATCATTATGTATCGCCATGCAAAATTTTGAATTTTTTTACGTAGGATCTGTTTTTAATACTCGCCTCGATCAGGAATTCGTGACTGATCAAGCCAAATATATATATATATATATATATATGTAGTTAAGCTTATATTGTGTCATGTGAAATCGTTATGCAGTTAATGTATCCCCAAGTCCCCAACGTCAAATTATATTTCTGACCGTTTAACGTACAATGCAACTATACATTAATTGTAATTGTCTTGATAAACTGTCAGCTGTGAATCAGAATGTTTGGTGGTGATGACGTTCTACTTGACTGTTAGCGGAAAAAAAAATCTAGGAGATGACAGTCCAGGAGATTTTTTAGAATTAGAATGAAGAACGCAAATACTTCGAGGCCGAATTCGGTCATACATATATCAGTGCAGAAGTCCAATTTATATGGGCCTAATATGATCCCGAGGCCGAATATTACATTGTAGGAGGATTTTTTTTTTGTCTGAACATTATAGGAGGATCTAGTGAAACATATCGTTTTAAAATTTCTCATAAAATTGTCATGGCCGGGAGATCTAAAATAGAAACGCACTATACAAATAGAAAAAAAAAATATATGCTATAAAAAATATATATTAATTATCAGCAAGTTAAAATTTGAGACACGTACGTTGTAACCTGAATCGTTACACCCGAGAATCCACTACTTGCCCCTCCATTATATTCGTTTTATTCATATATAAAAAGAAGAAAAGGAAATACAAGAAGAGTAAAATGATGGGTAGATAGAGTGATTGGGTTAATGAACGTAACCCTGGAACCTAATTAATATAAACTACATAGCGTCTTGGGCTTGGTACATCCAGTGAACCCCCACCGGCCTTGTAACGTCACCAGTGCAAAAGCTAATGGAAGTCGAACGAAGCTTCAGTGGCACTGTGAATATGAGCACCATTGCTCCATCTACAAGTTGAAAGCTAGGCATTTAGTATAACCGCTTCGGTCTTGACACTTGAGATGGAATTCGATCATGGCTTTCACCGTTGTTAATTGGTGCTGATCGAAAGACTGAAACTGCATGCATGGATCGATCTACCGAGAAAGAAAAGAAAAAAAACGTGCACGGCAGTCCATACACTTTACCAGCTGAAACGTACCTGCATGTTAAACCATGCATACCACCTTAGCACCTTAGCTAGCTTGGGTGCACCTTCAGTGCACAGAACATGCAATGCTTGGGGAGGGAGATGCAATTGCAGGGGAGGTGTGGGGTAGAGATGAGATCCAAGGATTCTAGGGCATGCCACATGTCCAAGCATGGCATGCCCAGAACATGTGAGAATTTCCCCTCAACAATGATCATCTATTATTGGTCCTATTGACAGCAATGTGGAAATTCTGGAATCATCTTGCGATAGCTGGATGGATAGCTGAGCACATGCACCTTCTTTGACATCAATATCACGCCAGTACGTCGGTCGTTAAGTCGGGGTAGGGGTGGGTTCACGAAATCAAAAATCGGATAAAAAAATGAACCGCGACCGAAAAAAAACGAACCGAAAAAAAAACCAAAACCGAACCGAACATATTTGGTTTCAATTTCGGTTTATGGTCCTTGCATTTTCAATTTTTTTACTTGATCTCAATATATAAAGGATTAAAGTTTAAACCCTTCATAAAATGTATAAGAGAGATATTAGTGAGAGATATGTCCATTTTATAATTATGTGAGGCTTTCTTCCTTTCAAATTTCCAATGTGGGATGCATAGAAAACATTCTTAAAACTTTTACTTAATCTCAATGAAAGAATACATAAAATGTAAATCTCACAAGAGATATTTTTTTTGAATGGATAGAAGAGTCTCTTTTATAAGTATAAGAGACACTATCTTTCTCTCAAATTTTCAATGTGGGATGCTAGTGAGAGAATAGTCTATTTTGTAAGTATTAGATACTCTCACTTTCTCACATATTTCCAATGTGGGATGCTATCAAACATTCCTAAAACTTTGTTACTTGATGAAAATAGATGATTACATATTCTTTTATATAAGCATAAGCACAACTATCTTGTTTCATCATCTATATATTCACATAATATAAATACTAATTTACTACTTAGAACTTCATACATCTTTTATTAAATATATGGTTTTTAATTAGTTCATATTCTCTCCCAAAATCCAAAGGTTACCACCTTAATACACTATAAACATTAAATAAGTTTGACAAAATATTTGCAACTCTTGAGTATTGACTAAGTCATCTCTTCTCTATTTAGTTTTTATTGATGTATAACATAAATTTGATACTAATTTGTATAATTATGAGTGATTAATTCATATTTTTAGATTGTGGTTGCAAGTCCTAACCAAACTAGCTTACATGTAATAATATGTTTTGTTCTTAGTTGAGTATGCATGTTTGAACTTGGTTGATTTGAGCATGTAAACTTATCTGTGAGTGCTCAAATTAATCAAGTTTAAACATGCATACTCAAGTAATTAAGAACAAAACATATATAATTATCAAAATATATTATTACATGTAAGTTTGGCTAGGACTTGCAACCATGCATAGTCTCAAAATATGAATTAATCACTCATAACTATACAAATTAGTATCAAATATATGTTATATATCATTGAAAACTAAAGAGAGAAGAGATGACTTAGTCAATACTCAAGAGTTGCAAATATTTTGTCAAACTTATTTAATATTTAGTGTATTATGGTGGTAACCTTTGAATTATGGGAGAGAAGATGAACTAAAAATCATATATTTAATAAAAGATATATGAAGTTCTAATTAGTGAATTAATATTTATATTATGTGAATATATAGAGGATGAAACAAGATATTTGTGCTCATACTTATATAAAAGAATATGTAATCATCTATTCTCATCAAGTAACAAAGTTTTGGGAATGTTTGATAGCATCTAACATTGGAAATATGTGAAAAAGTGAGAGTCTCTAATACTTACAAAAGAGACTATTCTCTCACTAACATCTCATATTGGAAATTTGAGAGGAAGATAGTGTCTCTTATACTTATAAAAGAGACTTTTATATCCATTCAAAAGAAATATCTCTTGTGTTTATGTAAATCTCACATTGAGATTAAGTAAAAGTTTTGAGAATGTTTTCTATACATCCCACATTGAAAATTTGAAAGGGGCTCCCATGCTTATAAGAATGACTCTTCTCTCCTTTCAAAAGAAATATCTCTTGTGAGGTTTACATTTTATGTAATCCTCCATTGAGTTTAAGCAAAAGTTTTGGGAATGTTTTCTTATCATTCCCACATTGGAAATTTGAGAGGAATAAAGAGTCTCCCATACTTATAAAATGGAGCTCTTCTTCCTCTTAAGAAATATCTCTTATGAGGTCTACATCATTGTGATTAAGTTCCGGTTTTGAAAATGTTGCCCTACAAAGTTTTTTTTTTTCAGTTTATTAAAAAAACCAAAAAATGAACAACCGCATTGGGTGAAAACCGAACCCACTCTAGGTCGGGGGGGTCAAAATGTCACATTTTCAAAGATGGATTTCACGGAGCTGAAAAAGGCAGTGGAGGATGTTGCCCTATTATTGGTCCTATTGACCGTGGAAATTCTGGAATCATCTTGTGACAGGACCAATCATAGGGCCAATAAACCGTCAATAGGACCAATAATAGGGCAACATTCTTGGTTCGGTTTTTAATGTTCGAACTGCAACCGAAAAAAGAAAAACAAAATCAAACATTAAAAACCAAACCAAACCTATTTGGTTTCAGTTTCGGTGATCAAAAATTGAACCACACCGAATGAACCAAAACAACATCATTTTATGAATCTTACATTTTCAATTTTTTTACTTGATCTGAATATATAAAGGACTAAAGTTTAAATCCTTCATAAAATGTATAAGAGAGATATTTTCTCTAAGTGAGAGATATGTCCCTTTTATAAGTATGGGATGCTCTCTCTTCCTTTCAAATTTCCAATGTGGGATGCATAGAAAACATTCTTAAAATTTTTACTTAATCTCAATGGAGGAATCTCACAAGAGATATTACTTAATCTCAATGGAGGAATCTCACAAAACATTCATAAAATGTAAACCTCACAAGAGATATTTCTTTTGAATGGATAGAATCATAGAAGAGTCTATTTTGTAAGTATAAGAGACACTATCTTTCTCTCAAATTTTCAATGTGGGATGCTAGTGAGAGAATAGTCTTTTTTGTAAGTTTTGTAAGTATTAGAGACTCTCACTTTCTCATATATTTCCAATGTGGGATGTTATCAAACATTCCTAAAACTTTGTTACTTATGAAAATAGATGATTAAAACCTTCCCTTTCATAGAGCCTTAACGGCGACGCCTTATCCTACGCAACCCATTCCCTCTCCTTCAGCGTGCGTATCTTGCACCTCTTACTGGACCCGGTCAAACTCAAGTCAAAGTTAGATTAATTGTTGATTGCAGAGAAATTTGAAGCATGTTGCAGAGCTCTATGGCTCGGAGAAAACAACCTTTGATGCTGTTGAAGAGCATCGAAGAGTCTGAGAAATTTATTGATGATTGAGTTAAGCTTGACAAAATGCATGACGTAGAAGTGAGTTTCTGGCTGAGCAGATTCTTAATCAAGTAAGACACCTACTTTTAATATGCTCTAAATGTTATTTTGAATTGCTTCTGCTGATGTCACTAGGAAATTAATACAAATGTCACTAGGAAACATGTTGAGGAAGGTCTTTCTGAGGTTATACTTATACAGGGTGATCGAGTATTGCATTTAGATGCTGTTTCTTCTGTGTTAACCGCGCCGAAGGTATGCTAATTTATCCTATCTCTGCAGCTGGAAAACCTGTTCGCAAATCAAATAAAAGTTTTATCGACTATATTTTCACTCGTAGTTTGGAGGTTGCTCTACTTTTTGACTTGCCAGTGCAGATACATACAGGGTAATGGAAAGTACGTCTTGAAATTATAAAAAGGGTAAATGATTGCTGCTGATTATAAAAAGGAAAATGTGGAAGTTGTTCTGGCTATTTGAAGGAATATTTCTCTAGTTAGCGTAAGAAACTCAAGTCAATTTTAGAAAAGCCCTAATGTTGATTTCTTTAGGAACAATGAAATATGAAGGAAGTAGATCCAGGCTTTTCCATTTCTTGGAATTACCGAACAAATTTTATGATTTAAGTACTAGTACTACTTTTCCCACCCTATTTTCAACTAGAATGCAAAAGCCCTCAGGTGATCTGCATGCTTTTGTGATTGTCAAAGTATTATATATGTTCTCTGCTTATAAATAATTAACAGTTTCCATGATTCCATCTGTAACTAGTTTTGGAGACAAAGATTTGGACTTGAGGCTGATCTTGAAGACAAGAGATTTTCTAAAAGCCGTATTGTTCTTTTACATGCATCATACCCATCTTCAAAGGAAGCATCATATCTAGCCTCTGTTTATTCCCAGGTGATATTTGCAGTTTCATTGAATTACATTAGTTTGGACACTGGATGTAAACTGGCAAGTCCTTGCAGATGATAAGCATTTTCACCTACAGGTCTACCTTGACTTTGGCTTGGCAATACCAAAGCTCAGTGTCCATGGGATGGTATCTTCACTCAAAGAACTTTTGGATCTAGCTCCAATTAAGAAGGTAACAGTATATAAAGTTGAAGCCTAAAAGAAAGACGAAATTATGAAAATATGCATTCTAATTAAGACATGTATAAAGAGATTTTGCACTGCTATACAAAATGTTAAGCATTAGCGTATGAAATACGTACAGACGTCAAGTATTGAAGTATAGTAGGATACTCTACAGCAAGATTGTATGTGATTGTTCTTGTTAATAGACTCCAGATTAGTTTCTGAACTTATCCATGTTTAAAATTATTTTCAGGTCATGTTCAGCACTGATGGCTATGCATTTCCTGAAACTTTCTACTTAGGTTTGTTAAAGTGAATATCAATTTACTATTGCACTTACTCTTGATCATGATGAGTTTAATATACAAAGATGCTTGTGTGGAAAGATGTTTATGAGAATTAGTTCACACACATGTTTGTGATTGACATGCAGGTGCAAAAAAACCCCGTGAAGCTGTCTTTTCTGTCCTATGCGATGCCTGTGCTCATGGTGATCTCTCGATTCCGGAGGCTATTGAGGCTGCTAAAGACATCTTTTCACAAAATGCAATTCAATTTTACAAGATAAGAGTAATGACGCGGAAAATGATGTCTCACTTGTTCGTGTTTTCTGGTCTGATGCATCAGGACAACAAAGTTGTCGTGTGAGTTTCTTTCTTTTTCAGTTTCATTGTTAGAATATATAGAGGTATTTTCGTTGTCTTCATGTCAGGAAAAGTTTGCATTCAGTAGTCAGAAAGTAACACATATGCTGGGAGAAGAGTAGGTCTTTTCCATAGAAAAAAATAATATGTTTGAAGAAGAATTCTCGCAATTAATTATTTTAAAGCTAAAAATAAGATTAATCTCATTGTGAAACTGCTAAGCGATCTCCCAATATATATTCTTTGTACAACTTGAATTTGCATGGACTACTTCTGTTGATTTCATTTGTTGTTCATCATCGATTCAGGTTGTTCTTGCTAAGCACTTCAATGACATTGTTACGAAAAGTGGCATAGGTTTGAGTTTTGCTTGTATGGGAATGACTTCATTCACTGATGGTCCAGCTGATGAGACTAATTTGACTGGAGTGGGTGAGATCAGACTCATGCCTTATTTATCGACTAAATGGAGAATTCCATGGTACATAACAATTTATTTATTTTAGTGATAGTGTGATTAACAAATTGTGTGTTTAACTTGTAAGTTTTTATTGCTCAAGTAATTAAGAATCCTTTCTTTTACATTAGAATTCTTTAGAATTGCATTTAGGGTTGGTAACAATCAAGCTACGTACAAATGTGTCTATTTATTAACTTATACAAACTATCGGCAGCAATAAACTTGATTCATTATTCATTTATTCTGCAATATTTTCCAGGTTATAGAGGATGAACTTACATTTACGAAATTGATCACGTACTGCTCGTAAATCTGGTAGCATATGACACGTTCATGACTATCTTATTGAATATCAATATTTTCCTCATCAGGGTAGAACAAGAGGAAATGGTTCTGGCTGACATGCATCTTAAACCAGGTGAAGCATGGGAATACTTTCCAACAAAGGCCTTACGAGTTACGAAGGGTTTCGAAAATTTTGAAAGATGAATTCAACTTGGTATGTTAGATTGTTTGTAACTTACATACCTATACCTCCCTTGAGAACAGAGCATTAGGGGTGAGAGTTCTAAAAACAAAACTTAAGTGCTATTTGTCCAGGAAATCAATGCAGGATTTGAAAATGATTTTTTTTCTCTTGAAGAGTATACTAAGGTATGAGATACTCCCATCTGTATGTTAGTTTTGTAACATGGACATTTTACACACATTGTGACTTGTGGAGTTGTGGTACACAAATAAAAAAGCCTGTGCAGGGATGGGAAAGAAGAATGGGTGCCATTTGACTCAACTCCCTACTGTTCCTCGTTAGCATATGTTGCTGCTTCCCCTTTATTTCACGAAGTTATTACTGCTCTCCAGTCCTTGAATGTTACTGTACGTAGAACAGGTGCATGCACAAGAAAAATCATGCTATCATTGTTTCTTATATTTGTATGATGAAATTTACAGTTTATAAACAATATAAAACGCATGTTGTTAATTTTACCATACATAGCTAATTACTGCAATAAGCTGTAGATTTTTCAACTAGCCTGAAAGAATTTTTGGATTTGGGAATTTGTGCTGTGGAGACTGCATGTCTAATGAGGCCATAAGCTAGGGTGAATATTACTTCTCAGTTCTCACATGTTTCATTCTGTAAAATGGCGGCTTCATGCTCCATATTGTAAGAGGCTGTGCATAACGTACTGTACGGTCTCTTGGGCAGGTACGCACTAGATGAGATTGGCTCCGGAGCCCATGTACATCTGAGTTTGTGGCAGAATGGCAAAAATGTATTTATGGCATCTGGTGGATCCTCTCAGCATGGAATGTCCAATTATGGGGAGGAATTCATGGCAGGGGTTTTATATCATCTCCCTGCAATTTTGGCATTTATAGCTAGCACTAATTCCAAATAGGAATTTTGACACTGCCATTTGTTCTTGTTCCTGCGAGAAATTGTTCTTGCTGGCGCATAACTAGAATATTTCTTTGATTGGATCATTGATCTTCTCTTAATTATATTATTATCTGTTTAGTTATGACCGGATACAACCTAATACTTGGAGTGGAGCATACAAGTGCTGGGGAATCCCATCAATTTTTCCCGAGAAAAACGGCATCAAATTGGAAAGGAGATGATGCTATCATTAATTAGTGTTTTTTTTTTTTAGGGGGGGGGGACAGGGTCGAATACTTGAACAACTTTAATTTAGAGCAACGGTTTCACAAGTAATAATGAAAGTATCAATTAAATTTGTAAACACGAAAATCCTGTGAACAAATAAAAGACGGACACGTGTACACAATAATATATTTGTATTTATGGATTTAGGGTTACAATCTCTGTGGGTATTCTTTTACAAGAATTTCCTCTAATTCGATCTCCGACGTTGGTTTGATCTAAGGGTGACAAGGACTTGATCTTGAATCGAACGGTTGTATCTTCAATTTGTCTTGCTTTGGAGAATTTTGAAGATCGATGAGACTTGATCAAGGGCTATGGAAGCTTGATCTTGATCGGACTTGAACCACGAGTGGTGTCACGTGGTGTGTGTTCTTCGGCTTTTGTGGCTGATGAATCGGCATGTGCGCTTGGTGCTTGTTGATTCTCCACGAGCTTGATAAAGAGTTTGAGTATTTGGGTGTTTAACCTTGCAGAGAGCTTTTGCCTTCTTGCTAGAAGTTTGCTTGTGATTTTCTGAAGGTCGTGCTTGATCCAAGGGTGATGAACACTTGATCTTGAATCACGCGAAGGTCACGACGTTTGGCACGTGACAATGTCCTTCGACTTCTTAGTTGGTGAAGGAATCAGCTATTTGGCAGCTTGATGATTCCTCACAAGTTTGGAGACTTCTGAGCTTTTGGATTGTTTATCTGCTCTGTCTGAAGTTCCTCGGCTTCTTGATTGGTGAAAGAATCGGCTATTTGACAGCTTGATGATTCTTCACAAGTTTGGAGGTTTCTGAGCTTCGGGATGGTTTCTCTGCTCCGTCTTCAAGTCCCCCCGTCCCTCTCTTGATTTGAAGAGGGGTATTTATAGTGTCTGCATCTCCCTCAATTTGGAATGCATTTATGACACAACATTAATTTAATTCCTTATTTATGTAATTAAATCAATCGGTTTAATTTAATATCAATCGGTTTAATTTAATGGATTGATTTAATCATTTAAGGAATTTTGTCAATTAATTATTAACTGACACGTTTTAATACTTGATTATAATCTGAATCAGTTAATTTAATCTGATTGATATTTATTAGCCACAATTATATTTGAATTTATGGCTAATTGAAAAATTGAGCTAATTGATAGGATTTAGCTCTTGATTTAAATCAATCACATTAATTGATTAAAATTATCAATCAATAACTGATTTATTTGATTTAGACAATCAAGCTAATTTATATCTCCATATAGCATTGATTGACTGTTTGATATAGCTCATCAGATGCTGACACGTGTCGTTTGCTATGACTGCTCTGTCTTGATACATGAGTTGCCACGTGTATTTTGTGGAACTCATATTTGATTGGTCATCGAATAATTGACATGGACCAATTTATTAGTGATTTTTTATTTCACTAATTTTTCGATGTCTACAAAATTCTTAGGAGTATTTTTGTCTTAGCAGTACAAAAAAGATACAGGCTAGCAGAGTGGAATGCTTATGCTCTACTACACCTTGAATTCATATTGTAAAGTATAAATTGTACGTCACTTGAACCGAAATTATATAGATTCAAAATTTCTCACTTGATAATGTTAATTGTCCAAAATGTTTTAAATTTTTATTGACACTTTATCATTTACAATTTTAAGGGAATAAGTTAAGTTAGAGAGAGAGAGAGAGATGGAAATTAAGTTCAATTTCAAATGTTATGAAACATGTGGAAAGAAATTTCAACTTTTAAGAGTAAAATAACATGTAAAAGTCAATTAATCAAGGAAAATAGTTAACGTGCCAAGATGTCTTCTTCTAATTTTCTATATCAATATCTCTAATTTTCTATATAATACTAATATCTAGATTCTAGAAGTAGTGTCATGATCAAGAAAGCCTCATCATGTATATATATAACTATATATGAGAAGGCTCCATGAGTCCATGGATTGAAGCCAGGGAGGTAGGCAGTACGTATGATCACTTTGCATCTTGAAAACTACTATTATGATATATAGTTATTAGTCCTAGATATTTGAATTGTGAAAGTGAATCATCTGTGACATCAAATTAATCGATTTGTAATACACGATATATATATATATATATATATATATATATGTTGCATACATGGGCGGATCTATTCAGGGGCTTAATTGGGCTCAAGCCCTACTAAAATTTTGGGAAAGAAAAAAAAATACCTATATATAGTTTACATAACAAAAAAAAAATTAGTGGTTGAAGAACTGAACTTCTGGAGGAGGAGGGAGTTGTCGAGTAGTTGTTGTCGTGGTGGTGACTGATGATTGATATTGTTGTTGGTGGTTGTCCAGAAGAGAAAGAGAACTGTCTGCATCGAGAGAGAGAGAGAGAGAGAGAGAGAGAGAGAGAGAGAGAGAGAGAGAGAGAGAGAGTACGTAGGTGGGTTAATTAAACAAGTAATGAAGTCTTTTCCTACAAAAATAATACCAGGAAAAGACTCATTATGATTTAAGAAATTTTTGAGAATGAATATCTCATTACGATACCATACACAAAAAATAAAAATGCTTATGTATTTAGGCCAAAACCATGTAATTAAAGAATTTACATACTATCATATAAAGTTTATATTTTTGATATAAAATTCTATTTTCCTTTTGAAATTGTGGTTCGAGAGTCCCATCTTAATGTATTAAATCGTGCAAAATATGCTATAAATATTGTCAAATCTCTCAATGGTTAAGGCTCAACCTCCATTCTTATGCTATTGATGGCATGTTTACTTACTTTGAATGAAAATGTAAATGAATTGGAGTTCATTCCTAATACCTACTCCCCCTTGGTAATCAAACTCCGGATTTTCAGAAATGAATTTCACTTTTTTACTTACTTTTTCGTGGGACCCACAACCATTCCGATTCATGTGCATGTTTGTAAACACAAGAAAACTCAGGAATGGAAATCGATTTCTTCATTCCCATACCCATTCCAAATAAGTAAACATGCCATGATGACTTTAGTTCGCTTGCTGCAGGACCCCGTTGTTATTCATTTGCAGATATATATTGACTTTACCTACCTCTGTACGAAAAGTCGAAAACTAATTAATAAAATATCATCGACCAATTAATTTGGAGTCCACCATCCAAACTCATTAATGTCATTGAAAGCAAACACATGATGACATGATTCTTCCATAATTCTTAAAGTACCGAGGAAACATGCAGGTCCAAATTAGTCTGAAATTCTTGTATCCAAATTCGTATATATAAGTAGAGGAAGTAAATATAAAATTCTAGAAAAAGTATATTATACTCCTTTTGTTGCATGCAAAAGTATTTATAAAAATTAATGAAGTCGAAAACATGTACACGAATGTTTCTACTACACAAATATACACTTAACTTATACAAGGAGATCGATGTACAGTTCTGTATTATAATACTTGAAATCGACCTAGAATTAACTTTAAACTAGTAAGATTGTTGAAGTAAGATGTTAAAAGTGATCCTGTAATTAATTAAAATATATATTTTTCCGTTTAGATGAACAATATAGGAAAATAATAAGGATATCCTTTATTGAATACTTACAATAGCGTACAAACATATGCATGCCCCAAATTAAATTTAGTAATCGAGCGAAGAAGTGCTAGGTAATTAACCAGAAATGAATAAACCAAAATTCTTATTGGAAATGCTTTATTGAATTTGACAACCATATGACACTTGGGAGTAGCCAACAATACTGGAGCTGTGATTTGATCAACTTAATTAATAATGATCCAGGTGATCATAATCTGCAGAATTCAGAAAGGAAGAAAGTGCATCGAGGTCTATATCTTCATCATCAATATCATTAGGATGAATTGGGTAGTCATGAGTACTAGCCCTCCAATTTTCCGACCACGCTTTGTCCATCAAAAAATCCTCAAGGTCGTTGCCCCCATCATATACCATTTGATCTTCATGACACTCATTGACTTGAGGTTGCTGAAAAGCATGCACTGTAGTACTTTCTAGCATGACGTCCGATATGAGAAGGTCATTGATGTTGAAATCCATTAGAAAACCACAACTATTCTGCTCATGCGCAGCTGAAGTACACGGGATTTCAGTACAGAACTCCGAACCAGCAGGATTAACTACTACATTATTGGTATTATTTCTGCAGTAGTCAACCGTTTGAAGATCATGATCGAGTAGATGTGATGGGATGACAACCTTTGTGCACTTAACTGCTTTTGTTCGAATCACCTCCACCTGTTTCTTAAACTCCAAGGATGCTCGTACCTTCGATTTCATTGCGCTTTCTTGCTCATTACTACCTTCCTGGTTGTCATTTTGCTCTGCTGAACATGATCTCTTGCTCATATACGTGTTCCAGTAGTTCTTGATTTCATTGTCTGTCCGCCCGGGCAATCTCCCAGCAATGAGTGACCACCTAATTAAAAACACCACCATATAAATCACATGTTTAGTATTAGCTAATTAATTACCTCGGTATTATGATGAGCAATGGACAATTAAACATCCAATTTCGTGATCGCAACGGCCCAATTACAAGAGCGGACTCTACCAACTCAGCTATATTCCCCCAAGCCAAGTGGAGCATGTTTCAAATTTTAGTACTAATTACTGTGTAAAATGCAAATAAATTAAGTGTAGCAAGAAATACCCTTTCCTATTTTCCTTTGTAGTAACATTGCATATTTGCATGTGGGTTTTTTGACATATACAAAATGAATGTTGTTATAAGCTAAGAAGAAACTAATGTATACCAAATTAAGATAAAATTATACCTATTTCCGAGAAGCTTATGCAATCTGATAATGAGCTCTTCTTCTTCAGCAGAAATGTTACCTCTCTTGATATTAGGCTTGAGATAATTCAGCCATCGCAGTCTGCAACTCTTCCCGCACCGGCTTAACCCAGCTTCTTGAGCAAGCTCTCGCCATCTTCCTTCTCCATGTGTTCGAATGTAGTCGGTGAGGATCTGATCTTCCATAGTAGACCATGATCCTCTGTTGACCCCTTCTTTTTCACAGCATGGTTTTCTCCCCATGTTCAAAATATCAGAGACGTACGTACAGAGAAACTGTTTGTGAATTGTGAGTATTTATCAATGAACAATGAGATCAGCCTTCGAGTACTGAATTACACATGTGCGAATGCGAAGGCCTTCATGCATGGGGACAAAAAAGCTTGGTCAAGATTCAAACGCACCAGGAGCAGTACAATACAGCACCTTATTCTGCAGACTCTTGATCATTTATAGTGGAAGAACCAATTATTGGAGGGGTTAAGCGGCCGATACAGTAATATTTTTTTCCCATCCAGGAAAGGCGAAGACTATCAGGAGCCTATTTGAGACTTTTGTACGAACATGTCACCTTTGTAACCTAGAATATATGTGAAACTCTTAATTTCATGGTTAGCACGAAATTCGAATGAAAACAGTTGTCTATATTCACCTGCCTCTTACTAGGTACATAAAAGTTAGATGTTAAAGCACGTATATACTTAAGCTCCCGATCGCTGGCCTGAAGATCTAATTATTAATCCACCGAAAGTATATATTATCATGATATCATATATCACAGGCTACACTGCTTGGCCATATATAGCATATATATGTCATATTCATTAGTTATGAGTCGTCTTAATTATTCTCATGATCATACGTCCTACATTGTGGTCCATAACTGAAGTAGCTACGTCCTTGGTAGAGAGACCCACTATAAAGCACTGACAACGACACGGAATTGGCGATACGACGCTGCAAAAACTCTATTAATTTCTATCTTTTCTTTTTAGTTTTTATACATGCATGTCTAGTGGTGTAGGTCAAATAACTTTGGGTTAGGCGGTTAGGCCCATTAGGATTTAAAAAATTTCAGTTATATACTAAAAAAAAATCCGAAGATGTATCAGAAGAGTGTCGATTATAACGACACGCGTGTCGGTTCCATGTCCACAAAAATGTCGAAAAGTCAAAGTCAACCGACATATCCCCGACACTTGTCGAATGAGTGTCTGTGAGTATCGACGTGTGTCGGAGTGTCGGAGCATGTTGGACATGTGAGTATGTGACACAACACCATTTTGGAGTGTTGGTGTTTTGGAGATGCCGAAGAAAGATGTTAAAGGAAATAATAAGCTAAACAATCACGTTTGAAATTTTCTCGGTCACTCGGATAAGAATTCTCGTACATACCATATTTATTATCTCTCTCAAATAAATAATTTTCACCATGGAGGTGTAACAAAAAAAAGATCATAAACTAATTTATCAAAGATAATCATATATTCGTTTTCTTATCGCATATAACTTTTGAATAATATGTAAAAAAATACTATGTTAAAATTTATTAAAGAAGAAAAAATAGATTTAAGGTCAATTAACCGGCCACTACATATGCATGCATGTATATATCGATAATGTGTTGAAAATATTTTAACAGTGCACGTTTTTGAAATTCCCAGAAATTATGGGCATGTTTGGAATTGCTTCTGAAATGCTTAAAAACGCTTTTATCAAATTTGAAAAGCGCTTTTATACAAGGAAGCATTTGACAAGTGTTTCTCAAAACTACTTCTAAATGCTTCTAAAACTCACCCAAGACATATTTTATTTTTTTCAATTTTTTTTATATTTATAATTAATTTTTCATTTCTTTCAAAAGTGTTTTTGGGTCTCCGAAAAGCAATCCCAAACATACCCTATATGTTCTACCAAGACGATTGAGAAGTGGGGTTGAAGTTATGACTTAAAAATTATTAATTCTTATTATGGTTGCAGAATGCAGGAATTTATTGTTAAGAGATTCAATCCTCTTGTGAATGTGTTTTTAGGTTTTTACACTCTCTTGATTGTTTGGGTCATTCAAACTTTTGATTTATTTGACGTTTGATATTTTTTTTTTCTGTATTACATATATATGTCTTTGTTTCTTGGGGTAGGGTTTGTTTTCCACCACCCCCTCTTGGACTCTTGGCAACTTGTTGTCTGTACAGATATATGTATTAATTCTAGGGAATATATAGTACAATATGACCTTAATTCTGAGGCTGCGAGTTCCTCCCGATCAAGTGCGTAGCTAAGACCACAAGATACGCATGGGACCTCGATATCTATACTGATCAATAATACAAAAGAAGAAGACAAACTCAACCAATTAAAGGTAAGAAACACGACTTGAATTACGAGACAATATAATGATCGATTTGTATCACATTTTGGTTGGTTCATTTTTACATGTGGTCTGAAAATAACTTCTAGCTAGAAGGTTAAAATAAATGATTTATAGCGACACTAACAGTGATTACTCTTCAATAACGATTATCCGAGCACGAGTGAATATATAGCTATCAAAATCATTGTGATATTATTAATTGTGGTTATTATTAACACACCCTAAACTGTTAATAGCACACCCTAAAAACTCTAAAGAAATAGAGAAAGACAGAGAGATAAGATGTGTTATTAACATTTTTGGGTATATTAATAACACCACCATATTAATTTGACAATAAACTTAAACTATGTACGTATATCCGTGATGATCTAGTAGTTAGGGTTTCAATTATTTATTCATGTATATCTTATTTTGTTTTAAACTGCTTCATTCATTTTTAATAAATAAGATCTTCCACATTTACTAAGACTCTTAAAAACACAAACGATCGATATAGCACGAAAGTGATGAATTGACATAAACATAAAATTAAGGATCTTATATTGTACGTCAATGACTAATTAACCAACATCTCTGCTATTAAATTAAGTAGTAATACATATTATGTCTGTGAATAGTTAACCCTAGCTAGCTAGCTAGTAGCTCACACATAATTAAATTATGTCCACGAGTTTTTCATGCTTGCATTATTAATATGTTATAGAGACAGTTCATTCTATTGAAAAAAATCATCCAAGTGGAAAATTAAAGAGTGACCTAGCTAACCTAGAGATTGGACCTTCATGTCTCATGTTCATTTATATAAACAAACAGAAAAACAAATCAATGTGTACAGTACGTATTGATCTGGGAATAGGTCAAGTTGTGGGAGTTTCATACTATTATTGAGATAATGGCAAAAAAAAAAAACCAGTATATTTCACACATATATTCTTTTCCAAGAACACATATTTAAGTGTAGTAGAAATTAAATATCCGATCTAAAATGAGCAATAGATAGATAGAGAAGATCATTATGTATCGCCTTGCAAAATTTTGAATTTTTTATGTAGGATCTGTTTTTAATACTCGCCTCGATCAGGAATGCGTGACTGATCAAGCCAAATATATATGTAATTAAGCTTATATTGTGTCATGTGAAATCGTTATGCAGTTAATGTATCCCCAAGTCCCCAACGTCGTCAAATTATATTTCTGACCGTTTAACGTTCAATGCAACTACACATTAATTGTAATTGTCTTGATAAACTGTCAGCTGTGAATCAGAATGTTTGGTGGTGATGACATTGTCCTTGACTGTTAGCGAAAAAAAAATCTAGGAGATGACAGTCCAGGAGATTTTTTAGAATTAGAATGAAGAACACAAATACTTGGGTCATACATATATCAGTGCAGAAGTCCAATTTATATGGGCCTAATATGATCCCGAGGCCGAATATTACATTGTAGGAGGATTTTTTTTTTGTCTGAACATTATAGGAGGATCTAGTGAAACATATCGTTTTAAAATTTCTCATAAAATTGTCATGGCCGGGAAATCTAAAATAGAAACGCACTATACAAATAGAAAAAAAAATATATGCTATAAAAATATATATATATTAATTATCAGCAAGTTAAAATTTGAGACACGTACGTTGCAACCTGAATCATTACACCCGAGAACCCACCACTTGCCCCTCCATTATATTCGTTTTATTCATATAAAAAAGGAAGAAAAGGAAATACAAGAAGAGTAAAATGATGGGTAGATCGAGTGATTGGGTTAATGAACGTAACCCTGGAACCTAATCAATATAAACTCCATAGCGTCTTGGGCTTGGTACATCCACTGAACCCCGCACCGGCCTTTTAACGTGACCAGTGCAAAAGCTAATGGAAGTCGAACGAAGCTTCAGTGGCACTGTGAATATGAGCACCATTGCTCCATCTACAAGTTGAAAGCTAGGCATTTAGTATAACCGCTTCGGTCTTGACACTTGAGATGGAATTCGATCATGGCTTTCACCGTTGTTAATTGGTGCAGATCGAAAGACTGAAACTGCATGCATAGATCGATCTACCGAGACAAAAAAAGAAAAAAAAAAGTAGGCCCTCAGCTATAAAAAGTTATAAATGGATGGATAGTGACTCCCCAACGCTGTCATAAAGGTAAGGTAATGATGAAAGTATGAAGCTCAAACAATGATCATCTATTATTGGTCCTATTGACAGCTACGTGGAAATTCTGGAATCATCTTGTGACAGCTGGATGGATAGCTGACTGAGCACATGCACCTTCATTCTTGTCTTTGACGTCAATATGACGCCAGTACGTCGATCGTTAGGTCGGCGCTCGAAGTCGAAGTGTCACATTTTCAAAGATGGATTTCACGGAGCTGAAAAAGGCGGTGAAGGAGGCGGAGCTAGTCGACGCCCACAACATCGTCACCATTGACTCCGCCTTCCCTTTCATCAGTGCCTTAACGGCGACGCCTTATCCTGCGTATCTTGCGCCTCTTACTGTTGAAGTCATATCCTTAACACCTATGCCACATTTGCTGATAAGATTTTTGGCTTGAAAAGCATAGCTGCATATCGCAGCGGTCTGGAAATTAATACAAATGTCACTAGGAAACATGTTGAGGAAGGTCTTTCTGAGGTTATACTTATACAGGGTGATCGAGTATTGCATTTAGATGCTGTTTCTTCTGTGTTAACCGCGCGGAAGGTATGCTAATTTATCCTATCTCTGCAGCTGGAAAACCTGTTTGCATATCAAATAAAAGTTTTATCGACTATATTTTCACTCGTAGTTTGGAGGTTGCTCTACTTTTTGACTTGCCAGTGCAGATACATACAGGGTAATGGAAAGTACAAAATGAGATTTTGCACTGCTATACAAAATGAAATACGTACAGACGTCAAGTATTGAAGTATAGTAGGATACTCTACACACTACTAGAAATATGGGCAATAGCCACCACCTTAATTCAGTCCCTATTGCCTCTATTAGCCACTGCTAGCAGTGGCTATAGGTCTTTAGCTTCCAAAATGCTGTCCGACGTTGAATGTACATCCTCTATTGATCAATTTTGTCATTTAGCCACCGAATAAGTTGTCGGTCGCACATGGAGTGCATTTTACAATTAATCTTTCTGACGATGAATAGTAGCCCCTGTTTTCTCTTGATTATTATAACAATATTTTATTTCTTTTTGAGAGGTATAACAATCTTTCATTCCAAATTTATTTTATACCATGCCAAATACTTACAAACTACATACATGAAACTAATGAAAGAATACATAGCCAAAAAAATACATTACAAAATTATACAAACAAAAAATTTAAAATCTCTGCAGATCTGCTCCTTGTGCTCGTTCAAGGTAACACCACCCACGAGTCCATGACTGAATTAGTTGTCTCTTCCCCGTGTAGCTTCACCCATTCACTCGTCTTGAGCTCCTGCTTCACCTATCTGATAAAACCAAATGGATGTCAACTAACAATCACAATCTTAAGCATGGTTTAAAATATGTAAACATACACAAACATATCAACAGAAGGAGGGATGTAAACCAAAACCGAAATCCAATACCACAATCGAAATCCAATGCCACAACCGAAATCCAATACCACAATTGAAATCCAAGACCCGAGGAAAGAGAGATTTTGGAGCTTGGCTTACCGGAACAGGCGGACCAAGAAAAGGAAGTCGGCGATGTTTCACAGCGGCTTCTAGTGGTTCACGCGCTAGCGGTGGCGCGTGCGGCATCCTCCGCTGGAAGTGGTGATTGAGAATCTGGGTGTATGGTAGATCGTTGGATGCTTGTCCTATTTCTGATGGCGGTGTAGCTCGATCTCGGCCTGAGGCTTCAGATCGAAGAAAGGCAAAGACAAAAGCTTCGGAGCGTGTGCGTGAGGCGATTGGCGACGGGTCTTTATGGAGGTGGTATGGGTCTGGTTCTGTTCGTCGTCCTCCCCTCTTTCGAGTTGTGGTGGCGGTGCCAAAAACCACCGGCCGGAAGCCGGCCTTGGAGTTCGTATAGGTGGAGAAGAGAGAGATATGAGAGAAAGAGAGAATGACTGAATCAGTTTTCCTCTGCGCCCCTCACTCAAATACCGTGCCCAATAATACTTTTTAACTTATTATATTTGTAAATAAAACATGCGACGGACAACCGTGCCTAACTAATCGATGTCCGTGCTTAATTAATCATTAAGCCCTCATATGCGACGGACAGACGGACAATCCGTCCTTTTGCTGAAAATTGGGGACGGATTGCTGTGGCAATAATATATTTGCCACTATATACCAGTAGCCGTGGCTATTGATGCCATAAAGGCCACCGAATTCTTTCTGTGGCTATTGTGGGGGTGGCTATAGACCATATTTCTAGTAGTGACAGCAAGATTGTATGTGATTGTTCTTGTTAATAGACTCCAGATTAGTTTCTGAACCTTATCCATGTTTAAAATTATTTTCAGGTCATGTTCAGCACTGATGGCTATGCATTTCCTGAAATTTTCTACTTAGGTTTGTTAAAGTGAATATCAATTTACTATTGCACTTACTCTTGATCATGATGAGTTTAATATACAAAGATGCTTGTGTAGAAAGATGTTTATGAGAATTAGTTCACACACATGTTTGTGATTGACATGCAGGTGCAAAAAAAGCCCGTGAAGTTGTCTTTTCTGTCCTATGCGATTCCTGTGCTGATGGTGATCTCTCGATTCCGGAGGCTATTGAGGCTGCTAAAGACATCTTTTCACAAAATGCAATTCAATTTTACAAGATCGATCATGCTGTCAAATCTTCTGGTTCGGAGAATAGTGTATCCTCTAAATGTGTGACGGTGAAGAGTAATGACTCGGAAAATGATGTCTCACTTGTTCGTGTTTTCTGGTCTGATTCATCAGGACAACAAAGATGTCGTGTGAGTTCCTTTCTTTTTCAGTTTCATTGTTAGAATATATAGAAGTATTTTCGTTGTCTTCATGTCAGCAAAAGTTTGCATTCAGAAGTCAGAAAGTAACACATATGCTGGGAGAAGAGAAGGTCTTTTCCATAGACAAAAATAATATGTTTGAAGAAGAATTCTCTCAATTAATTATTTTTAAGCTAAAAATAAGATTCATCTCATTGTGAAACTGCTAAGCGATCTCCCAATATATATTCTTTGTACATCTTGAATTTGCACGGACTACTTCTGTTGATTTCGATCATTTGTTGTTCATCATCGATTCAGGTTGTTCCTGCTAAGCGCTTCAATGACATTGTTGCGAAAAATGGCATAGGTTTGACTTCATTCACTAATGGTCCAGCTGATGAGACTAATTTGACTGGAGTGGGTGAGATCAGACTCATGCCTGATTTATCGACTAAATGGAGAAGTCCATGGTACGTAACAATTTATTTATTTTAGTGATGGTGTGATTAACAAATTGTGTGTTTAACTTGTAAGTTTTTATTGCTCAAGTAGTTAAGAATCCTTTCTTTTACATTAGAATTCTTTAGAATTGCATTTAGGGTTGGTAACAAGCTACGTACAAATGCGTCTATTTATTAACTTATACAAACTATCGGCAGCAATAAACTTGATTCATTATTCATTTATTCTGCAATATTTTCCAGGTTATAGAGGATCACTGCTCCTAAATCTGGTAGCGTATGACACGTTCATGACTATCTTAGATTTACGAAATGGATCACTGCTCCTAAATCTGGTAGCGTATGACACGTTCATGACTATCTTATTGAATATCAATATTTTCCTCATCAGGGTAGAACAAGAGGAAATGGTTCTGGCTGACATGCATCTTAAACCAGGTGAAGCATGGGAATACTGTCCAAGAGAGACCTTACGAAGGGTTTCGAAAATTTTGAAAGATGAATTCAACTTGGTATGTTAGATTGTTTGTAACTTACATACCTAGCCTATACCTCCCTTGAGAACAGAGGATTAGGGGTGAGAGTTCTAAAAACAAAACTTAAGTGCTATTTGTCCAGGAAATGAATGCAGGATTTGAAAATGATTTTTTTCTCTCTTGAAGAGTATACTAAGGTATGAGATACTCCCATATGTAGGCAAGTTTTGTAGCATGGACATTTTACACACATTGTGACTTGTGGTACACAAATAAAAAAACTTGTGCAGGGATGGGAAAGAAGAATGGGTGCCATTTGACTCAACTCCCTACTGTTCCTCATCAGCATATGATGATGCTTCCCCTTTGTTTCACGAAGTTATTACTGCTCTCCAGTCCTTGAATATTACTGTAGAACCGGTGCATGCACAAGAAAAATCATGCTATCATTGTTTCTTATATTTGTATGATGAAATTTACAGTTTACAAACAATATAAAACGTATGTTGTTAATTTTACCATACAGAGCTAATTACTGCAATAATTAAGCTGTAGATTTTTCAACTAGCCTGAAAGAATTTTTGGATTTGGGAATTTGTGCTGTGGAGACTGCATGTCTAATGAGGCCATAAGCTAGGGTGAATATTACTTCTCAGTTCTCACATGTTTCATTCTGTAAAATGGCGGCTTCATGCTCCATATTGTAAGAGGCTGTGCATAACGTACTGTACGGTCTCTTGGGCAGGTACGCACTAGATGAGATTGGCTCCGGAGCCCATGTACATCTGAGTTTGTGGCAGAATGGCAAAAATGTATTTATGGCATCTGGTGGATCCTCTCAGCATGGAATGTCCAATGTTGGGGAGGAATTCATGGCAGGGGTTTTATATCATCTCCCTGCAATTTTGGTATTTATAGCACCAATTCCAAATAGGTATTTTGACACTGCCATTTGTTCTTGTTCTTGTTCTTGTTCTTGCTGGCGCACAACTAGAATAATTCTTTGATTGGATCATTGATCTTCTCTTAATTATATTATTATCTGTTTGTAGTTATGACCGGATACATACAACCTAATACTTTGGAGTGGAGCATACAAGTGCTGGGGAAAAGAAAACAGAGAAGTTCCATTAAGAACTGCATGCCCACCTGGAATTCAAGCCGGTATGGTGAGCAACTTTGAGATCAAATCATTTGATGGGTGTGCAAATCCACACTTGGGCCTGGCTGCAACACTTGCTGCTGGCATTGATGGTCTTAGGAGCCATCTTTGTCTCCCTCAACCTATTGGTAAGATTACATATCATTAGATATTATGAGATCAATTAGTTGGCTAAAGATATGAATGCCTCTATGATCATTTGGAGCTCAATTAGTCCGACTTTTTTTATATTTAACAGATACAAATCCTTCTAGCCTTGATGGAGAACTACAAAGGTTACCAAAGTCACTCTCTGAATCACTAGAAGCTCTAGAGGAAGACGATCTGTTCAAAAAGATTTGCATACGGTTTGTCAAATTACGAATACTCGTATTGTTCCCAATTTTGTAGTAACTACACCCAGCACAAAGATGCATACAAGCAACTTATATACCGCTATTGAGCTTTGGTCTAGCTCTGTTCCAGACTTCCAGTACCTGCCTAAATTGCCATTTCAAAGACTGTACCCTACATAAAATAAGGAATGATTTGAGCACGGGGAATCCTCATTAGAGGAACGTCATATACAAGCAACTTATATACCCCTTTTGTACCAAAAAATCTTATGAACCGCTTCAAACCTGAAACTAACTATGCGTATGAGTAGGGTTTTGGGGTCCTAAACCCCACTCAGCAGCCTATGCAACTTTCATTTCGAAACGTTCTTCAAAAAAAAAAATGGCAAACCCTCAACTGTGATGATATTAGGAATGCAATTGAAAATCAAGTTGATACAAACTCAAATTTCAAACTCACCAGAATACATATTCCTGTAACACCTTATTTCACCGAGTACTCCCTAACCTTCAGAAACCAAACGACAACTGAATTAACGGACTCCAATAATCTTCAGAGACATGCAGATTGCGGCGACGGAACCACATAATCAAGAACGATGACGCTCTCCAAGTACTCCCTAACCTTGTCCTTCTCCAGATTCACCAGCTCCTCCTTGGAATCCACCGCCTCCATTTCGCTCACTCCCTTAAAAACCGCCACCGTCGCGATCGAATACCCTTTCGCCCTCGCCGGCGAGAAGTTCTCTCCGACGCTAATCTGCTCCACCTCCCCGAATCTCCCCTTAATCCCATTAATCACCTCCAAAATCTCACCCTTGGCCGCTTCCCCCAAATTCTCCTTCAATTTCAAAAACGTGAACCGGATCGCTGACCCGGGCGACGGGCCCGATGGGCCCGTCAACCCCTCCGAGACCCAGTCAACGGCCATGACGTCATCGCAGATTGGGAGGACAGACTCCTTGACGACGCTGAGGTGGTTGGGATGCGCGGAATAGACGGCGAGGTCGTCCTTGGTCTTGTAGCGGCTGTGGAGGAGGTGTGTGAAGGCGAAGAGGGAGGATCTGGTGCGGAGGAGGGGTCCGGCGGTGAGGTGAAGAGTGAGGTCGAGGGAGATCAGGCCGTTGAGGCCGTTGACCATCGCGTTGACCTTGGAGGGGTCGGTGTTGTCTTTGACCTTGAAGAGGACGACGTGCTCGATGACGGCCGACGATGAAGACATCCTGACGGTGGTCGTGCGCCTAAGGAGGCGTTTGGGAGGTGAGAGAGTGCGAAGGTTTAAGAATGTGCGTGTGACCTTGAGACACAGAGACGGCGTCATATCCGGAGAGAAATGAAGTTAGCGAGTGATCTGTGTCTACTGATAGTGATGGTGGGAATGCTACTCAACTAAACTGGGCCTCTTTGAGCTGACTTAGGCCCATCAGTCTCCCTTGATTAAAATGGAAAGAGTGGAAATAGAAGACTAGTGAGCAAAAAAGTGTCCACTGTTTGGACCTAGTGGGAAAGGATTCTAAACAAAAATGGTTGGAAAATATTCTAAAGTTGAAGGAAAAAAAATGGAAATGGTATCTGGAAAATGACACTTTAATTCTCACATTTGGCCATCTTAAACAAGGACATGTTAATTAATTTTTAATAAATAAGACGTTATCGTGTCATCTACTGCATTATAGTATTTGGAAAATGACACTTTATTATTGTTGAAAGGATAAATCATATAGCGCGAAGAAGCCAAGTGACGAATTGACAAGGACAAAAACACAAAAGGATCTTATAATATTGTACGTCAATGACTAATTAACCCTACGTCCACGAGTTTTTCAAAACTCCACATGCATGATTTGTGTCATAGAATCAGTACGTCCTTTTGGGATTGGTCCCTCATGATCTTCTGATGAATAACATACAGAGACCAAAAACCAAATTAATGTCAACTCTACGTACATATTGATATGGGAATAGGTCAAGTTATGAAAGAGTTTCATACTCGTTAGAAATTAAGGGGGCAACTTATAAAGTGCTCGACAGGAAAGAAGCTCTTGGCTCATACAATTGAAAATGTTGTGACCAAGGGCTCGATGTCGAGTCCTTCCCGATTGGGCTTTTGGATTTAGGAGGAGAAGATCTGGTGGCCCAATAGACTTGGCCTCCAAACCTGAAACCAACTATGACGTCCGCATGAGTAGGGTTTTTGTTGATCGAGTAGCATTCCCCCCTTGCCACTATAAGTACACACAGATAGATAGGTCGCCCAACTTCATTGCTATCCGGATATGACGACGACGATGGTGCCTGTGTCTCTCAAGCCCGCCACACCCACATTCATAAACCCTTCATTTTCTGGCACTCTCTCACCTCCCAAACACCGCGTCCTCACCTTGTCCCGCAGGCGATCTTATGTCAGGATGTCAGCTGCCACCCAAGCCCCAGCCCAAGCCGTGATCGAGCACATCGTCCTCTTGAAGGTGAATGACAACGCCAATCCCTCCAAGGTCAACAAGATGGTCAACGGCCTCAACGGCATGAACTCGCTCGACCTCCTCCTCCACGTCACGGCTGGTCCCCTCCTCCGCACCAGATCCTCCCCCTTCGCCTTCACCCACCTCCTCCACAGCCGCTACAAGACCAAGGACGACCTCGCCGCCTATCGACCGCATCCCACCCACGTCAGCGTGGCCGAACAGTTTGTCTACCCAAACTGCGATGACATCATGGCCGTTGACTGGGTCCCGGAAGGGTTGGCGGTCCCGGTGGGCCTGTTCCCCGGGTCCGCCATTCGGCTCACGTTTTTGAAATTAAAGGAGAATGTGGGGGAAGCCGCCAAGGCTGAGATTTTGGAGGTCCTCAAGGGGAGGTTCGGGGAGGTGGGTCAGATCAGCGTCGGAGAGAACTTCTCGCCGGAGAGGGCCAAAGGGTATTCGATCGCGTCGTTGGCGGTTTTCAAGGGAGTCAGCGAAATGGAGGCGAAGGCGGAGGCGGTGGCGGTGGAGCTGGACAAGGTTAGGGACTACGTGGAGGACGTCATCGATCTTGATTATGTCGTTTCCCAAGTCTCGGAACAACTCAGATTGTTCGAATCCGGTAACTCAACTGTCCTGCTGTGATTTTGTTTTGGCGAAATAATATGTATTCTCCTGAGTTTGAAATTTTATTTTGGGCATTTTCACTACGCTTTCTATCAACTGGATGATTGGAATTGCAATTGCATTCCTGATATCATCCACTATAATAAATTTAATTTCGAGTTTGCCATTTTTTGAACCACCCTTGGAAATGAAAGTTGCATGGGAATATATGATCACACTAAACTAACCCCCCCCCCCCCCCCCCCCCCCCTTTTCCCCCCCCCCCTTTTTCCCCCCCCCCCTTTTTTTCCCACCCCCCCCCCCAACCCCCCCCCCCCCCCTCCCCCCCCCCTTTTACCCCCCCCACCAAAAAGGGGGAGGGAGGAAAAATAAAAAACCCCCCCCCAAAATTTTTTCCTAAAAATTTTTTATAAAAAAAAAACAACCCCCAAAGAAGGCGAGAAGAGCCCCGCCATCAGGTACACATCAATTCAGGTACATTGCAGAATTCGCCGTATTCTAAACCCTATCCTACTGACTACTGACTACGTACTGAGCAGAGCAATTATTTCTGAGTTTCTGCACTTCCACCATCTTTCACCACAAATCCAAATATTCTTGGTCCTACCATTAGCCATATCACGCAACTCAATAAAAAAAAATTGCCATTTCAAGCCATAGTGACATACCCATCTATTTTTTTATTACATTTTATTTTTGTTTCTTTTTTGTCCTTACCACGTTCAACAAATAATTTCACAATTATATGTCTCCTTAATAGTTTTTAACTACAAATTTTTTTTTTCTTCAAAGTTTATACTTATAAATTTATTAATAATAAAAGTTATATCATTAGGGTTATTAGGAATGGATCTCAAATTAATTTTTGGTTGTTTAATTGGGCTTATCCATTTCCTCTTTTTAATTTTTTAAATGATCAAGCCAAATCTCAAGTTAATACCAATGATTTGGTTAGTGATTATATTGTAAATTACCACTGGAATCATGAAAAGCTTTTTCAGGTTTTACCTGCTGATATTGTTTCTAAAATTATCTCTATTATGTTCCCCATCACATCTACAAAAGATGAATTTGTCCGGGGTCATGCTGCCAATGGAAGGTTTACTATTAAATTTGCTTCTTTTCTTCTGACTCAAAATGTCCATGCTCACTCAAAATCTAAGCTTTTGATGCAAATGTGGTCCCTTCCTATGCCTCCTAAAGTTAAGCTCTTTAGTACGTTGGCAATTAATCAGGAAGAGGATTAGAACAATAGATCAAGTCTATACCAATGAAATTATTGATAGAAACTGTCCTTTTTGTAATTCTGAAGCATAAACTATTGATCATCTTTTCATGAACTGCCCTCACTCGAGACAAGTTTGGCATCACTTCTCCACGACTCTTAATTTGTTCCATTGGAATGCTTCTTTTATTGACTGGTTCGATTATTTTCGAGTTATTAGAGATCATGATTCTATTGAAAATCTTGCTAAACTTTTTATTTTATGCTACCATATTTGGCGTGCTAGGAATGCTCTTATTCTTAAGAATTTGTGCTTGAATCCCAATCAAGTTTGCCATGCAGCAGTTTCTACCACCCTCAAATATTGGCATGTTAACACTCCCAAGAAATTCATAAGCCAGACTTCAAGGAAGCTGATCAAATGGCATTCTTCGGATCATGAGTTTATCAAACTCAACTTTGATGGATCAGTCTTCCCCAACCACGTACCAAGCCTCAGTTGGTTTTGTAATTCGAGATTATTAAGGCAGTTCGATCTTAGTGTCTACTAAAAATATTGGTCATTCTTCAGTGATTGTGGCAGAAGCCATGGCTCTTAGGGAAGGTTTGCGTCAAGCAATCAATGCTAATCTTTCTTAAATTATGGTGGAAGGAGACTCTAAAATTCTCATCGACAGCCTCAATGGTACCATTCAAACTCCTTGGCGCATCAAATTTCTTGTTCAATATATTCTTCGACTTGCGAGTCATTGTTCTCATATTCGTTTTGCTCACATTTGGAGAGAAGTCAATTTTGTGGCCGATGCTATTGCTAAAGTTGGTCATTATATTGATGTTTTAATTTGGGATCGTAGTCTTCCTCTTAGCGTTCCTTCTACTTTTCATCTAGACCAGCTGGGTTGTGGTTGTGCTATAGGTTTTGTTGTGTAATTTTCTTTTGCTCATAAAAAACAAAGTTATATCGTTACAACAATCTTAACGAAATATTTCATTTGAGATGAATATATTGACTATATATATTAGGAGTACAAAGTAATCGTTGACTACATATATTTGAGGTGCAAAGTAACCGTTGAACACCGACAATTTAAAATTTGGCTTACTTTTCACTTATTTATGTTACACTTTACTTGTATATGTAGTTAGTGAAGTGTCCAACAGTGAAGATACTTATGTGGAATTCTAGCTATGGAGCTTGGATGCTGATCTGGGAATTGCAAAACTGAAATTGGCAGTGATCTTTTCATCTTTTGTTAATTATTTTCAAGTACTTTGGAGATTGCTATGAGGTTATGGACTTACGGTATGTAATAATTTATTGACTTATTATGGTATGTAATTACAAGGCATTGTACTGCTTTGCTAAGTTTCCTTACGATGTGTTTGGATGAAAGAAAAAGTGAGTGAATTTAATTAAAAATAAGAATTTTACAATTCCTCCGGTTGAATTTTAGTGTTTGGCTTCTTTATTCAGTGAAATTAGCAATTCTCATGGAAAATAATCGTGGAATTTGGGGAGGCAAATTCCTGACTTGAATTCCTTCTAAAATAGGTGTCTTTTCTGAATTCATTCCAAGCAGGTTTAAATTCTTGTCATTTTAAAAATTTAAATGATGAAATCCAAACAATAGAATTATTAATTAACGGAATTTAAATTCATGGAATCATAATTCCCATCATTTAAGAATATTTGTGAAAATAGAAAATACTTCATCCAAACACACCGTTATGGTATGTAACAATTTCATAATTTATTGACTTGTTGACGATGTTGGAGGGGCAGTCGTTTGGTGGGAATGCTACTCAACTAAATTGGGCCCATTAGAAATCATCTTTTAGCTAATTTAGGCCCAACATAATTGTAAGTAGTAATCTAACTGGTCCCATTTAAAATTGGAAATGCAAGTTCTGTTTATTAAAAGGGAAATAGGAGGCTAAAATTAATGGTTGGAACAGCGTCTAAAGTTGAAGAAAAAAAATGGTATTCACCGTATTTGGAAAATGACAAACTTTAATTCTCACATTTGGCCATCTTAAACAAGGATATGACGATATGTTGCCTTGCCGAAAAAAAAAAACAAGGATATGTTGAAATTTTTTGAAAAATTGTGGAAATTGATCGAAGCACTAAAAATCAAATTCCTCCCGTCCAAAAGCCTTGATCGTTTGATCTCTAATTCCCTTCATCCAACCATTGTAATCTAACAATTAATTGAAGTTTAAACAATGGAGTCTAGATCGAATTTCATTATTCAAATATTTCTCTATGAAAATTATGATCACATACAGCCAAGTTCTTGATTACAATTAATATCCAGCAGCCAATATTTATTACATTTTATTATATATATATATATATACGAGTGTTTTATGCAACGTAAACTACTTGGCAATTCGGTTACATATTATAGATTGAACAATGATTTATGTGGAAGCTGCTACTTGTAGGAGCTGCTTCACCTTTTGAATGTATTCAGCAATTGCTTCCTGTTGGCTCTTCCCTGAATAGCATGCATATACAATAAGTCAATTAATATGTGTTATTGGCAAAAGATGGATACACTAATTGTTTCAATGATAAAATATATTTTATATATAGGGTTAATTACCCTATAATTCTTTCTTTTTGTATTAGCTAGTAAAAAGGGTTAGGTACCTTCAACTGCTTTCCATGCATCCCATTTGGCCCTCTCGGTTGGGCTAAAGAACCCAGGTCGATCTGCATCGATCACCAAAATAATTAAGGATTAAGGAGTACTGAATTAGGAAAGTAATTAATCAATTAATTAAGGGGTCTGCAACTACTGACTAGTATTAATGGAGCCAATGGTTGCTTGCTTGTAGAGGCCGTACAGTACTAGTTTATCTGCATCCTTTGTCGTTGGGGGTAAAGACTTGGCCTTGTCTGCATATTCTTTGAATTCATCCTGCATGTACGTATTAGGTTAATGCATATATGCAAACAACATTAGTACTTAATTACTTGGTGAATTAAACTTGCTTTTATTCATGAATGGTTGTAGAGAGAGAGAGAGAGAGAGAGAGAGAGAACCTGCAGAAGTTGAGACATTGTAGCTAGAAAATAATCAAAATAAGATAAGAGATTAGTGTTGGCAGTACTGTAGGATATTAAGTAGTGTGAATGAATGAATGGATGTGGGTCTTTGATCTTGTGTCTAGTTGGTGTGGTGGGCGAGATTGACAAAGAAATTTTTGTATACATATACATGTAGGTGTAGATGATTACAATGAATCTGGGTCATGATGAACTTAAGTAGCTAGCTAGCTCCTGTAGGACATTCTAGATGCACCAAAACATTGATAGGACTAACCGAGGAACCATGCGCAGTACGAACTACTGGTCCACGTGCCACCACGAATCAAATTAATTCTATCCATCATGATTTTCTCGATCTCTTGTTTCTTCTGAAACAAGGTACGTACGTCCATATATACTGGGTACGTAGGACTACAATGGTGACTGATCGAGTCGCTGACGCTCAGAAAATACATACGTATGTACGTATCGATGTACGTAGAGGACAAGACTCGCACAAGAAATGCCGTGGATGGATCATGGTCTTGTAGCTCGGGTACTTGCATGAGGCCTAATAGAGCCAAAAGTGTTTGATCGAGCATGCACAATGAGCAGTGAGCACACAACTATTTCTCACCAGTGTAAAGGAAAAGAGCCTCGACCAAGAAGCTAGCTAGATATGACCATATATACATATTGCAGCCTAGCTTGCAGGGACAATTCAGATCAATCATGCATCGTTGATGAGAAAATTCCTCTCCGGTCCACAAATTCTCACTTCGATCTCACACGATTCAGAGGTGGTGTCTTGTTATTTATTTTTTTATTTTTTACGAGAAGTTTATCCTTAATTAATTCGTCTATATATATATATATTATATGATGTGTTAAGATCACAAAGAAATATATATGGATATTTTAGAAGCTTACGTCGACCGTATTGGATGACAACCTGAACAGCCTGGTAAGGGTCAAATCAAATTATATGAAATTTATGTATATGCTTTGGCCTATGATCGAGAACATGATAGAAAATAAAAGAATTCATTACCCCACTGAAACGAAGAAGAAGAATAATATATAGTATTATAAAGTCCCGCGTGTTTAGTGGAAACTGAAACATTTGCCTCCAGATTGTCTCCTATTTAGAAAACCAATCCTGAATATTACAGATTATCATTGAAATCATTAGGGATTAAAAAACACTACTAACTGTGATCTCCAATATTAAATCACAACCAACCAACAGCATGACCGTAGAGAATGACTCTGCTTACGGTGCACGGACGAGTACTCGAGCATTCCCTCCCCAAGAGCCCTAGACTACCCTACAAAGCCCAAAATGCCCCTCTTGTTTATTAGGGCCACCCCCCACTCCTCCTCCTCTTCCGATCAAACCTTTTTTTTTTCCTTCTTCTTTCCCTCTCCCTCTCTTCTTTTTTCTTCTCTTTTCAACGAGAAATCTTCACAAAAATCGGCATCGTGAGGTGTATTTGAGGAGATTGATCGAGAGGAGCCTGTGTTGTCGGAGAGATTCGTGAAGAATCGATCTTGGATGTTGGTGGGATTGTTGTTTGGATGCGGGGGAGGGACAAGGAGAGCAGAAACGAGGGGAGGAGATAGAGATTGATGGATGGGCCTCGTCACGTCTGACCATCAGCAAAACGCATCCCAACGTTTCCCCCCTTCCCCACGTTTATTATGTTCAACTTAATTGTGACAAGGACAATGCCAAAGAGATTCTTCCACTTAATTACTATACTTGTTGTCTAATCCTTAGTTTAATTGGCCTCACCCATATGGGTTTGGTTATATATTATATACTTATGAGAAAGTTAGTACTTAGTAGGAAACTAGGAAAGTGATATGTCAATGAGAATCTTATTGGCAAATGGATTTAGATTAGATTAGATTAATTAATATTAATACTCTTCTTCTTCCTTTTGCTTGCTACGTTACAAAATACAATATCTTCATTAGTGTGATTTGAAATCGGGAATCTTATCTAGTTAAGTCTCAAAATGTTCTTTATGGGACATTAATTAATTAATTACTCATTTTCACATAACAAAGACACATGTACTAATTAAGATGTAATGCAACACGTTAGGGTGCTGTTTTGTTCATTAGAACGAACGTTGACATGGGATTTGCATCATCCCATGGATATTGAGATCGAACATGAGCCCTGTACCATGAACTAGGATAAACCTAATCGATCATGCACAATTAATTTAGACAATTCAAAAAATAATAATAGTTATCGTATGATACTCAAACTTTTAGCCAAGTAATAGGTTAGTCATGAATCGAGACTTGAGACTCAAGCATAAACAAATACTTCAAAGTTCAATCAAAGTCCTGAATTTGAACTTAAACATTAATTGAGAACTCAAACCAATTAAAATAATTAAATCATTTCAATAGACGAGAATTTGGGCACAGTTGAGTGAGCTAACCACTAAACCACTAGAGGTTATTCATTCTTCATGAACAACTAGAAGTATCATCACATTATGAGAAATAGAACAAGTAAACATATATTTTCTATTATATTGTTTACATTTTGTTGAACACACGCATTTTCAACGTTCAAATTTAGTTCTAGTTTTTTTTTCACTTATGAACATATTAAACACATATCTATGTTAAAGATCGAACATGGTAGATTATTAAAACAAAAACAAAAAATACATGCAGCATGTAATTTCATCGCACAATGCAATTGTGATAATCATATGGAGTTATGGACTATATAGATTATAAAACAAATGGCACGAACAAAAACACTTGCATTGGATAGCGTGCCCACATCGATTAATAATAATTTGTTTTTGGAAATTAAGAATATGTACATATTACGTTGAACTGTTGAAGCATGATAAGTAGTGGGCCCACAATGAACGGAAGAATTAAAGCAGGAGCAGTAGCAGAGCGAATCAGGAGGCTTGGGAGGCTGGTTTAGGTTCGGAACCTGACTGCCAGATCTTCCGAGCCTCACTTGACGCGCGTCTCCGCAACATTGGCTGAAAATGAGTCTGTCCCAGATTTTTTTATATTTTTTTTTAGATTTTTGTTGTTGAAATTCCACTTCCGTTTTTTTTTGGCCAATCAAATCCACATTTCCTAGATCTAATTGGTCTTACTACGTCATTTGTTTTTTCTTTATATGTAAAGCTGATGTCAATATATGTTTTTTCTGGAAACTCCTTTTACTAAATAGTAAATAACTATAAGTAGGGGGAGTGTTGACCACTTGACCATTGGAGTTGAAAAAAACAAACAAAACAAACATAAGTTAGGAAATATTAAAAATTTACCCTTTATACTTGTAAATATAAAATGTCTAAAATGATGAATGTATTGGCTAATATGATACATTTCTTCTTTATTGCCTTGATTTCAAAGGAGGCGTGAATGTTGAAGCAAACTTTGTTGACTTTTTTTTTCTTTTTTGTTTACAAAAGCAATGCTAAATTCTGTAAAATATCTTTTTCTTTGCAAGATTAATCTTATAAAATGGTATTTATGTGGTATCCATCATATAAAAAATGTTAAAATTTAATATATGGTTTGTAGGGTATAACATGCTAGTTTTCCTGTCATCATCGTTTTGTCTATTAACATGAGTCTCTTATTTGTAAATGAAATATGATGAGTTCAACTCATGAACAACTGATTGTTGTATAATTTGAATTATGTAATAATTTCTATTTGTTTGATTTGATGATAGTTAGCTTTTGATTGAATGCTTTAAAGTAGACATGTGTTAAGGCACAAATGCTATGTCATGTGTTGCGAGTAGTGGTGAAGTTCGAGTAATTTTTAAATGTGACTGTCACGCTACGTGACAATATGACCTCTTATTATGATTTGATCATTTTTTTTCCATCAATTGTATTAACCATTGGCCATTTAATATCTAAGCAATGATATGGTCTAATCACAATAAGATGTCACATATGTCACGTGGCGCGAAGATTATTCTTAAAAATTCCTCGGTGAAGAGTCACAATTTTTTTTGGCTAGGGACAAGATGCAAGTTAACATGCATTGTTTACATATCATTATTTGTTTTGGTGTATTCCATGCAGTTTACATAACGCAAGTGAAAATAACATAACATATAAAATTACTCAATATTTAGGACAATCCAACTTCATTGATACGTATATATCGGCCAATTATGTCCACATATTTTGCATGTATTAAGTGAGCTCATTGCCTCATTCATAACGAATTGTACCGCAATGTTTAAATAACTCAAATTTATCGTGAAAATAATGGACGGTAAAAGATTGTCTTATCATGACATGGTTAATTTTATTTTTATTTATAGATCAGTATATTTGTATGAACAAATTTAATATATAAATGAATAAATAAAGATATACGAATAATAACTATTTGAGCCTTTACAATACTTGATAATTGCAAGACACTTATGACATGTTTACTTACTTGGAATGAAAATATGAATGAATCGGAGTTCATTCCGATGAAGTTAATTCCTAATACCTACACCCCCTTGATAATCAAACTCCGGATATTCATAAATGAATTTCTATTTTTTTAGTCATTTTTTTCGTGTGACTCACAACTATTCCGATTCATGTGCATGTTAATAATCACAAGAGAACTCAGGAATGAAAATCAATTCCTTCATTCTAATACCTATTCAAAGTAAGTAAACATGCCATTACATAATTACATTCGCAATAAAAAATAAAAATGTTACTTTTCATTACTTCAATGATGACGCAACGCTCAAATAATGATATCATTAGAGAGTGTAAAGTGCAATAAACTCTTTTACGGATTTTTTTTCTTTCTATTCCCGGTGCCACCTCTCCCTTTTTTTTTTTGATCAAATGTGCCACCTCTCCTAATCAGATATTTTCCAACATATAATTATAGTGGAACGAAGTTTGTGCTCTATTTCTTCCTTCTAGTTGATCAACTTCCACGTCAATCACACTTTATTTGTCTAATCACAACAACTTCACAAGTAGATAGACACACACTACACATTCAATCAGTACTGTTGTTAAATTCTAACAGATCGATCATTAATACACAGACCCAATTCGTATGAGCCATAGATCCAGATTTGGATCCACTTATCACACATTCACTAAGTAAACAAATAGAAGGAGATTACTAAGAAACAGTGATTAATGGGTCCCTAATGATCTCTGTGATTGCATCATGAATCACTACCAACGTGGCCATAATTGGGGAGAGACGAGGAAATACACCCAAGCAAATCCCAACTGAATCCCAAAAACCAAACCAAATAAAATAGGAAATAACAGGTGGGATTTAGATTTTATACCATTTGTTATTACAAATTTATTTATACCAAAAACAAAAAAAAAAACCAAAATATTTAGACACACACTGAGAGAGAGGGTCCGAGCGTGACTGTCAAATCTACATATTCTCTCTTTCTTTCTTTCTCTCTCCCTCTAAAGAAATTTCAGAGAGGAGGCCTCTTCTCTCTCGTCTCTCTGTTTCTTTCTCTTTCTTCTGTTTCCCGGAGATTCGATTCAATCGCCGTTTTCTTGCAACGTTTTTCGGGAATCCATCTGTCGTCTTCCTTCTTTCGTTTCGTTCGTTCCTTCAATCTCTGTCTTATCGCAGAATATAATGTTCCAGATTTTCAAGGTATGATATTTATTATTGATTTAATTATTGCGCTTATGATTCTTTCGGAAAGGAAAGCAGAACCAAAAAAAATATCTCTCTTTTTCTCACCTGGGTTAGTAATAATGAGTTTATGGGTCTGTTCAATTTTCAGCTGGGTTCTTAACACATTGAAATTCTACTTTTTGTTATTGGATTTTAGAGTTTTTCAAAGGAAAATTTGAGATATTTTCTGAAAGATTTTTCATGGTGTTGGTGGAGTTTGTACTTTTAAAAAATATATATTATTGAGTGTATTTAGTATTGTTTTTCCACTTCTGGAATTTTATTCTTCTGCAAATTTTCATGTACTGTTAACGTTTGAATTCCCCTATCAGTCCTTGTTCTAAAACTCAATTTGGAATTATGTAATTTACTTCTTTACACCCATTTGATACAAGTTAATTTTCATTGTTTATAATATATTTCTTGTTCTTAAAAAAAAAAAATTCTTTTCAGTTTGCTTGTAAAGATCAATAATGCTGTCTCTGCAGTAGTACTCTCATGGCCTCATCTTCTCTGTATCATTGACTGCTTTTTTTTTTTTTTTTTTCGGGTCTTTGAGATTCTTCTTTGGGAACTCTGACCTTTAGGTGGGTATTTCTTAGTACATTAAAAAAGGTTCCTTTTTATGGAAATGGGATCTGCTTTTTCCCCATCTCATCATAAATAACAACAACAATGATAATAAAAATAATAATTATAGTAACTGCTGGTCCTGTCAAAACAAGAACCCATGGAGATGATGATTTCTTCTGCAGAAATTGTCTCATGTACACCAAAATGCTTCGAACAATTCCAGGCCTCCTTCATGTTTTTGTTTTTGTGTTTTTTATTTTCTGGGTTTCTTTTGGTTAGTGGAAGAAGCATGTAGAGCAGAGATAAAGAAGACATCTTTAATATTTTATTGAATAAAGAATGCGTCTTTTTTGATGATGATGCAGGACTGGCTCTGATTTGGTGGTGTACAATTGTGACCCAGAAATTCAAAACACAAAATGGAGGGGGACACATTTTCTGGGCTGGTTGGCAATGGCACCCAAATTGATGGCAAAGTGTTGCACACCTTTCAGAAGAGCTTTGTTCAAGTCCAGAACATTTTGGACCAGAACAGGTTGCTCATAAATGAGATAAACCAAAATCATGAGTCTAAGATCCCTGACAACCTCAGCAGAAATGTGGGTTTGATCAGAGAGCTCAACAACAATATCAGGAGGGTGGTTGACCTCTATGCTGAACTCTCAAGCTCCTTCACCAAATCCATGGAAACTTCATCTGAGGGAGACTCCAGTGGTGCTTTGAAAACAGATGGTAAAGCTGGGCATAAGAGGAATAGGCCTTCATAGACATAATAATAAGAATAATTGTCTTGTTAATTCTTTTTCGTGGTGGGAAGAAATTAAATAGATGATTACTTAGATTCTGTAACTCTTTTTTTTACTGTATCTGTGAACTGTCGCTAGATCTTTCTTCACTCACTTCGTAGACAATAATTGCCTCCCGGAATTCCCATTTCATTGTAAGTCTTGTAACTCTTGGATCTAATTGAAGAAAAAAGTTCAAGTGTTTGTGTCATGTAATATCTCTTTTGGCTTTCTTTTCCTTTTTCAAATTGTCAAAAAGTATATGATCTTGCTTAGGGAATTTGGAGAGAGAGCTGATATTCTTTATTCCATATATAATGAAAAGGAAAGAGTACAGCTTTTATTTAACTTTTTCTGCTTGACAACAAAGACTAAAAATTTAGTGTGTGTCTATACATGAATCTCCTTTTTCATTAAGGATCAACATTAACTTTTGATGCAAGCACTTGTACAGAAAACCCTTTTATTCTTCATAAACTGAGAACTGAAGTAGTGAAGTGAACAGGTGGTAGCAGACTGTTTCCACAGTGATCTACCATGAATCCAAAGCTAAGGTCCTTTTTCACACACTTGGTTTTTTTGGCTGAGGAGAGATTTTGCTGGCTTGTTTATGCATGATTTTGTTTCTGTGAAGATGCTCTGAAATAATTGGAGAGAGAGCAGCTTTTTAGATAATCTTTATGGTTCCCAATCACACACCACCACAAGAACAGAATCTCAGATAAGGAGATGATGGGCTTTTTTGACCCATTTTTATTTGTTTATTTTGTTGTAATGTAACACCAATGAGGGTCCTTTTGATGGTAGAAAAATAAAGTATTCCATGGGTAGTTCAAAACAAAGCACTATAAGTTCCAAGAGACAGACAGATATGTATGAACAGTGACCCCCAACAACATGACAAAGAGGACCCCAAAGGTTCTCTCTTTTGGGCATGTAACTTAACTTCTCCATGCTTTTCATGCTCATGCTTATCCTTTTTTTTCTTTTTCAGAGAGGAGCTGAGGAGGAGGAACGAACTGCACTTTACTTGAAAAATATGTATTTATTATCAAACCAAATACTAATTCGGTTTAACCAAGGGTCTCTCTTTTTTTCTCCATTGTTTAGTTGGTTTTATTTATTCCCTTTTAGCAATAAATGACCTTTATGAATATCTTCAAGTTGTGGTGATTCCTTGGCATGATCATCATCTCTCTCTCTTTCTCTGATTGAGTATGTGTCTCTGTTGATGGACCCATTTTTTGTTATGTTGCAAACCTAATTTCCTGATCTTGGGAGAGATAGAGGGACCCAAACACGAGTGATTGCTGGAAATGGTTTTTGGATGTTTGAATATTCGCCGGGACTGAGAGATTGCTATCCAATACTACTATGATTCCTATCTACAAATTTGGACCAATATATAAATATACAGTACCATTCGACTGCGATATGCTCGTGGCCAAATGGGTTACATAGGCTTTAAAGTGATCATGCCCTCACCTGGTTGCAGATTTGCAATCACATTTAGGCAGAGGTGTAAAGTGGACCGTACGTGCTAACTACCAACATAAATTTAGGTCTAATTGCTCTTTAAGATGCTATTAATTCTAAGTTTGGTCATATGCACAATGCAATTACCAATTTTCGGGATGGCAATAAACACAATCGTCTTCACCAAATTTATTTTTCTTAGAGCACAACGTAGAAATGACAACAAATGCTAATGAAGGAAAAAAAATAAAATTCAAACAATGTAAATTAGCTTGTAAGCTTTATCAATTAGGTTTCAAAAAAACCTTATCAAGTCCCTCATTCGTTGGGCAAAAAAATCTGTATGGGTCACTCTTAATCGTATCACATAAATATCATCTATATTATCTACACTTGACCACATTTGACAATAACATCTTATATTTTATTCCAAAATGTTCAAGTATTATTAGGAGTAAACCAATTTATATTTTTTATGTTGTTGTAGCCCTTTTTCGATGTGAATTTTTGTTTCCTACCTCATTGGCTTGTATTGAAATACACAACCCCAATACCACTATGCACAAACATGCTCATGGTCCAATTTATATTCCTTGTGTACTGTTTACCATGTGGCCATGACAAGTTACCAATCAATTGAAATTAATTGTTAAATGCTTAATTTTCTGCATTAATAAATTATTAGTGCTTTGCCGATAAAAAGTCTTTTTGTACTTGAGATATTTATGCCAATTAAACATAAAATGATATAATTCGTATGCACATCATGTCGTATCGAACATATTGTAATTGTGATAAGATAGATTTATGTTGTCTTGATAAAACCTTTTACAGGTGTATTGAAAGAATACATATAAATCTAATTTGGGCATTTATCAGATCACAACCCCTTTTAATTAAAAATTGATCATAAAACCTGTCTCAAGTCTCAACTAATTGGATATAGCTAGTTTGGTAATGACAGCAAACCCATGAAAACAACACCGGCCAACAAAGATAGAACCTCGTCCTTGTGATCAAAATCAGTCACAATCTTTGATCACACCGTCGTAATCGCCCCAATACGAGCTGGCCAACAATGCATCTCAATAAACAAATTAAACTAATCCAGGCTTTAGTCCAGTGGATAAAATTAAATAAATAAAAAAAACGACAACCTACTAAGACCATGATCCCATTTAATTAATTAATGCATGAGTGCTTAAATTAGTTTAAAGGGTAATCAAATCATGATTAGGGCAAGGAGATCAGATGGTTGGTCCCTAAACCAGGCCAGACAAATTAAACATATTGCTGCTATAAAAACTTACATCATGCATGTGCCAGTTTGTGCAGTGGGGAATCTACTTTTTTTATTATTTATTTTTTCTTCTCTCTCTCTCTCTCCTTGTGTACCTTAAATTTCAAGCAAACAGGTTGGAAAGGTTGTCATGTCTAGTTTTGCCCTTTTAATTACAGACTATAAATCTGATCCTCTATCTACACCATTTATTAATTGGACCCAATTAGGTAATCACACTATAATAATTCACGCCCATGCTTGGGAAATCCCTATTCTGCCACTGTAACACTACCAATGATGATGATGATACCCACTTTTCACATTTTGTAGGGTACAGACCTAGCTAATTTTTGTTGAAAAAAAAAGTAATTTTGTGTGTGTTTGCCCGTTTGGACTTTGGAGCATTGTGCCTACCTCACTGAAAGTGTGTGAGACCCAATATGTATGGGGGAGTTTCCCTTTCTTTGCGTGGGAATCCAAAATATGATATAGCTTAGACTATAGCTTCATTTGTTAGAGATTCTTCGATATAGGCAAAAGTTGTTTAAGGGAGTGAAGGGTGGGTACAAAGAAGCCAACGGAAGGTGTTTGCCAAAATGAGTAATAGCATTTAAACAAGCAAAATAATCTAGTGTGCGAACTTATTCATTTTTTTTTCGGTGAAAAGAAATTCTAAATTCATTTCTCGTATATATTGAAGCTTCGTGCACTAAATGCTTCAAATATCAACATGTTCTTCTTAGATAGAGAAAATATTTTCTATTTTGAATTATAATCATGAATCCATATGTCGTCTATATCATAGGCCCAAAAAAGAAATAAACACAGACACTTGCCCATTAGAGTTATGGGCCTTAGATTTATGTAATTATGTTCCCAATACCCAAAAAATCAGCAGGCCCAAAACCAAAGAATAAGAAAAAAAAAAGACAAACCAGAAGCAATCTCATCCGTTCACAAACTGATCACAAACGCATCTCGACCGTGAAATCATCTCCTCCTATACATATAAACCCTCCTTACATCCTCGAATCCCTATCGTGGTGCTAACAAAGCTAAGCTAGGGTTTCAGAGCTCCCGCCACCACATTTCAGATCTCGTTTCTGCAACTTCACAGGTCTTGAAAATGGCGACCCAAATGAGCAAGAAGCGAAAGGTTTGTCCCTCTCCTCCCTGTTACTGTATCCATTAAACATAAGAAGAAAATCAATCTGAGTTTCAACTGAATCGCTTCTCTTTGTGTTTGTTCGCAGTTTGTTGCCGACGGAGTGTTCTTCGCCGAGCTGAACGAGCTTCTGATGAGGGAGCTCGCCGAGGACGGCTACTCCGGCGCTGAGGTTAGGGTCACACCGATGCGTACTGAGATCATAATCAGAGCCACTCGCACTCAGAACGTGCTCGGAGAGAAGGGAAGGAGAATTAGGGAGCTGACCTCAGTTGTACAGAAGAGGTTCAAGTTCCCTGAGAAAGGTGTGGAGCTTTATGCTGAGAAGGTTAACAACAGAGGGCTTTGCTCTACTGCCCAGGCCGAGTCTCTTCGCTACAAGCTTCTTGGAGGCCTACCTGTTCGCAGGTCTGTGATCCAATCAATAACCAATATTTCTTTTGCTCTACTGTGGATTTATGGTGATAAATGGTTGAAGATGCTCTTTTTATTTGCTTTTGATTGCATAGTAATCTAATATTTGGTTGACAAATGCTTTTGATAACTTGCCGTTGTGATTGGACTTCATATTGTTCTGATTGCCTGATAGTTTTTTCTGAAAAATCAGCCGTATGGCTCATTGGGGTTTTGGTTATATGTTGCTTTATGTCATCTACAAAGCAGATTGGTGTTTTGCTACCAACTCTGTGTCGGAAGTTGACGAAATTGATTGAGATCGTAATTGATTTTGAACCTCCATTCCATTATCGTTGTGAGATGTCTTTGTTTTCATGAAGTACGGTAGGGAGGGCACATGTTTAAATATTTTAGCTACTCTTTTTAATTCTGTTGTTTGTAACCACGTTCTAGCTTGACTGATAGTAGTTTGTGTAGCGAGTCATGTACAAAGTATTCTGCTGGATTGTTGGTTCTGGGGACGGTGTGCATTGTTATTTGTAATTCAACAACTTGCTCTTGGCCCATATTGTGGAGGCAATTTTGAACCTCCATTCCATTATCGTTGTGAGATGTCTTTGTTTTCATGAAGTACGGTAGGGAGGGCACATGTTTAAATATTTTAGCTACTCTTTTTAATTCTGTTGTTTGTAACCACGTTCTAGCTTGACTGATAGTAGTTTGTGTAGCGAGTCATGTGCAAAGTATTCTGCTGGATTGTTGGTTCTGGGGACGGTGTGCATTGTTATTTGTAATTCAACAACTTGCTCTTGGCCCATATTGTGGAGGCAATTTTGTTCGACTGTATTTGGTATGTAAAATATCTGTTGTATAGTTTTTCTGAGGTTCTGTTTGATGTGGTTGCGAGTCATCTACAAAGCAGATTGGTCTTTTGCTACCAACTTTGTGTCGGAAGATGATGAAATTGATCGACTTCCTCGTCATTATTCTTATGAAATGCTCTTGCTTTCATGTAATTACCTTTGGGAGGCTACATAGTTAAATATAGCTCTGGTTCTTTATTTATTTTTAGTCGTGTTTTAGCTGTACTTAATCCTTATTTGCAGATTTTGTTGGTTCCATATCTCTGCTCATTGTTATGCCAAGTTATTTCGTGGTTTTGGTTTATGTACACTATTTATATCTCAGAAATTTGCTGTTCAAACCGATTGGGTCATGGAAATTGATGTTCTTTTGTGATTGGATGTATTTTATATCATCTACAAAGCAAATTGTTTTTTTTTTCCATCAACTTTGTGTCGGAAAATGTGACAAAAGTGAGACATCTTCCATGCTGTAATCTTCGTGAAATCTTATTGTTTTCATCCTTAACCATAGGGAGGGTACATGCTTTAAAATGCCATTAGTTTTGGTTCCCTTAATCTGTAAATATTTTTACTTTTTGTATTGTTATATATTTTTGAATTGAAGAGGGAGAGTGATGTTACACATTGTTTCATATAAAATGTGGTATTGGGCGCTGAAGCTACAATGACGAACCCTGTTCACTTGATGTTACATACTGACAAGATGTTTATTAACTAAAATATCTTTGTTTGCTCCTTTTAGGGCCTGCTATGGTGTTTTGAGATTTGTCATGGAAAGTGGTGCAAAGGGTTGCGAGGTGGGTTTGACACTGATTTTGATACCCCAGTTTGAAGTTGTTAAATGATATTGGTACTCTAACAGATGATATCTCATTGGTACATTAACAGGTGATTGTTAGTGGAAAGCTGAGGGCACAGAGAGCCAAGTCCATGAAGTTCAAGGATGGTTACATGATTTCTTCTGGTCAGCCAGTTAATGAGTACATTGACTCTGCTGTGAGACATGTTCTCCTTAGACAGGTTTGACCCATCACCTGGTTCTTCTTTCCATCATCATTTGTGGAAATGATTTTCTACCTGGAAATGGTTCACTGTTATTAATTTGTCCGATAACATTTGTGTTCGGATGCAGGGTGTTCTTGGTATTAAGGTCAAGATTATGCTCGACTGGGATCCCAAGGGCAAGCAAGGCCCCATGACTCCTCTTCCTGATCTTGTTACAATCCACCAACCAAAGGATGATGAGTTTGTCAGGCGTGCACCAGAAATAGAAGCAGCACCTATTTTGGGCGCAACTGATATCGAGGTCCCAGCAATCCCAGCAATCCCAGTGGCTTAAGACAAGTTCTGAAATACTCAAGTTTATAACTTTAGCTTCAGGCTCTTATATTTTTGATGAAAAGTTTAGCCTCAGACTTGGTTGTTCTAGTTTTATTGTTTCCTTTGGCAAATTTTGCGTACTAAAAAGATGGGGCAGATCGTTTATCTTGAATTGTTTCATACTCAATACTTTATTTAATATTTTCTTAATTTTAAGTATTTTTATGAATTTTCATTTGTTCACTTCTAGTTTTTTTATCAGATTCACTTGATTATTAACGTTGGCTGTGGGCTGTAGTTGACCATACTATTTCCTTGGCCGAGTAATTGAAATTACTTGTCCTTTGACCGGAAAGATTGAAAACTTGGTTGCTCCTTTTCATCCTTAAGCTGTCTTCAATCTTATTCTTGAAAATGAAAATAATTAGAAAGATGTTCTTCAGATCTTGTACATGATTTTGTCAAAGTCAAAAGGTTAGTAGAGAAGTGATCAACCTCTTGACCAGTATTAGATATGTAGTTTACTATTTACTGTGACCTGAAACTTTGATAGAAATATGCTCGATAGAAACTTTGAACTGAAGAAGAAAGATATATTTCTCATGCCATGGAAGTTTGAAAACACTTTTGATCATTTAGATTAGGAAAGTCTCCTTTAACTTGCAACTGGCCTAGCTGAAGTGTAGCCTAGTTGACGCCTGCTAAACCACAACAAATCCATGTTCAAACCCCTAATGGCACTTCTGATTTCTCTAGTATCTGAATATTGTGTTTCCTTTGGCTAAAAGAAAGAAAAACAACATTGTTTTCCCAATATAAACAAATGGAGTAAATCTCAAACGTAATTTACTAAAAAACACACTCAAATTGAAGTTTTGCACAAAACCGGCCTTCATGTACGTGATGTGGCTGTGTTTGGTACTGAATTACATCTATTGTGTTCCTACCCATCATTAAGTATCGTATATGTAACGCACAAACGAAATTTTACAAAGTGTCATTCGAACTCTTTTAAGTATCATTTGAATATACTAATCACGTGATGGTCATCTGATGTCAATGTCGATCTGTTATTAAATCAAATTTGGTAGTTTGTTTTCAAGACCGACCCATTACGTAGTAACGAACAAGGAACGCATATCACAAAATTTTACAAAAACGTCATTTAAACCCTTTTATGTTGTTTTCATAAGTTGAAAATACTCATCACTTGACATTCATGTAAGTGACACGACAATATTTGATATTGAATCGAATATTTTAGCTAGTATGTGTTCAGACCCATCATCTTGTAATGAACATGTAACAGAGAAAACGAAACTTTACAAAACCGACATTCGAAACCTTTCAAGTGTCATTTTCGTAAATTGAAAAATACCACTTTCGGTAAAATCCTAAATATCAATTCAATGTGTCAAAGACTTGAGAATTACAAGTTACACTACCAAATATTGCAGTAGTGCTGTTTGAATAACCAAACTCAGTAAATATTCGTTTTGAGTCCTCAAAGCAAGCAAAGCCAGGAATAGAACGTTCGTTACGTAGTAACGCTTCATTGCACTAATTATAAAGAGGGACTCACTCACATTGTTTATACTTGCAGTCTCAGAGTTAGTTTGGAGCTTAGCTAAGCTAGGTTGTTTTTTGTTTAACTGGTTCACCATCACCAAACACCAAAGTGGTCGTTTCTGTGTGCTGCTCTCATGGCCTTCTATGCTTCTCACTCAAATCCTGATCAGATGTTTATCGATCTCACCGAGAACAATGATGATGAGATCCCCCAAAATGGTGAAGAATGGTTCGAAGAGCAGCTAGAAGCCGATCTCAAATGGTCTTTTGCCTTGAACAGGTACGTACCCTAGCTAGTGAATTATTCAAAAATCTTTTCCACAAACTTTGTCACATGATTTTTCTTTACCTAATAAAGTGGTCTGTTTCAGGGTTTTGCTTACAGGAGCAAGCGAGTTCCAACATGTAGCTCTTATAGACTCGAAGCGATTTGGCAAGGTTTGCTAATCTACATATATCACAAATTCACAATCACACGCATAATGGTTCATGCAGATCTTGTTTTTGGTGCTTTAGGCTCTGGTGATTGATGGAAGGATGCAGAGTGCTGAAAATGACGAGTTCATTTACCATGAGTGCTTGGTTCATCCTGCTCTTTTACTGCACCAAAAGTATCATTTCATTTAGCTTGACCATTTTTTCTTTCTTTCTTTTTCATTCATCTTTGTTCAAATTAGTAATTGGCAATTTCAGCCCCAAAAATGTGTTCATAATGGGAGGTGGTGAAGGGTCCACAGCAAGAGAGGTACTCAAGCACAAAGATCTGGAGAAAGTTATCATGTGTGACATTGACAAGGTATGAACGATGCTCTTGGCATGGTCAGTAGGTTTATGGTGTTGTTCTTATTTAATAATTTTTTCTTCTTTTTGCAGGTGGTTGTCATTTTTTGCCGTGAGCATCTCGCAGCAAATCGGGAGGCATTTTCTGATAATAGGCTTCAACTTGTTTTCAATGATGCCAAGTGAGTATAGCTAGTTTGCTTGTGCTTAATTTTGTGTGTGAATCCAAAATGAAACACTTTATGACATAGTATATCTTCTTTTTTTTTTAATGATGATGATGCTCTAAATGTTGTGAAATAAAGATTTGATGCATATTTGTAAACTGAACCAAGACTAATTGTTGTGATTAACTAAAGGGATGAGTTAGAGAAAACTGAGGACAAGTTTGATGTGATTGTGGGAGACCTACCAGACCCAATTGAGCGAGGGCCTTGCAATAATCTTTACACCAAAACCTTCTATGAGCAAGTCATAAAACCCCACCTCAAAAACAATGGCATATTTGTCACTCAAGTAAGTCTTATATTATAGACATAAAATGCCAATATGTAATTACACTTATATATGATAATTCCAATATGTGACTGATATGTTATACAGGCTGGTCCAGCAGGAATTCTTTCTCATAAGGATATCTTCACCTCAATTTACAACACTGTAAAACATGTGTTCAAATGTATGTAAAGTCATTTTCATTCAAATTTTCCAAATTATGGTTATGAAAGTGGTTGATTAAGTATCCCATTTATATCTATATATACCTTCTGCAGATGTGTTTGCATACACAGCTCATGTGCCATCTTATGCAGATTCATGTGGATGGGTTGTGGTAAGTGCTACTAATCAAGTAATTAATCAGTGTGAATTTAACCAACTTCCCAGACAGCATTTAAAAGCTAGTTTTCGTTATCTGAAATGGATAGGCTTCAGATCAACCACTCAGATTGGATGCTGCACAACTCAATAGTAGGATTCAGGAACGAATTCGAGGCGAGCTACTCTATTTGGATGGTGCTTCTATTGTCTCATCAACTGTGGTTAACAAGACGATCTACACATCGTAAGTACAATTTCGATTATCTCAGTTACTCTACTCAAGAATTCGATACTTAATCTTCAATAGTTATGCATGCAGTTGTGTGTGGATGGTTCCTATACTGAAGTTAGCTTCTTCTTTTGTTCTTATGAAGGCTTCTGAAAGAAACCAATATCTTTACTGAAGAAACTACAAAGTTCTGCTATGGACATGGACTCACTGATGATGCACAAGGCAATGAGGTCTAAGTGCTATGTGCTGCTATTAGAAAGAAGGCCAGTGATAAGAATAAAAGTATTTGGACAATATGTAATCTAAGAACTTTTTTTTTGGTGTGGATGTGAACTCTGAACAAAAAGTTGATGCTTTGCAGAGAAATAATTGGCTTTAATCTCAGACTTATGGTTTATGAAGTAAGCAGCTTCCAAAAGATGTTACTATGTTGCGTTGCCATAAATTCCATTAGCGACTAATCCCCACTTTTGGTTTGAAGTAGACTACTGCAAACTATAATCCATTAACAAGAAACGAAGAGACAGAATCCCCAGGTCAAGTTAAACAGAAACTATAACCCATTAACAAGTTTTTATGTTGATGAACGATCATCTGTATCTGTTAGGACTAAAAACATTTTAAAAACGAAAGTAAAAGCGATCTCAAAACATAGAAAAAGAAAAAGAAATTTTGAATATATGTATACAGTATAATGAAAAGGGTAATTTATGCAACAACTAGAAATTTACGATACAGTACATATTTGAAGGAGTAAAACCCGGTCTAAATTCGAAAATCCACTAAATTCTTAGCTAATTTTTCAATTTTTCTTACAGAGGTCTAAGGCCAAAGAAAACACCTAGCTAGCAACAGCTCTAGTCTTAGCGCTGATCCAAGTGAGGAACGGACATCAAGGAATTCACAGCCCACTTCAGCATCACAGTTTTGCTCCCTGTAAATGTGTGAGAGGGATACTATCTAATCTTTAGCGCTGAAGTCCTGACAGCTTCTTATAAGATTACATAAACGGTGCAAGTTATCCAAAGGTTGAAGAAACACCGAGCTTGGTAGAAAAGCACTTCACCACAGACCACAATCATTCCTCAGCACATATCGCCCGGTTCTAGCAGGAAGCTGCCAATTAAGATGCACAATATGCCTTGGAGTCTTACTAGCACAAAGAGGTGGATAATACACACTTCTTACTAGCAGCTTAATAAGAAATAGCATTGGATTGGCCAAGTAAGACAATGCTCTCTACGAAATAATCCTGGAAGTAGTACTTATATCCCTTAGTTCCAAAAGCCGTAGCATATTTCCTCTCAAGATCCACCCAAAGCGGCCCTTCCCCCATATCCCTCTTGAGCACTACCTCTCCATTCGTTGTTAAACTAAGCGGCTCGTATGTAAATCCTTGCAGACGTACACAGAACAATATAGTCCATGACTCAGCTGCACCATACTCGTTCATGACCCACATGAAAAAACCAGAACTAGTCGGCTCTTGTCCTATGAGTTTGCACCTAATCAAAGCAAGCCACTCCCTATATTTCGAAATATAGCACAACTCTCTCCTCAAAGCTTCGGGCACCATCATCTCGCTGAATAACTCACCGCCAAGATCAAAACACACAATGGCATTGTCCTTGTTCTTCTCGCGGCGCAGAGCCACCCAATGCAGAGCACCATTGACAGAAACATGTCTATGTTCAAGACTACAACTATGACAACTAGGCATAAAATCTAGAGGAATACCACCAAGGCTCTTCCATGTCCCCCTGGCTAAGGAGTAAACCTCAACCTCACGAAAACCATCACTCAACAGTCTCAAAACCTTGTAGTCATCGTTCTGTGAATCATAACCAAACCCGAAACTTTTGATAACCTTATTCATATCCTTCTGGGTAGCAGTTGTGCTAGGCAAAACCACAAACTTTCTAATGGATGGGTTCCAAATTACGCACAGAAAATCAGCAAGGCATATGAGTCCATTACAAGTTCCAACCACATCGATTAAAGGTGGTGCCTTCTCTCTTTGCAAAGCTCTATTAGTGTTATTGTGCCAATACTCATCATTTGTGATAAAACGGAACGGGCTTTCGAGCTTAGTGTACTCACTGAATTCAGGGATTTCCCAATGCAACGAGAAGAAGGAACGCTTTTGCTCCACGTCGATTGACCTGAGCAGACGGAGATGCTGGCCGTTGTGCTGGTTGGTTTGGACTGTGCGGCGGAGGTGGCTGTGGGTGAAGTCGGAGCTTGTGATCACAGACCTCCATGATTTGCTCACTAGGGTGCATTTGACTACGGATTTCAGGGGCAGCCAGACAAGGATTTGTTCTAGGACTTCTTCCGGTAAATATTCTGCCATTGCTGCGTTTTTAATTCTCTGTGTTTTGCCCTAATTTGAACAAGTCTTTGATGGAAGAGTTGGGGGTTTGGGGTTTTATGAAGAACTGGAGTGGGTAGCTTGTGATTTTGGGAGAAATGAGATGGAGTTGGGAGATATGCTTGATGTGAAACCCCCTTGTTTATTTATTTATATAGACTTGGGTTTTTGGGTCAAGGGTGGGGGGTTGGTGATTAAGGGCACAAAGCTGGCCAAAAACGACGTGTCGTGTTTTATCGTTCTCGTGCGAATTATATTGATTTTGTCCTGTAAAGTATATTAAATCTCATCTTCTAAATAAAAGAGATGTGAAGGTAGGTAAAATGGAAGACAATGCTCGTTAGACTAACAACGTATTGTGTTTTACAGATTTTGTACCGTAATATCAACGTTATTTCGTGTCGTGTAAATTATATAAAACTTAGAAGGCGTGAGAGTTGGTAAAATTGGTACTTCAAGACTAGCTAGACTAGCGATGTGTTGTATTTTATCGATTTCGTGTCGTGTCTTTATATTATTTTTGTGTTGTGTAAAGTATATTGAATTCGAATTCTAAAAAAAAAGAAGGTGCGGAGGGATCGGTGAAAATAGGGTTTACCCAGGTCCAAACCTAGAACAGCAACACATGAATCCTAGCCCACAGTGCTAGTAGACAGCAACCATCATATCAGATGTCAGGGAAAGTTCACACGGGTAGGTAGAAAATTACGAGAGAAGCTTTAGGGAAGCGCATATTACAATTTACAAGAGAAGTTTTACTTTTTTTTCGAAGTAAAAAATAAAATAAAAATATTGGCTGGACCGGAGGACATAACTGTAATTTAAATTGTTAGCTTCTTCATATATAAAGATCCAAGTCCGGTAGCAGACCCAGTTCGAAATTCAAAATCCTTCTCCTCTCTGAGTCGGTTTATCTTCCCCAAACACCCCGCCAATCACACTCTCCCTCTCATTTCCTCGATAATTTCTCCTTAATTCCAAATCTACCCTCGCTTCTACACGTTATCTACGCTCATAGCTCTCTGTCGTCCACCGCCATACGCCTAGGGTTTTCAGAAATGCCGGTGCAACTGACGCCGAACGCAATCGCCGCGATCATTGGCGGCGATTCCAACTTGAAGCCACTGATGCAGGTCACCGATATCAAGCTCATCGGCTCGCAGGAGAGGTACCGTTTCATGGTCTCTGATGGCGTTTGGTCTCAGCACGCCATGGTCGCAACTCAGCTCAACGACCGAGTCAAGACCGGCCAAGTCAAGATAGGCTCCGTCGTCCAGCTCACCGAGTACATTTGCAGCGACGTCCAGAACCGCAAGTTCGTCTCTCTCTCTCTCTCTCTCTATTTTCGATTTTTGGTTAATTAAGATTTATTTTGATTATCAGATGTGATTGTTTCTTCTGATGTGCTTCGTTAATTGCTTTACTTTTGTGCTTGAGAAAAAGATGTAAATGTGTCTGTAACTTCAGGATTCTAATTCACTTGGATGAATTCAAATTTTGGAAGAAAAACGAGCTTTATAGAGCTGAATCAAATTGAATATTGCTGTGGTAGTTTGAGAAATGATCAAAGGCAATTTCCTTTTCAAGAATTTGAGTTTTGAAAATGTGAGTATATCAATTCCTAAGCTCAAAAGTACAGGAAAAGTTGCACTCTAGAAACACAATCACGAGGTTTTTTGGATAGTCTGTTTGTAGATTGTCTGTAGTAATTGAGGATTTTATTTTCATTTTTTGGATTGGTGCAAGCTAGCTGTCGTATGTATCACGTAACTCTGTGCTTGGTGTTCATGTAACTTGAGAAAAGATGTGCTTTAAATTATGAACAGTTTATCAGAGCTAGGTTTCTTTGTCGAGAAAAGGGGAAGCTAATAATAATGTAACTAGAAAACTTCTAATTGATGTAAGCTGCAAAACCTTATGAATGACATTTTGATAATATAGGGGCTGGGTTTCTTGTTGATACTTAGTTATGTTTCCTGATGCAAAGTAAGTTGCAGCGGGTTTTGACCTTGAACTCTTGTACAGGATTATTGTTGTGCTGAATATGGAAACTATCATACTGGACTCAGAGATTATTGGGCATCCAAAAACATATAGTGAGTCTGGTCCAACTGCTCAAACAGCATTGCCTAATAGCAATTTTCAGCAGTCTGCCAGGGATGGCAATAATCATATGATTGGCCAAAGGCCTATTCACAATGTGCAGAATCTCAGGCCTTCTTTTCATCCTGAAACTTCTGTTCACAGTATGCCAAATGTCAGACGTACATTTCAACCTGAAAGCTCTTTTCACAATGTTCCAAATCCCAGACCTACATTTCGTCCTGAAAGCTCAGTTGACAATGTGCCAAATTTCCGAGCTACTGTGCAACCTCCTTACCAGCCACCTCCACAGTATAAAAACCGGGGCACCATGTTCAAGAATGAGGCACCAGCACGTATTATACCTATTAATGCTCTGAATCCTTATCAGGGAAGGTGGGCTATCAAGGCAAGAGTCACTGCGAAAGGGGATCAGCGTCGGTATAATAATGCTCGTGGAGATGGTAAGGTTTTCTCTTTCGACCTCCTTGACTCTGATGGTGGGGAAATACGAGTGACCTGCTTTAATGCTGTTCTTGACCGCTTCTATGATATTATTGAGGTTGGCAGAGTGTACTTGATTTCCAAAGGTAGCTTAAAACCTGCTCAGAAGAACTTTAATCATCTGAAGAGTGACTGGGAGATAACTTTGGATGCAACTTCAACAGTGGAACTGTGCCCTGATGAAGATGGTTCTATACCAGACCAGCTGTTTGACTTTAAGCCTATTAGTGCAATTGAGAATGCTGAGAGTAATTCTATACTTGATGTTATTGGTATTGTGATATCTGTCAACCCTTCTGCTACTATCCTGAGAAAGAATGGTATGGAAACTCAGAGAAGGATTCTGAATCTAAAGGATTGGTCTGGTAGAAGCGTTGAGATAACTCTATGGGGGGAGGTCTGCAACAGGGAAGGCCAAAAGCTGGAAGAGATGTTGGCTTCTGGCGTTTTTCCAGTTCTAGCTGTCAAAGCTGGGAAGGTTAATGACTTCAGTGGGAAATCTATAGGAACAATTCATTCTACGCAGCTATACATTAACCCAGACTTGCCCGAGGCTCATAAGGTGAGGGACTGGTTTGATCGAGGGGGAAAAGATGCTGCTTCCATGTCCATTTCTAAGGAAATTATGCCAGGAGGAGGAACTAAGAATGAGATTCGCAAAACTGTTTCTCAGATCAAGGATGAGGGTCTTGGAAGATCAGATAAGCCAGACTGGGTCACTGTGAGGGCCACCATATCTTTCATTAAAACAGATTCTTTCTGTTACACAGCTTGCCCCCTGATGATTGGAGATAGACAGTGTAGCAAGAAAGTGTCGAGGTCAGACAGAGGATGGCAGTGTGACAGATGCAATCAAGAATTTGAGGAGTGTGATTATAGATATCTTCTTCAAGCTCAAATTCAAGACCATACTGGTTTGACTTGGGTGACTGCTTTTCAGGAATCTGGGGCAGATATCTTGGGTTGCTCAGCAAAGGAGTTGTACTTTTTGAAGTATGACGGGCAAGATGAGGAAAAATTTGCAGACATAGTCCGGAGCACTCTTTTTAACCAGTTTATGTTCAAGCTTAAAATCAAAGAGGAGATGTATGGCGACGAGCAGAGGGTGAAGATCACAGTGGTTAAGGCAGATAAGGTGAACTATTCTGCTGAGAACAGATACATGCTTGACGTGATCTCGAAGCTTTCTAGGTAATTAACAAGATTAAGTTTCATTAATTTGTTTCAGAAGAGGTAGATTTCTTTGCGCGGAGATTATTTACAGTTGCATTGGAGAAAGCTAACATAACTTGTTAGCATATCAGCATTTATGTAATCGTTGTAAAACCTAGATGTAGTCACAGGCTATTCCAGAAATTTCGGAATTGAGTTGATGTTTGTTCTTCTGAATTCATAATAGAATTTGATTCTTTTGTTCGGGCAACATAATAGAATTTGATTCATAACCAGATATTATGTAATTTCAGTTATGCAATTTGCTGCTTAGGTGATTCTCAATTGGGTTTTGAATATATGAATGAATGTAGTTCATTGTTGAATTGATAATGGAAAATGAAATTTCAGCATTCACAGTTTCCTGAGAGGAGGGAAGAAGTCATATTACACGATGATATAGAAGGTAAACATAACAGGCATTACTAAACAGATACATGAAAAATCAAGAGTGATTGGGAACATTCTCCGTCAAAGTGAATGACATTTCAATATTTCTCAGCCCCTCTTAACAGGGTCGAAATTGGACACTCCCACTACAGCTCCAATAATCACAACAAGTACAGTGCCGCCGGCCGCAATGCTGAGTAAGAAGTTCTTGAGAGACGGTGAGACTCCGGACGCGGCTTCCGCCACCTCCGGGATCACCATCGAGGCCGTGAGCGCGGCGGCGGTGATTCCGGTGACGGCCTTCTCCTTCAGGGATGCCCTGACCTCAAGTCTCCCACTTGATCTTGATGGTGAGGACACAGCCTTTGAGGGCCTGAGAGGCAGTGGCTTGAAGAAGGCCTCTGAGGATTGAACCACCCTCTTTTGGGTGGTTGCATTGGGTAATGGCATAGCCATTGTAACTGCTGTGCTTGAAGCCATTACTCTCTCTTGGGTTTTTTTTTTTTTCTCTTCCTAACTTTGAAAATTTTGTGCTAAGTTTGAGGACTTCTTGTTGGTATGAAGGAATTTTAGTAGATTTAGATAGTCATAGAGATGGTGGAAAGAGCAGCAAGCATAATGAGAGGTGGAAACACCATTGTCAATTATCCAAGTCCTAGGTGGCAGCTCCTCCATAGGGATTGGTGGATAAGGTTATCTGATTGGTCCAATTAACACCCAGATTGAAATATGTACCTCATTCTCTTTTTTGTTTGTTTTTGTTTTTGATGATTAATAGTCTCACCATTGGTCTAATAATCAAAGGGCATATACTTTCTCATAATTTGTGTTTACAAATTAATTTAAAATCAAAAGAATGAAGTATGAGATTACAAAACCTTGATTAAGGAGCCTTTTTCATTATAAAGAAAAGATGAGAGAATTTTAATGTTGATTTTCTTGATGAATTGACAGATTTTAGTTCCTTAATTTGATTGGTGATGAGATGACTTTCTCGGTCAACTGCAGATTCTGCTCTATTGATCTGCTTGGCGGATATTGAATTTAAGGACTCGTTGCCTTTGGTAAAATGGAGCTGATAATTTCCCATACATTTTCTGTAATAAATAATCAATTCTACAATGAACATGAATTCACTCAAAACTTGTATGAACAATTTCAAAAATAAAACATCACAAACTCACTATCACAATCCCGGAGAAAATTCTTCATCAAAATTTGTCACCGCCATGAGGGTGGAAGCTCTGAAGGAGCTGAGCCAACTTTCCTGAGATAAATCTCTTGAGGCAGGAGGTGATATTTTATATCAAGCTCTTCAAATATTCTCTTCAGCTCTAAGACTAGGTCTGTTCTGCGGCTGGTCTTGTCTCCATAGTTCTGGAAATTTATAGTATGCGTGATGTACAGAGCCATTTTCATCTTGTTTACATCCTCAATCTCCTTCACTGCCACACTATGGGCAGGACGCCAGTGCTGAGGTCTGCTTTCCAAGTACCTAAAGTATAAAATATTTCTTCAACAATCCATATAAACTTATTTTGAGGTGTGCAAGTGCCAGTGCATGTCTGTTTATGAACAAGTGAGATACGAATTGAGAAGACTTAAACAGCAATGAGGATTTAGTTCTCCAAGGAACCACCAACAGATTTAAATTAAAAAACGATTCCATTTGAGAAACCTAGATTAAGCTAATAGAAACAGGTAAATATGTATACTACATGATTCTAATCTTGTATTTCATGATAATAGGACCACCAGGTTTAAATAAATGCTTACTGCTAGTATATACATCTAGGAAAGATAGTCATGAGATATCTACAAGCTTCATAATAAGTTGTTGAGCTGAAAGAGTCTTCATGAGTAAATATATAGACTATCATATTCAATTCCAGTAAATAATAGAGAAGCACAGTAAGGTGGAGTTGACATACTCTTTTATTTTGGCTTTCATTTTGACAATAGTGTCAACTGTTGTAGAAACATCAATAGCGAATTCAACCGAATCACCCATCTCCGGGCTTCTATAATAGTTGCTGATGGGTTTACTAGCCAGCACTGAATTTGGATAGTATATTTTCTCATTGTCGTATCTCAAGAAGATCGTTGTCAATATGTTCATCTCTTCAACAATCATCTGTCAGGTTTCAAAGTGTCAAGTAGGTTCTTTTATTAGCAGTAAAGGTAATTTAGGATTTCAAAGTTACCTGTACTCCATCAACAACACAACGGTCCCCTACATCAAACGGGTGCATCACAAAGACAAATATGATGGCTTCAAACACAGTTTTAGCAGTATTGCCGAACACAAACGCCACCAGTAAAAGCTGTGATGATATAAAGACCAGTATGTTGGTTGTCAAAAATCCCATCAGAAGTAACCACACAATAAGGACCACAACAAGCACAACCGCTGAGCCAAGCCTATTTAGCTCCTCTATAGCTGTTTTAGTATCATTTAAGGAATGTGCCAATGATTTGCGTTCATTGTAAACATTCACCTGCAAAAAAGAACAATGTTAAAATACATAAATTGGAATCTTTGGCAGAAAATTCTGAGTTCCTACATCAATTACATGATTGAACTAGGACCCTAACCAGAAGGTAATTTTAAAGATTAATAGTTATGTGTGACAACAGGATGTGACAACAAGTGAACTTAGATTCTGGTTGTATTTTACATTTCACAGTAGATAAGTATCAGGTAAGCACAAAATGGAATGTTTGAAGATTATATGAACTCATCCGAAAGAGAAGATTGAAAATGACATATAATCAAAGAATAACGTGGACTGGAAAAGAAGTTACCAGCCAGTTCTTCAAAGATTTTTTCTTGATCCTTCGACTTTCTACTGCACCTTCAAACAGAGGAAGTACCAGCTCAACTTCCTCCTTTTTCATGAAGCGACAGAGGTCATCTTCGTCAATGTACCTAGTTCATTGGACAGGGGTGAGAAAACTATATATAAAAATGCAAGTCACCAAAAAGTTGAAGGAGGATTTAGAGAAGACAAAAATTCTCACTTGTTACCACGCTTGGCTACATTCAGGAAGATATCATAAGCTGCAGCCGTTGCTTCGAACTCACTAGTAATCTCTTTATCTTTCTGCTCACCCTCCTCATCGTCAATATTGTCGAGTGTGTTGGAGATAGTAGACAACCCAGAACGACTTATCACATTAATCAACCCTTTCATTGTCCAAGCAGAAATTTTATCCTGCTTCATTTTCGAAAGTTTTTCTACATCAATCACTTCTTCTTTGGCGGCTTTCTTCCCCTCATTTTTAGCTTTTGGCAAATTTTTAAAACTCAACTGGCCACTACTTGATCTTGTTGTCCTCCCAAATTTTTCAGCTATCTCCACCAATGGGGGCCCTGAAAGGCTGCGGAGAACATACTGATGAAAGATTGATTCTTTAATCCGATCAAAGAACCTGGTGGACTGAAAAGAAGTGGCTAAAAGCTTCACCAACAAATTCTTCAACAACCATATGGCTGCTCCAATTAGACAAGAAGCCAAACCCCTAGTAACATAACCTAGAATCCTAGATGTTTTCTTCGACCTCTTCACTCCATGGTCGAACAACAAACCCCATGCTAAAAGAATCAAACCCAACCAAATAAACACCTGCACACTTCTCTGCAACCCATACACAAAATACAAAACTTTCTTCTTGAGCAGGTAGTTCGCTTCGATCAAGAACACCAACACATTAATAAGCCATTCTGTGACCAATCTGCCACACAAGACAACCAACACCAGAACACACCATTTCCACAGTTCCAATCCCCAAATATATTGCCTCTCCAACTTATTAACAGTTAAGCAAGCAACTAGAAACCCAATAATGCACACAAATGCAGTCCACTCAATCAAGGCCAACCTTTTGAACTTCTTACCGGACTTCTGGTGCACCTTAAGATTGGCAGTTTTATACACCTCCTCGTCATCATCTTCGTCCTCCTCGCCACGTGGCGTTCCGATCAACGGTGTTCTTGGGGTTATAGGAGTTGATCTTAGAGTGTCTCTTGGAGTAGTGGCTGTGGCTTTGGTGCTTGGTGAAGCCACATTTGGTGAATTGGCATTTGACTTCCTCTGAGGGCTTTCTTCAGTAACCTTGACTTCATTACTATAAGTTGGCTCCACGAACCTCGATTTGGGTTTGGAGAATGCTGACCTGGCAAGCGAAACCCGGCGAAGATCGCCGGGGATTTTGGGCGGCTTGCCGGCGGAGGCAGGACTCGGCATTGTAATCTCCGGAGAAGCAGAGCCGGAGGCGACTCTGAGCTCCGTTAGCTCAAGATTGGAGTCTCGGAACCCTTTTTGCGGAGACCCATTTTGGGAATTCTGCGGCGAGAACATAAAGGTGGAATCTTCGGTGCCGGAAATCTGCAAAACGACATCGTTTGGTGTGGCTTTCTTCTCCTCCATGGTGACTTCACTCTTTCAGTGTTGCAGAGGATTCGCAATTCGGATAGGCATTAAAACACTAGATAAAGTTGGAATCTTTTGGCCGGAAAGTTGTGAACTTTCTTTCTGACAGAAACGGAGCAATTACATGGTTTTATAGGAGGCACCAATTCTCGGAAATTACTAGGAATTTCTGGGAAAGTGGATATTAAGAAAAATGGAAGCTATTTCTGGTTTGCTTGTTTTGGGGCTGCAAATTGTTGACCGAGACTGGTAGAGAGACAGAGCAAGACGTTTTCGATCATGGCGGTTTGTTCTTCCCGGGTAACCTTATTCAAGCCGCAAAATTATTCACCTAAAAAGATAGAGCAACTAGGACTTGTGCTTCAACAGGTCCAACAGCAACCCAACAAAAACAAAAGACAAATTTGGTGATTACAAAATTATATAACTGCTTTAATCTGTCATTATAGCCTTTCATTATGAACAAATTATATATGGCATTTGTTGCCCAGCTTTCTCTTTAAATTATGATCCCATCCACTGATCATATAATAATGTGGGTGTCAGAGTAATGTGGTGAGCTAGCTCTCGTATTTATAAAGTTAGATGGATCGATGTATTTATGGTAGCTAAATAAATTGATAATTGTAGATAGTATATGATCGTTCTACCTCACTTTCACAGTATTAGTATACATCGTTATGTTCAATTTTTTAGAGACTTTAGATAAAGTACTAATAGGATTATAGATCATAAACGTAATTAATAAATTAAGCAAAGATAATTACTCCACAATATAGCTACACTTATCTGCTTGTATTTTCATCCTAACTAGCTTTTTTTTTTATCAAGTTCATCCTAACTAGCTAGTTGGTGGTTACTCATCATATCATATGCATTCGATCGAAATAGCGACTGTTAATAAGTGGCTTTGATCTGATTGCATTATGTCTTGTCTGTACTCAAGGGATCGGAAAATATCAACATCTTGTCTGTTAGACTTTGTTAAATTATTATTAGAAATGCTGGTCGGATGGGTTAGGTGGTGGCCCTGTAGGCGGCGCAGCCCATATATGGCAGCCTGTATCCAATTCAAGGTCTTCGCTCATCAATATATGTATTAAACAATTAATTCACATATGTTTACTTAGTTTGTAGTGCTGTAAGACAATTAAATCACGCGCATGCATGCGTTAAACAATTAGCAGATGAAATTACCTGATTGTATTTTCCATCAAATTTTTTTTTGGCGGAACAAGAATTTTCAGTACTATTTGCTCAGGAATCTCATAATTTTAGGAGCCCGGCCATTAATTTTGATTAAAGATGCTTGATCATAAGTAAAGTACACTGTCATAGCAACGTACGTAGATCGAGTACTGTGTACTTTGTATGTACATCTATCTCTGTTTCTCAATTTTCATGCTAATTAATGATTTTGGGACACAAAGCTTATAAATGGCAACCTAACTACAAAACTATGTCAACCCTCCGGTTAAAGTGTGGGCTGAAAGTTAGGCCATACGTACTTACTCTAGTTTAAATGTTAATGGTCTCTAATTTTAGGTCAATAATGTACGTATTACAAGAGTTAAACAAACAAAAATTATTGTCGGTCGATAATTTATTTGAAAGCATTATTGACTTGAATAATTTTTGTCTTTTGGAAATGAAAAAATAGTTGATATTTTAGATGTAGTAACCGTAAAAACAAACTTTATTTATTCATAATTTGTCTAAAAAAATGGAGATTAAAGTGAGCAGCTAGGAACACTGATTGATATGATCATAAATCTTGTAGTATTATACATGAACATTTGAGAATTGAAGGGCTGCAAGCTAGCCTCCCAGCATAAGTAAATAAACTAACAACAATGAGAGATGATCTTATTAATTGAAACTAGACCCATGCCATGGTAGACTTGCTGACATTATTCCAAGTTCCACGTACGTACTGCCTGAAGTTTAAAGCTAGGGTACGTTTTCATAACAACCATCTTCTCCCTATGTTCCTCTGCCCCCATCGATCTTTCACATAATAACCACCGCCATATCTTGGGGTACAACGTCTTGATGGTGACGTGTACCACTTGTTCCCTCCTCCTTGCGCCGCCGCGGCTTTCTTCGGATCTTGAGAAACAGGAGGTAAACCCCATGGATTTTCTTTCTTCAAATCCTCCTCGTCCCACGGCCCCGGCCCCCATCCGACGCAGAACGAAGGATCCATAAGAGCCTCATCAAGACCCACAATAACAACCTCACCCTCACTTCTCCCTTGACTAGTTTCTTCCTCGTCCAAAACCAGCTCCGCCGGGTTGCCGGAGTCGCTCCAATCTACTTCATCAATATTAGCGTCCGGATCGGGCAACGGCACGTCGCAGGGAACCCCCTTAATCTTTGCCAAGAACCGATTTTTCGCATCCTCGAACGCCTCTTCAACCGCAGAGTCATTCCACCTCATAACGTTTTCATAGAGCTGTATATACTTCTTGGATTCCACCAGATTCTCCCATAACTCTTCGCCCACCGACAAGTAGAGTTGCTCTTCCCAACTATCTTGCGGTGGCTTTGAACCAGCTTTTTGACGATTATAGGTTGTATTACTGCCACCTTGAATTTTAGCCATACTTGTGATGATGATTAAGAAGGGCTAGAATTTATACCTCTTTAGACGAATGAATTAGAGGTGAATGGCCGATCGTTATATAGAATCGGTCAGGTCGGTTTCGATGAATCCCCTCGTACGTACGTATTTAGATTTCCTTTTCCTTCTCCTATTCCTATTCCGGCCTATTCCTTTTCCTTTTCCTACAGGGATACGACGTTTGGCGGTTAGTTTCTATTTTCTTTTTCTTATTAATTTGTACTCTTTGATATCCTACTTAATTGGGTGGAAATTAAAATTTTCCACATAGGAAACGAAATCCAGTAGGAAAACCAATCATAACCCGCCTCTCCATCAAGGTAATTAATGTATAAACATGTTTTTTCTTTTTGCCAGATATAAATGTATGTATTAACATTATTTCTCATTTAACCTCAAAAAGGGATTAAAAACTTTCTCGTTTTCATAAAAGCAAAAAAAGTTTTCATCAAAAAAAGTTTTCATTATGGATGCCCTTCTACGATTGTATTCGTATGTAAGTTTCAATAAAATTTCGTCTTTGAAAAAAGAATACTTAAACATTTTTGCTCTATTTCACTGAAAAAAAAAACATTGTTGGTCCACTACACCCAAATTATCATGACAACTTGCATCCTTAACTGAACTTGATATTTTGAGCACTAGAATTATTTTTTCTAAGTTCGAAATAGAGTAGCTTCTAAAAAATTTGGAGCATGGGATATTGGGATTAAAATATCCTTTAGTCATTTAAACATTGAGAACATTTTTAGCAAACTTTCTATCTTAGTTTCTTAGCTATTTTATTAGTTGCACCAACCTTCTAAGTGACTTTCTATTTTAGCTTTTAGATATATAGCTCCTAAATATAGAGAGCGAAATGAGGCTCTGTATTATTTTTGTTCATTTAAAACATTCATTTTTAGTTGTTTTGTATAATTATTAAATCTACTTAAACTATTTTTATTCATTAAAATAATAATTTAACTTTAATACTAGCTAAAGTATAGAGAATTAGTGCATATATTTTTTCAAACTGGCTAACCAAAATATTTTTTTAGCTACTTTAACTAAAATTTAGTTAAAAAATAGTTAGCATTGTTAAAAATGCTAGTGGAACCCTAGTAAAATAACAACATATATACATTTCGTCATCGTTTTGGGAAGAACTTATGTTTAATTATTTGTGTCCATAAGACCCCTCAACTCAACATGCATGCTCTGAATCGGATTTCAGCGCGCATGAAGATCGATTTGACCAGACACTGTCTCTTGCTAGCTCCACCATGAATGAAAGACCATTGTTGCAAAGATCTCCAAGAGTACTAGCTAGCTAGACTGAGCCATTTCATTAAGTGATTCAATGACTAGCTAGTCTCAATCGATCTCTTGCTCATTTTCTTTCTCTCATATTTTTTCCATGAGTTAACTCATCGCGAGCCGACTAGCTTGGGTAGTTAGGTACTTCACCAGCTGATTGTAGTAGTAACACTAGGTATCGCCTATGCAAAGATCGATACTGGCGGTACCTAATGCATTGCCATCAACTCTCTAGCTTCTTTCTAGTGCAGAGTTGATGGAATTAAGATGTTTTTTTTTATAGAGTAAAAAGAATATATAATCTGGCCAGTGGCATGACTATATTGATTGCACTATTGTTTTCATTCCACATTTTTCCATGAATATGATTTACACATTGTTTTGAGGTACATGAATTCATATCATATCTCCAAACCCAAAAGGAGAGTTGAGATCAAAGTGGTCTAATAATCTAATTAGTAAGTAAGTTGGTACCTAGTGTATGGTAATCACACTATTTGGTCTATACCACTTCTACCTCTAATGTTAATTAACTTTCCATGTGTGATACATGAAAATGGAGTAGTTCCCAATAGGTATACATTGTGTTATTTTTTTTAGATTGAATTTTGTGTGAAGGATGGTGTGTCATCTCTATCTTGATAACAAACTATAAATGCATTCAAAGAATTTTAGCGCTTAGAAGTGTATGTATATGTTATAATTCTTTTACACATTATAATTAATTATATGTATAACCAATTAACTTGATTAAGATGTTGGAGAAAATTAAAAGAACAAAACTTTTGGTAACATATTTCTTTTGAAGACTCTATATGCTATGCTGATTCTCTCAACAACAAAAAAAGGTCAAAGATTCACGAATTATATGTAGTGTGGTTCCACCCGTTTTTGAAGTTCATGCACATCAAGTTACAATAGTGAGAAAGTTACTGAAGTCATTAAAATTTGGATACAAAATAGTATAATTGTTGTTTCTGTTTCAAATCTTAGAGATGCATATGTAACATGAAAACTAGTTGTATACAAGACTTTCGTTTGTTGTTAGTTTCTATATCTCTACTTATTTACTATTCCAATACCAAACTGAAAAGAAAAAAAATGCTTTGACTCCTTTCTAGACAGCTAGAGAACTAATGAAGTATGAGTGAGAATATACTTTCAATTGGATTTTTTTGTTAGCAATATTTCCAATTGAGTTTTAAGCAACCAAATGATTATGGTATCAGCTGAGTCCAATAAACGAAGAAAAATATGGGGTTGCTAGCTGAACCTTTTTGACTAAAAAAGAATACACTATTGCTTATATGAACGCCAATAGACCCAATCCCTTCTAAAAGTACGTATCAAAAATGGTAATCCAACTTCTAAACTTGTGTGCATAGAAGATTAGTGAATAAAACAATTGCCGAATGAGTTAATTTGTTTTTAGCATATAGTACTAGTCATTTATAAGAGAACCATCTACTAATATGTATTTAATTTATTTATTTTTGCTCCAAGTCAAAGCAAAGCTGGCAGACTAGAGATAGTGAATTCTTATCAACAATATATTCAATCCCTCTCATCCAACCTTTGCTTTGGTTTCTTGTGATTGTGCATTGCTTTGTCTTCATTCAATCATTCTCTAACCCATTATTCATAAACAAGTTTATATTCTACAACTTCATAACCACCACGGCTTTCTGATTAACTACTTGTTAATTAGTTTTATATATACCAAAGGATATATAGAATATAGAACAAGCCAAGTTCAAACTCAATAGCTCCTCTCTAGCCTCTACAATTTTCCTTTGCTACGTACTATCCACAAACCCGATCATGAACATGGCAACAAACCCCTTTCCCAGCCCCTTCTCGCCACCACCACCTCCGCCTCCTCCGCCAAAAAACAACTTGCCCATGTTGTATTATGGCCTCATAGTGGTTGGAACTTCCGCTATTGTGCTAGCCATGTACAATCTCATCTTCATCAAATGGTCCGCGCCGCGCCACCCCCCATCATCACCGCGAAACATTGGATCCAACGCTTTTGTTGAGGCTGCAAGATCAGCGAGGAGCAGGAGCTTCGAGAACCTGGACAGCTTCAAGTACAAGAAACAGAAGGAGGGGTCAGTGGCTCAAGATCAACAAGGTCAAGTGATGATTGATTATGAATGCGCGGTTTGCTTGTCAGGGTTTGAAGATGGAGAAGAGGTTAGGAAGCTGCCAAGCTGCAAGCACTCCTTTCATGCTCCCTGCATAGATATGTGGCTCTACTCTCACTCCGATTGCCCGCTCTGCCGTGCAACGGTGCCAGTCGTTTCGTGGTGCCACCGAGAGTTAACCACCAACACGCCGGAGGAGCATTCCAGAGAAGTCCTGCTGGAATCCACCAGCATCGCAGTTTTGCCAGTTTAAGGTTTTTCGTTCTTTCCCAAGAGAGAAAATTAGGACCGTTCGGTTTTCTTTGTCTCGGGTTTTGGTGTTTGTTGGTTTTGTGATACAAGGACGATGATAACAGGGAATTCAGGGTAGAAAACAAGGGTCGGGGGACAGAGTGTGACATTTTCCCTATCAGTTAGACCCAACTTAAACTGGCGAGGTCTGCCCGCTGTTGTATATGATACTGAAATTTTTGGTGCTTGGCTATACTAAGCTGCAAGTTGCACACGTATATTAATGTTCAGAAAAATATCAAATCAAAGATTATCAACTTGAACCGTACCGTTGATTCCTCAGAAGGTAGAATTTGAACTCGAGGATTCCCATTGTAAAAAAGATAATAATTCTTTGTTGTAAAAACATAGTAAAGATACAAATCCACTGTGAGTTGCATATCCCTGTTCCATTAATTTTATCATCTTTCGTGTTTGCCTTTGGATCGGTTACGGTTCTAATGCATTCTTAAACAACGTCAGAAAGCCAATCCCCCTGTGTTCACAATCAACATTCAACAACAGTCCGATCGGATATGACTGAATAGTGAATACAATTTGAACAGAAAACACCTATGGAACTAGGACCTATCTACAACATGCATTGACATTTCGGAATCTCTAGATAGTAGACTTACCAAATGTAATTTTATTAGAATCTGCATATCCTGATCCGAAATTTTTTTGAATAATTTTCACAGATATTACAAGGCCCCAAAAGAAATCTCACCTCTCACACTATGTCAATAATATAGTATACACAAGAAACAAAGTCTACATCTTTCTTAAATTGTCTAGCCTCGCCTGTAAATCGCTATCTATCCCACCGTCATCAGTCGCAGCTGCTTCCACTTGTGCCACCTTGCCCCTTGTAGCTGGTGCAGCCACAGAGGCTGATGGCGCATTAACAAGCTGCATTGAATAAGAACAATAAAACATTGTTAACGCTGCTCAAAAACATTTTAAATTTCCTGGTCAACCATATGGTGGAGAGAAAAGAATATGAGTGCTGACTGATGGAATTACCTCTTGATTGACGTTTATTCCGATTTCATCAAGAACTTGGTTAACAAGCTCGTCTGTTTCCTCCTCTTCCTCATCTCCTTCCAAAGCATCATCAATGGCATCTCCCATCACCTCAGTTGTCAATTCCATCTTCTCATTCTGCCTCTCAAATTCTTGCATAATTTTCTGCAGTGATGGCAAGTTCATCTGCCTATTCATCTGGCCCATTGCCTTTGTCACTCCCTTCATTGCCTCTCCCATCGCTTGAGTCGATTTCAGTGTCTGAATAGAAAAAAATATGTTTTAAGAACACAATTCATCCATTAAAAAAAACAGTCTTAAAAAGTATGTCAAGTCAACAAGACTAAAAGCTCAGAGAAGGTTGTTTATTCTTTTGTTAAAACAGTAGTTTATTCTTGGTTAAAGACTACCACCGGCAAATGGATTTCTATACATTTTTCCTACCATTAACTTTGCTAATTTACCATACAATATGATGTAATCCGTAATTGGTGTGAATACAAGAAAAACAACCCTATGCATATAAGATGTCAATTTGACCACTAAAAGCACAGAAATTGCAAGCCTCTCTTACAACCACTGATTAGCATATAAAAATAATAATTTGGGAACAGCTGTTCAGGTTATCAGCAAGGTTAATTTGATCAGGTTTGATTTTATATTCTGTATCTGTTTTCCTCCTTTTGACATCCTAAATACAACTAACTTGCAGGTCATTAAACGAGAACAAAAAAAATTTAATACACACCATCCATACAAGAATGTAATAATCGTGTGTGAATTGCAAAGAATATTCCATTTATATGAATTAAAGGGCAAAAAACAGAAGTAGGACGTACCTGGATTCTAAGAGAAACACCCTGGAGTTGCGATTTGAGCTTATAAAATTTTTCAATCTGATGTCGTGTTCGAACAAGGTCTTTTGCCATAACTCTGACAGCTCCCTGAAATAAAATTTGACAAATAAAAACCTTTGTTGAGCAATTTGACCATCAACCTACAGTCTATATGATACAAGGCAAATGGGAAAAAAATGTTCAATGCATGTACAATGTCAATAGCCTGATAAATTCTAGTACAGAGATAATTAGGAGACAACAAGCGAGGGAAGTTTAGGTATGTGGTTAAAAGTATCTCAGCCATAAAATGCATAGGAAGATACTACAATTTCCCTTGCCAGAAGAAAAGGCAAAAACAGCAACTAGTAGAGAGAAAAAGAAGAACATACCATCTGTCCTTGCTTAGCACTCTTCTTAATCTCTTGAATTAGTTTCTTCTCTTGCCCTTGGAGGGCTCCTCTCTCCCTCTCTATTTCTCTGATAGATTTATCCAACATCCTCTTGTTTTCCCGCAGGAGTTCTGAAAGCACATATTCACGCCCACATTAGATCTTCGCTTATAAATGATAATCTCAACAGAAAATTGATACTAATAACAAAGAAGCGTTGGACCGGAAGAAATAAATCAATCCCCACATCAGATGGACACCATCACATACTAAAGTAAACAAATTTTACAACCACAGAAGTCAATTATCACTCAGAGCAATGACATTCATATTTATATATGCTAATTAGTGTGTATAATCTCTTCTAGCTTTGTGCTTCAAATACTTAGATTTACAAGTCAGGATATTCGCCTGGACTTGAAGGCCTTCATCACTGTGGAATATACATATATTGCAAAACAAGTACTAGCAAAACTATTAACAACAAACATTGAATTTGATGGATTAAACAAAGTCTTATCTGCCTCCAATTGAGCATCATGGACACAACTAAACCACGAAAGGTCAACAATTAACAAATTTCCCAAGCGAAATACATAAAAGATCATTCTTTTTATTTCTAAACCAGTCGAAGAAATTTGCATCAGTCATGGAAATCAAACGAATTGAAACTCTTGGAGACTCATGGCGGAAATTTGATCAATTTACGAACGAACCTGCGGGCGTTTTCCGCTTGCCGAAGATGAAACTCATGGCGATCGATCGGAGGGTCAAAACTCAATCTGAATGTCGCTGATCGGATCGGGTCGTATCTGTCTGCGTTCAATCTGGGATTCGAAGGCTTTAAGCAATCGTCGAGCTCTTTCTTACGCGGTGTTTATTTGTGTAGTGGTTAAGGAATGGAATCACAGCCGAAGACGACCCTCATTTGCACGCGGCACCTCAAGTGGTGGGGCCCAGATGATCGTTATTGTTCGCACGCTTTTTCTTGTTTTGAAGCCCATGACTTTCTTTAAAAGAAAAATATGTGAAGCCCAATACTAACAACATTGGAGGCCTTATGTGGTCCATGGACTCTCCTTTTCTTTTCTTTTTTGCCCTTTTTGGTTTGAATTTTTTTACCCTAATTTTCACCGGCGATTAATTTCGTAGAGTAAATCAAAGAACAAGAGAAGCTATGGGTTGTTTTTTTTTTAAGTTGAACTGGCCGGGGTGCCAAGTGTTTCCAAAGTTCATCTAAGACATTTAAAAGATGAACCGAACTCCAAAAATCTATGTTGGTGCTCCGATATGAAAAATTCAACTCAATTATGCCGATACTAATCTCAATTAGTGGGAAAGTCATACTTTTATTTTAGAGGAGGCAATGACGACGACATACACGTACTATATCCCCTCAATAAAGACACTAAGACAGTTAAAGTGCCAAAAAAATTGCAAGTTGAGGTAGCTTTCGAAGTTATTCTCATTACATTTTTTTTTAATTAAGATGTTATACTCTTTCGTGTGTATTAGATATTATCACTGGACAAACTTAAGAGGGTGGAAATGTGAGCATGCAATTGCTCTCGCTCAGTTTTATTATTAATTGCATATTGTATTGAATCTCATTTGTTCTTGTTATTCGCATCAGCCTCATGAATCCGGCCACAGCTCATAATATAGATTGTAGCAGCCGCGGAGGGACAGTAGGATCGACATGGTTATACATGTAACCAGAATTGCATAATGTGTTTTGGACTAGCTTGTATATATAATGCAGAATGTAACACTGGCAATGGAAGTTAGCAGAGTAGCTAACCACCATTTGTTTGAACCAGTAAGCAGTATACACCACCCTATTGAGACAAATATGGAGAGAGGATCCAACCCAGAGATAGCTGGTACGTACTTGTGGTCCTCCTAGCGAAGCTCTACAGATAACTACGTATTTGTTAGCTCCACGTTCCTTTGTTTTATATCATCATTGATTCATTTGAATCATTTCATTGTCCAGGGTATACGCCACGAGTTTATGCATGGTGGTTGAGAAACATAAGTGCCCCATAAATGACAAATGCTTCATATTACGTACCCGGTATTAGTAAACCAGATGAATATACTCCGTAGATTTGTTGCCTGCAATCTTAATTCTTCTAACTATATAGTTTCTATTTGTGTTTCTTGTGTCCGTCTTGTAGATCATTGATTGCTACTTGTTATATATATGATTATCTATTTACTATTTGCCTTTCATAATCATTTTGTACGTCTTATACCTAATAAAGTGTACTTCCAAGCCGTTTAATTTTCCGACCACCGAAAAACCCTCATTTTCCGATGATCGATCTCTTCATCTATCCCTATCATCTCTTCATCAACTCATGTTATGGCATTATGATCGGTTGGCTTTCTCAAGTGATTAGTTTTCCATCCCCTTAAAATTCACTGTTCTTCAGTTACTTTTGAGAAGAAGTAATCAAGAGCAGGTGTACAAAGTCAATGATAGGGTCCAATGGGGGTGGGGTGTCCCATACACATATCATCCCAAGAACATATAGTTAGTTCACAACTTTTCATTCTCTCCTATCCTATTCATATGGTGTTAAAGTTTGTTGGGATTTTTGCAAGAAAATCTTCATCACAGCTTAATTAGCTTGCAATGTATTTTGACTTCTTAAGATTCCTTGTGAGTGGCCCCTTCCTTGTCTGCCAAGTCTCCAAAGCTGTTCATATCCATGTTATCTCATGTCTCCAACATTTAAGATCACTGTTGAATTACTATTTCCTTCTCGTTTCATACATTGTGGTATACTGGTTATGACGTATGACCAAACCCAATAATGAAATCATATTCTAGATGAAGGAACCAAGAAAATTTTGAAAATGATCTGAGTTTTTAATCATTTCTGGTTTCTTCTTGAGTTTAAAGTAGGAGGAATTTTCACCTGACACTACTTGAGGTTGTTGAGGCCATGTGCTTAGGCCAGTGGAAAAGCACCCAAGATAAACTAGCTTTTCACTTTTCTCTGTTCTCTAGTAGCAGATGAGATTTGTGTTTTTACTTTTTTTCATTTCCTTCCTTTTCTAATCTGCTTTTTTCAGAAGTACTTATAGTTTAAGCGTGTGGATGTGACATTCAACAGAGAAAGTAGTGCTTCTGCAGGAAAGTAGCTTTGTCTAATGATTTTTCAATGCTTTTGATTCTTGCCAAAGTAAGACTTAACTGGTAGTAAACTGCAAGAAATTAACAATGATTTACAACAAGAAGGAAATAATTTCTTCATGAATTTGAAGAAAAAAAATTACAAAATTAAGCCTTTAGCAATAGCTTGGTTGGTTCTGAAATTAGTGGTTTCATACACTGGAAGTTCTTCTGTGTATCTCCCAATCCCAACTGGTTGATTAAGCTCGAAAAGATCTGAACTTGAATAGCTCTCAGCATCACTTTCATCATCATCTTCACAGAAACCTCTCAGAAAATTTTGCCCAGATGTTGTTGCAAGTTTTTGAAACGTGGGTTTCGGCATCAAACTGGGATCTTTGTCATAAACACATTTATGGCTTGAAATTTGAGAATCTTCTTCACCAAGAATCACACTTATTGGGTAAAATTTCACAGACCTTTTGTTGCCATTGTTCGATTTCTTCGACGGTTGGCTCAAACAGGACCTCGAGAAAGTTGAGGCCGAACAAGAAGAGTAATTAGACTTGGATACATGCTCTGAAGTACTCACGTCTTCTACAGCTCCAACGTAACACATCTTGGCCTTCTTCACATTCCCGGAATTGAAAATCGAGTTGATGAAGCTCGCAATTTTGCCTCCGGGAGAAATGGGTTGCTTCACTTTCTTCAATTCGCCGTAGATTTTCAAAGCCTTGAGTTTCGTCTTCGTAAACCCACCACCACTCTCGCTCTTGGGCTTGTCCAAACCCTCAGAGCGAACAGAGACTACTATTGAACTCTGTTTTGATCTTCGTTTATAGCTCGACTCTGTTTGGTCCGAAGACGAAAATGCAGCTCCGGAGCTCGAGTCTGACGAACTCGAAGCGGAATTGGTGAACATGGAGCTGTGAACACTCTGCTTTTCGACCCAATTCTCGATCATAATGGCTCGGCGTAGATTGGTTCTCTCGCTGCTGCCTCCTTTAGTCTCTGCTCGCTTTGAACCAGAGTTGCTCTGTTTCTTGGATTCTCTGACATATCCCAGATCTCCTTCTCCACCGTTGGATTCATCGATTGAGCGGTAGATAGAGTCAAGAAGAGAAGAAGAGAAAGATGGGTTTCTTCTTCTTCTTGGGAATTTCTCTTCCTGAAGTGACCTCTCCCTCACATACATGGTGTTTGGTTAATACAAATTTACAGAGCAAAAACAGACTACTTATAGGCACAAGAAACAGAGTAAAGGAACAAGCCAGGAGTGTGAAGGCAGGCAGATACTAAAGGCAGGCAGAGTAGTTTATAGGGTGAGTACTGCTGGAGTGTTGGGTTTGAGAATGTCAAAAGCTGCACAAGACATTAATACAAATGCAAGTAGAGTAGCCTCGTGTGAAACAAGTAAGAGAAAACAGGGGAGGGATTAGATTAGATTAGATTAGATTACAAGCTTGCTGTGTGTTTTTTTCACATGTCGTTTTGTACTGAGTTTTGTGTACAGGAAAGAACAATGAGGTTTTCAAAAGCGGGGAGGCAGAGACTGACTGAGTGACTGGGAAAGAAAGAAAGAAACGCAGAGAAGAAAAAAGTTGGGTTTGGGAATATATAAAAGCACTGGCCGTGCGTGCGGGTGAATTATGGTTTTCTAGGTCTTCCAGGTTGGCCTTCTATTCTTTTTTTCTTTTTTTACGACGAGTCAGTAATTTTCTTTTTCGAATACAAGTTACTACCCTTTTGAAATGCTTTAATAAAAGAATGGTGACAAGCGGTAACTCCACTTATTGTTCGGTTACTAACTTCTTTTTTTTTGCCAAAGAACAAATAGATCTCCATTACTATAAATGAAAGCGTATAGTTTGGTGTTAAATGTTCTACCAAATTATGAAACGCTTATATTACCCTTCATAATATAAAATAAAAATTATAATAAAATAATTAAAAAATATTATTATGGTAAAAAATATAAATATAAAAAAAAAACTTGAAAATTTAGGTAGCAAGAAAACTTTCATGTTTTTAATCTCTTCACCAATAACACGTGCATCGCACGGATATGAGGTTAGTATTAGTAATTGAAGTCACGTACCAAATCGGTTATTGATTTACTATGATGATGCTGTTAATTTTTTTTTCTTTTTGTCTTCTTAGAATACAAGTTACTGAGTTAGTAACTTGATTCCTTGTTTTGGAGGGTAACGACTAAAGCGATGGCATACAAGTACACAATTATTCTATGTCCGTCCATTAGGTACTGAAATTACGAACAAGTGTTAATATGAAGTGGAAAATCATGTGATACTTGTATAAATTCAGCGACAGGGCTTTACCAACTTTTGCGGAAGTTGGCAATCACGTGCGAATAACAGTTGGGCCTGATGATTGATGGCCCAATCTGTATGATCTCCACCCAATATTGTTTTTTCTCGTTGCTCTCTAGGTTTGTTTCTGGCCCAGAACCAGAACCCAGAAACAAACAAATACTAAATCTGAATGAAATTAGCACGATTAACGATTTTAGTCTGTACTTGCCAAACTCTAATCTTTTATAACATAAAAGAAACAGTTTTAGGCCGAGTCTTTTTGTTGGTTTGTGAGTGAAAGAAGAAGAAAGTGCAACAAAATCTACTTACTTGATCTCTTTGCCCTTCGAATACTTCCTAGTCAAGATTCATCATAAAGGATTCTGCTTTGTTGATACCCAACTCTTCTTCTGTGTAGATAACAAGCCCATCGTTTGTTCTCTTTTTCATCACCATATTGTAAAAAGCTTCACTACGTAGGAAATATAGTGTGCAGGTTGTCCTCATACAATAGGAATGATGATATTTCACGTTCTTTCAAGTGACACCATTCATAAGAATTCTGCCTAGTTGTAGTTAACCAAGTTAGAGTAATTTCAGTTGAAGTAATTATGATTTGGATAAATCCCCTTCAGTCTTTTCACCTTCCGGTATATAACATAAGAATTTACTGCACATGAGGAAAAATTAAAAATTGAAGAACATATCCTTGATCTGGTATTTTCAAGATTCAGATACAACTGATGTTCTTCATACACCCATAAACATAGAAAATAACAAAATTGAAGTCTATGACCCCCCCACTCCCAATATGAATATATTTTGGATCATCAACATGGGAAACTTTGTATGCATCATGAGGTGCCAGTGACACCCATTCAGATATCTAATTATCTATAGACAAGGCTTTTTACCAGTACGGCAAAACCCAAAGTAAAACATTCTTAAATGAAACACCTCCAGACTCCGGAAAATTAAGCACCTGCATCCTCCCAAGTTTCTCACTCACAAGTATTGTTCATGTATCCTGGCCCGATTCTCTTCCCACCACAATCTGGCGTGCATCTCCCCGAATTTTTCTCGGCTGCACCACATATAAAAAGAAGAGACAATTCATGTTAAGTCGATATCATTCCAAATCATGATAACAGATCAATACGAGAAAGAGAACTGCATTCCCACAATCGAGTAGATTATGCTATAGATAAACCACCGAAGACAAAAAGAATTAGTGGAAGACTAATGCTGGTGTCATATGGTTGATTATTGTGTCCCTTATCACTGGCAGTTTAAGTCATAATTGTCAATAAGTTGAACTTCCAGTGTGCTATAATGCCCATGTAGGGACCCTGTGCCAAAAATCAAGTCTACTTGACTAAAAAGCATTCACTATGGCCTGAAATCTAGCAATGTTTCTATAAAGCTCTTACTGTGATGATGAACAATTTCAAAATAGTCAACTAATGTTGCATTTTTCGAATTGCTGTTCAATGAGGGTAAAAAAATTCAACAATTAGCAGGATGTTTACTTGATGGGCCCCAATAATGGTAACCAGTAAATTTTGGCACCAAGATAAAAAAAACCCAATGCTGATAAAACTCCAACGCTGAAGATGGTCATTACTGGGGTTAAAAGCTGATCAAATGGTCTTACGTCGAAGTTGTTATCAGTATATACACAGTGAGGATGTTTGCCTAAATTTGTATCACAAAGTTTCTCAAAACTATTCTGACTCTTAATAGTTGCAATAACACCTAACATAAATAATTTGGATCTAACTCTACTCAATGTCTTACTAACAAAATGGCTAAAGCACATTCTCCAATTTGTACTATGGTGCAGTTAAATTCATGGTTTTAAAGAATATACACCCTCAGCCTGACCATGAAGTTGTTAAGAATATTACCTGAATCTGACTCGTCTAAGCTCCCGTTTTCCACCTGGCAATGCTCTGATTGTGATGTATACCCCGGGCTCATCCTGTTCAACCCATTCAGTCTCCAAATCACTAGCATTGCTGATAGATAGCTCCCCTGAGCGATCTGCATCCCTCGATGAACTACTTCTTATAGAAGCATCCATGGATGATGTCTCTGTCTTGGTGCCACTTATGCTGGAGAGTTTTGGAGTGGAATTCATACCACCTGAATCACAGTACTGGCGGGACTGCATCGGATGATGATCTAGTGAATCTGAGGATGAGTAGCCCATACCCATCCCTGGTGGACGGTACAAGTTTCTAGGTAACCGTTCTCTGGTTAGTGGTGGAGTTACTGGGCTATCTTCTACAGATTCCATCTTTGAACTCTGTATCGAACTCTGTAACAAGAGGAAGCCGACATACAATATGAAACAAAATCAATAAAGAAAACAATAGTATATAAGTGCTAGGCCTCAAAGCAAATGCATAAAAGCGTGTGCTGATTTGAGTAAAGAAAACTGATCTAGACTACGTAGTTGAGTAAGGAAATAACATAGAATCAGTGATGTCATTGAATTTATAGTCATATTTTTACGACATAACCAGCTAGGGGCTTACCTCGTCTTCAGATCTTGGCGGGGTTGGTAGTGGGAACGCTTGCCTGTTAAACCTTTGAACATTGTAAAGCTCCATGACCCTGTCATAGTTCTCAGCCCACCACCTTTGCGCTTGCCATTTGTTAAATATCTCTCGACTAATCAGAGAAGATAAAACAAGAATTAGGAACCCCTGATCGATGTCATGAAATTACTGCATGAGAAATAAGAACAAGAGGCATGTGGGAAGTATAAAACTTAAAACAAGTGTAAATCTTCATCTTGGGCACTATGATCAGTATTTTCTGTTCCTGCAATTTAATCTTTAACATCTTACATGCTTGAATCCTCTTGTAGTAGGTCTAACGTTAAATTTGCAAATTAAGTGTTGCTGAATCTGTTAGGTAGGTCACACTGCATTGGAAGCAAAACACCTTTTGACAAAGGGTATTGTACATGTAAATACAAATCAAAAGCAAAAAACTACATTTCGGTGCATGGAATAAAGTGGCCTACAAAGTGGCAAACCCATCGAACATAGGTGTTCTTTATTGGCCGATCAAAGTAGGTGGGTTTCAAAAGCATTCAATCTATACTAGTCTACATGACCAACCCAAATCATAGAATCATTTGAATCAATCAACTTTAGAATAAGTTTGAGATTAAAGTCAAGTCCATAGTGTTAAAATTGCTATGAATGTGGACCAAAAGCTACTGTGCTACTATGAAGTCCTAGTCCATTGCCAACATGAAGCTACTGGATGATGCTTACACTTTGTCATGTACGTAGTTTTGGAGTGACAGCATTCTGTGGCTCACTACAGTTTCAGGAGACAAAGAAGATAGCACAAGAAAACAAAGCCACGGAGAATCAGGCAGGCGTGATGGAATTGATTAAAGAAAGCGAAGGGCTTCTCCGACACGAAGACAAAACTCAGTGATAAAGCTTCCTAACACAATCAAAATTGGCCCACCACCCACCACTTCAATTCTCACTATGAATTCTCCTTTTGGACTTTTCTTTCCTTTGCTTTTTCATAACGAGGCGTGAAATTTACTGTCACCTGTAGGACCAGACCTGGCCTCCGTTCCCACCTAAACTCTAATTCTAAAGTAGTGTTTGGATGCCAAGAAAATTGGTAGGGATTTTTTTTTTTTTAAAAAGACCACATAACGGAACGGTCTACATATTATTTTTTGGTTTGAACCACACGGATATTGAATAACTATAAAGCATAAGATTCGGGTTTCACAGTTGACGCCTAATCCTACAACTGGGAGTGCATTCAAGTTCAAGTTCAAGTTGAAGAGCATTGTAAAACTTTTGACATCGAAAAAGCAATAAGAGCATTGGATCCACTAAAATGTTAAATAATCTTTAGTGAGGTCAATATTATGAACCATCCAAAATTTGGAGCTACGAATAGAACTAAAAATGAACCATCCAAACATGACCTAAATTACTCAAAAATGACAAATGTTAGATATCCCAGTGGGGACTTGATCACACAGTGACATTCACGATCAAAAATACAAAAACAAAATTCAAACCGTCAGATTTCAAGAACGTACCTGAACCTAATGCGCTTGAGATCATTTCCGCCACGTGGCAAAGAGACGAAGGTGATGAGCACTCCAGGCTCCACCTGGGCCACCCACTCCTTGGGTTCCCTCTCTTCTACGAAAACGACCGGGTCGACTCGGCGACCACTCGCCGAGTTTGGCGTGCCTTCCCCGCTTGAGATCCCTTTCAGCCTGGCCTCCATCTCCTTCCCCCAAGTCCTCGGCGTCGTGGAGCTCGAGCTCCCGGTCCGCCTGTACGACCACCTGAACCGGTCCGACTCGGCGTCCGACTCGCCGGTTACCTTGAGCTGTCGACTCTGAGACATTGCTGGACCGGTGCAAGGGTTGCAATGCCTGTACGCTCCGGAAGCCTTCAACGCCATGTCCTTGAGCTGCAAAATTCTCACCCGAAAACCGCAATCAGAACTAAAACGACGACGCAGAAATGAGAAACCCCTTGGAATTCTGAAGTAACAGTACCTGGAAAGTGAGGGATTTAATGGCCGCTTGTTGTTTATTGGCGGCGTTTGGGGTGTTGGTGGAGTCCGAGACCTCGGGTTGACTCAGTGACTCGTCGCCGAGTTTCTTAGGACGAGCTATGCACGTCAACATTTTGCTCAAATTCTGAACAAAGAAGAGGAGTTGATGATGTAAGAAGGAAACCGAGTATATGGCAAAACGAGGTCGTTTCTCGCTTAGAATCTGGCAAATTTGGCCCCAGAGCAAGAGTAAGCTAGAGGAATTGGGTTCGGTAACTTGACGAAAGCTTCAAGGCGCAGAGAACGAGGCGCCACGAGTACTACTGCAACTGGTTCTGCCCAGAGACCTTAAATTACGCTACCAGAAAGATTCGATCGCTGTGAAAATAAAAAATGCATGAAGAATGATAACCAACAAAAAAAAATCGAACTTAGATTAAATAATTGAAAAAACCAAGAAGAACCAAGTCACCAACCATCTCATTCTGAATTTTCTGAATCGGAGTTAATGGTGATGGTAGTGAGACGCAGAGAGACAGAGAGTGAGTGATAGAGTGTTTGTTTTGGCTCTGCTTTAATTGGCTATAAGGACGCGATGGGTTATTTCTGTGCGACAGTGCGTTTTGTCTCTTTGTGATGTTACCCGGTACCGGGTGATTACCGTCTGTGCGTTTTGGGTACTAGGTTGATAGGTGGCCCAGCCTACCTACCTGGGCCCCTGGTCCTTCATTTTGTGGGGTCCATCATGAATATGGGCTTCCAGAAAGGCCTGTTTCGAAACAATTTTGTGGGCTACTATTGACGATGACACATGTGGCCCAGCAATAAGTTTGTTAGGACTAGAATAGCAAGTTGTTGAGTTTGGACCCACGATGAACTGATTAACAAGTATGAGTTTAGAAACATGTTTAGTTAGGATGGGTATGGGAATAAAGAAATTAATTTTCATTCATGAGTTCTCTTGTGTTTATTAATATGCACATGAATCGGAATGATTGTGGGTCCCATAAAAAAGTGTCTAAAAAAGATAAATTCATTCATGAATATCCGAGTTTGATTATCAAGGGGGGTAAGTATTATGAATGAACTCTATCGGAATGAATTCCGATTCATTTACATTTTCATTTCAAGTAAACAGGCCATTAGAATCATTGTCTTCAGCGAGTTACATCATCATGGAGTAATTTCAAGTGACATGGAGTAAATGCAGTAAACTAGTGAAGTATTATTATTTAGTTTTTTACCGTTGCCTCAAAGATGAAATTGAGATTTTGATAGCGAGTGTATCGTATCCCTATCAACAATCTTCTTTTCAAGTTTATGAGTGATTTTAACAATGTCGATGTTTTTTTTTTAAGTTCTAAAGCCCTTTTAGCGTTAGTGAACAATCACTTCATGTCTTCATCTGTGCTTCCTCAAAAAGTGATTTGAGGGAAGTATGTAATAATCACATATTCTAGTGAAACTTCGGCTTCCATATATATATATATATATGTCAATTATTTTCATAACGTAGATATTTTCTCTTGTAAATCTCAAAATTTAGAAGTCTTATTGTCCAAAAAAAATTAGCAAAGTGAGCTGCTTTCACAATTTTTTTTTTTGAGGAGGTCTTTCATAAATTTTAAAATATTAGTAGTCTTGGTCTTATGTAAATTCAATGATATTATTGTTTTTTTGACTGAGATGCATTTTCAATGATTGAGAAGCCAATAAAGACAGCCACAACCACTATCGCCTCACCATCTAACAATAAGAAGAGTACATTATTATAACTATAAATTTGGGATCCACACACAGTGGACACTGGTCTGTAAAAAGACGTGGACACTATGAATAAAGAACTATTGTAATGAAGAATTGAAAAACAAGACTCAAACGCTTAGACTGGATGTTTATGGTTTTTACCCATAAAATAACTATTTTTGAGCAAAAGTTAAAACTTAAAAGCAACCAATACTGTACTTTAATTAAAGTTTAGATTTTGTTTTGGTACCTATCCTATTTACGCATAGATTCGTTTGGATTATTATCACCAAAAAACTTAAAAGAAAAGATTTTTTTGTTGTTTGAAAACTATTTTTGTTTGGACTGAATTAAAGAAAAGATTCAGTTGGGTTGTTTGAGCTGCGAGCATGTTTCTTCTTGTTAATTGCTGCCATTCAAGGAATGAGACTCATAAAACTCGAGCCCAACTCCTCCCACCGTCTGATCGTATTTCAGATTCTCGCCACGTGTCCTGCAGAAGTCTACCGGGACCCACACAGTTCTGGAACAACCTCGTTCCCTCCCGATGTACCAAAAGCACGATAACAAGGAAGCCCAAACCAGGATAGTGAAGCGGAGCCACTCAAATTACGCCACCCCTCAATCGCCGGCTAAGCTCTCTCTCTTAGGCTTAGGGTTCTGATCAGATGCTTCGCTGAGCTTCCCCCTAATCTAGTACTGAAAAGCATTAAAGGCTCCCACTTTCGTGCCCACCCGAAACGATGCCGTTTCTGAGACGCAGAAAGGGGAAGTCTCCGAACTCGGAGCCCGCCCCGATTGACGACGACAGTGAAACAGAGAAGGAACACGAACCGGGTCAGAAGCAAACGGCTCGTCGTAGAAGAAATCCGAATTCAAATAGATGGTCGTGCTTCGCCAACTGTTGCTGGCTCATCGGAGTCATATGCTCGATCTGGTGGTTCCTGCTATTTCTGCTCAACGCAATGCCCGCTTCGTTTCCTCAGTACGTGACCGAAGCGATAACGGGTCCTTTGTCCGACCCGCCCGGCGTGAAATTGAGGAAGGAGGGATTGACGGCGAAGCACCCTGTGGTTTTTGTGCCCGGGATTGTGACTGGTGGGCTTGAATTGTGGGAAGGGCATAACTGCGCTGATGGGTTGTTTAGGAAGAGATTGTGGGGTGGCACGTTTGGCGAATTGTATAAAAGGTCAGTGCTTTCTTGGTTTTTCTACTTAAAACAAAACAATGAACCCCTTTTTTTTTCTTTTTCTGTTTGCTTGTCTGATTTCTTTAGTTATTTTAAGGTTTGTGGATTATGGTGTACTTTACAAGGAGTGATAGTGATGCAGGATATTGATTTCTTTCATTTTATGAGTGGCATGTGTGTTTGATACTTAAAAGGTTGATTGTGCCAAAACCAGTGCTGTGAGGTTGCTTACTTTACAAAATGCTTTAGCTAAACGTTAGGCCTAATCAGTTCATATTCATCAAGGGAATGAATGAGTTGATTATGGGGGGTGTCTTGAAATATTTCCACTAGGATGCTAGCCAGTTAAACCGTATGACAAGCATTAGTGACCTTTGAAAGCGGGTAATTGTGTGGAGGTACTGATTTTCAGAATTTATGTACTGTCAGTCCTTATCACATATGTTAGTTTGGTCAGTTATTTCATTACCTGACTATTGATCAATAGCATGTTCTGATTTTCCTCTATCTCCTTGAAGTTCCTCAATAGTGTTGGTGGAATTGACTCTTACGTGGTTTTACCATGTGATTCCTTTCATATCTCGCAGACCATTATGTTGGGTTGAGCACATGTCTCTGGATAATGAAACTGGACTGGACCCTTCAGGTATAAGGGTCAGGCCTGTATCTGGTCTTGTGGCAGCTGATTACTTTGCACCCGGTTATTTTGTCTGGGCAGTTTTAATTGCTAATTTGGCTCGCATTGGATACGAGGAGAAAACCATGTATATGGCTTCATATGATTGGAGATTATCGTTTCAAAATACCGAGGTATTGTTACATTAAATCTCCACTGATCAAACGCTTCTTGTTATCTCGTGGTTGCAAATATATACTATACTGTGACAAATGACTTGCTCTATTTGTCTGCTTGATTGCTTTTACCAGGTTAGGGACCAAACTTTAAGCAGGATAAAAAGTAACATAGAACTTATGGTAGCTACAAATGGTGGTAACAAGGTGGTTGTTCTCCCGCACTCCATGGGTGTTCTGTACTTTCTGCATTTTATGAAATGGGTCGAGGCACCGGCACCAATGGGAGGTGGGGGTGGATCAGATTGGTGTGCTAAGCATATTAAAGCTGTCATGAACATTGGTGGACCCTTTTTAGGGGTTCCAAAAGCCGTCGCGGGACTTTTCTCTATTGAGGCCAGAGACATTGCTGTTGCCAGGTTTTTGTCTTTTACTTTAACATCACATTTTCTACCCTGCTTTGGCTAGTCTTCTAGACATGTGTGGTTTTTGTACTCTGCTTTGGCTCTCGATGAACTCCTAATCCGTATCCTTGTTACAGGGCTTTTGCACCAGGTGTTTTGGATAAGGATGTTTTTGGTCTCCAAACCTTACAACATATGATGCGAATGACCCGTACATGGGATTCAACTATGTCTATGTTACCCAAAGGCGGGGACACTATTTGGGGTGGTCTTGATTGGTCACCTGAAGGAAACTGTCATTGCAATGCAAAGAAGGGGAAGAATAATGATACCAACAATGCAGGTCCATATGGAGTAAATTATGGGAGGATTATATCGTTTGGGAAAGATGTAGCAGAGACGCATTCCTCCAAGATTGAGAGGATTGATTTTAGGGTACCATTCTGTCTTCAAGTATAATTACTATAATATAGAAGTCATTCCATTAGAAGTTTATCCTCTCTCTCTCTCTCTCTCTCTCTCTCTCTCTCTGTGTGTGTTCTGGATGGTCCATGATATCTATTATATCTCATATCAGCATCTAGCAGTTTACCTAGCATCTCAATCTAGTTATTGGATTTTCAATATGGGATTATTTATAAAAGAGGTGAAGAATGGTTTTGTATTTTGTCGTAAGTTGATCTAATTACAATGCTTTTGTGTGTCAAATGATATGGGCACAAATGATATGTATTTTCTCAGATTGTATGTGGAGAGTGACGTTTTCATTTTTTATTGCTAAAATGTTCATCTTGCCATATGAGTTAATGACTACTATTTGAACTTGTACTTAATATTAGACTCAAACATGAGGTATTTACCATGCCTTGAAGACATTGAATTAATCAAAAGTCGAAGTTTGCTATATTTGTCTTTGTCTGCCAAGATGTATGCCGTCTTTTTCTTTAATACTGCGATGAGATATTTAGTACATACGCCTAGTAATTGTTTTAACTTGGATCACTTGGCAGGATGCTGTGAAGGGTAATTTACTTGCGAATGCTACCCAATGTGATGTATGGACAGAGTACCATGAAATTGGTGTCGGCGGTGTCAAAGCCGTTTCAGATTACAAAATCTACACGGCTGGATCAATTTTGGATCTGCTTCATTTTGTTGCCCCCAAATTGATGGCACGTGGGGATGCTCATTTTTCATATGGGATTGCAGACAATTTGGATGACCCAAAGTATGAACACTACAAATATTGGTCGAACCCCCTAGAAACGAGGCAAGTTTTCATCTTTTCTATGCTGTTCTATCAGTAACCCCCCCCCCCCCCCCCCCAAAAAAAAAAAAAGAAAAGAAAAGAAAAAAGAATCATGATCTGAACTTAATATAGTCTATCCCTCTTTTGATAACCAATTGTCAATGTAACTAGTGATAATGCTATTAAAATCAACAAGTAGGAAATGCCACATTTTGCCTAGATATTTAAAATTATTCTCCTAGTGGTTTTGGGGGCTAGTTTCTACTATTTAACTGCTGCTCGGTGCTTTACCAAAGCTGGAAAAGGTCGTAATCATGTGATTCTATCAAGTTTTTCCTTTTCTTTTTCGGCCAATGTCTATCAAGTTTTCTATTATTACTCTGTAGAGCTTATACACCGAAGTTGAATATGTTGATGATGAGGTTTTTCCCTCTTGGTCCAGCTCTAATTTTTCATTACTGTATTACTTATTTAATTGTTCTTTCTGGGATTGTGATTCACTAGCGTTCATTGTTTAAGCACATTGCCTGTTCGTAGTGCTGTTTTAACTTCCGACTGCTTGTGCAGATTACCAAATGCTCCGGATATGGAGATCTATTCTATGTATGGAGTTGGAATCCCTACTGAAAGAGCATATGTGTATAAGTTAACTCCTACTGCTGAATGCTACATTCCTTTTCAGATAGATACGTCAGCAGAGGGTGGAAGTGACAATCCGTGTTTAAAAGATGGAGTTTACTCCGCTGATGGGGATGAAACTGTCCCTGTTTTGAGTGCAGGTTTCATGTGTGCTAAAGCCTGGAGGGGAAAGACCCGATTCAATCCTTCAGGCATTCGTACTTACTTAAGGGAGTACGATCATGCCCCTCCAGCTAATCTTCTAGAGGGTCGGGGCACCCAAAGTGGTGCTCATGTTGATATAATGGGGAACTTTGCATTAATTGAGGATGTTTTAAGAGTAGCAGCAGGCGCTACGGGAGAGGAATTGGGTGGAGATAAAGTGCACTCTGATATTTTTAAGTGGTCTGAAAGGATCAATTTAGATCTTTGATTTACATGGTAAGTTTCTAAAGAATACAACCACATCTAATGTCATGCTTAGCTCTTAACCAAATGATTACCTGCTGAAATTGCTTTCCTGGTTTCAGGCTTCTCGTTCTTCTTTTCGGAAGCTGGAATACTGTTCTTTGTTTCAGTAATCCCGTGCTCGAAGATACACCTGATGAATTATCAGCTGCCAATGGTACCGATAGTTGGAATTAGCGGGTCAGTTCTCGTATTTCCTTTGAAGCCTTAGAATTTAGTAGTAGATGCTGAAACAAACCCATCATTGATTTGGCGAGCTCACAATCGGCTTAAAGAATCAGATCCCACGTCTTGCCAGGCTCGTACCAATTCATGGGCAGCTGACTTATACAGTTCATATAGCTATAGGATTTTGGATATTCAATTAATTTATTGGATTATATATGTCAATAAACTTTTCAATTAATTAACGTATACCTCTTGTATCTGTAATTACTTTCTCGTACTTTATTACTGTTGTGTATATGTGGATACAGGACTAGCCAATCTTGCAAGAAATTGATGTTTGAGACTTGCACTTTTTCAGACCCAAAAAAAAAAAGACAAAAAGAAAATTTTGAAAAGGGTAGATCCAATTTCTGGGTTTTTTTTTTGTGTGAAAACTGAAAAGGTTGTATCGAATCATCGTCATTCGATGAGAAACTTGGAAAACAAGTCTCTCCGGACCAGAGAATCTAACATTTTTTAAGAGAGTACACATATTTCTTGACTTTAGTTGACTAGAGTGCACCTGACCTGTAAGGAAGGGGTGTTGAAAACTTGAAATATTAAAGAGCAACTTGGAAAACAAGTCTCTTTTTGGAAAACAAATTTCTTTATCAAATTAATCTTCCAAGTTAATTGAAAAAAAATCAAATCCTATTCCCTGTATGCTTTGGAGTAAAATCCAAGTGTGCTCTACTTGTCTCTCTATAATATAGCCTGCGGCTATAAATATAGTCTGCGGCTATAAATATAGTCTGCGTATTCAGGCCTTCTCTGCTATGATTCTTGCTATCCAATGGCTTCATCACCCGCTCTTCCTTCCGATCTCTCCTTCGAAATTCTGACCCGAGCATCCTTAGACACCCTTGCTCGCTGCAGGGTCCTATCGAAACAATGGAACCACATGACATACGATTCAAGATTCATGGATCAACTATGTGAGAGAACCAAAACAACATGCGGGGTTTTCATTCAAAGCTTGTACAGAAATCAATATTTATCCACCTTTTTGCCGGTGGTGGATAATAATGCAAACTCCAATTCTGAGCTATTGTCCCTGAAATTCCTGCCTCACCCCGTTAAGATTGAAGCTGCTCATACAGGTATTCTTGTTTGTGTGGGCCGCAATTCTCGTAACACTCCTCAGTACTATGTCTGCAAGCCAACCACTAAAGAATGGGAACAGATACACAATCCAAAGACAAGGTACATGACCGAACAAACTTCCTTATTGGTGTTGAGATCAAATCCGTTAAGGTACAAGATTGTCCGTTTTTCGAGACCCAAGTGTCCATGTTCCAAGCTATTCTACAACCTTAGGTGTGAGGTGTATGACTCGGAAACTCGAGCATGGAAACAGTTGAACAATGTGGCTTTACCAAACGGTATTTTCTTGAGCTTTAAACCTGCAGTATCGGCATGTGGTGCACTCCACTGGCTCTTGTCAGACAACCGAGTCTTCGCTTTTCATGTCTATGAGGAGAATTGGGAGACATTTGCATTGCCATGCCCGACAAGTACTGATAGTGAATCTTACAAGCACAATTTGAATAAGTTGGTGGAGTACCAAGGTCGCCTTGCATGGGTTTGTGAACAAGGAGAGGACTTGATGGAGCTGTGGGTTATGGAGGACTACAAGAACAAAGTATGGAGTAAAAGACGGATCATAAGGATGATAGGACTGGATCTGTCTACTTCTCTCGAAATTCTTTGCAGTAATGATGTTGCACTCATGAGGGGATTTTACCAAATAACATTTTATAAGTTTGAAGATTGTAGCTCCAAGGTTGCAAAGCTAGAGGGTATTTGTTCTCCTGATGAGTTCTTCATGTTGCAATCAGATTCCGAGCCTACTGATTTGAGAGGTCCATTGAAGTCTTCGATCAGCAATGTAAAGATGGTTTCGCGGAGTTCAAAAGAACTGGTCGCCTAGAACAAAGTATCGCCTTAGGATTGTTGGGAAATTCTGCGGTACAAAGTGTCTTTGTTTTCGAATATGCTCACTCAATTAATCCGAGTATCTGCATTGTGGATGAATCCTCAGTTTTCTGTATGATTTACATGTTTGCTGCTAGTCACTTTGTTTTGTTATGTTTTAGACTTAGGGCATCTCCAACAAAGCTTTTCAAAACTCATACCCATACCCAAAACTCGAAAATCTCATCTCCAACAAACAAAACCCAAAATAAGTTCATACTAGCAACTTGACCAAAATGAGAGAAAATTTAGAGAGGAAACTCATTACTGTTCAGGTAGGATCCATGCGGGCCATAGCTGTTTTTTGACTAAAATGGGTATGAGTTTTGACTCACCTTTATTGGAGATGAAAAATCTTAGTGAATAGTAATTAATTTGGGTGAGTCAAAATTTGAATTTGGGTATGAGTTTTGAAAATGATTGTTGGAGATGACCTTAGAGCATCCACAATCGGGACCCAAATTTGGGTCCAAAATTCAAATTTTCCAAAAGACAGAATTTTTTGATAAAATGGCCTATATTTGCTCGAGACTCAAATATAGGTTTTGACATATAGCCAAGACACCTATATTGTTTTGGACTCATTTGTGGGCCCCTCCATGTGCAAACCATAAAGAGATTTGAAAAGCCTATTTTGAGACTCAATAGAGCTAAAATAAATGAGTCTTGCACCACTACCCGATAAAAGTAAGTCCTTTGTAGTCAGAGGACTCATATCACTATTTGGACTCAAATTTGAGTCCAAAAATGAGTCCCCACCCCGATGCTCTTAGTGCCTTACAGACCGAAAGTACTTGCTGATTTCTCATCATATTTCACTTGATTTTTAGCTTCAATTCATTGTGGAGTACTTTCTCTTTTGTTTGTTATGAATGTTCCTTCATTGTAATGCCTTATTTGGAATAGAATCTAATGTCGAGCAAATCTTTTTTCATTATGTAAGTTCTAATGAGAGCAACATCCTTCATCAAAGATTAAGCACTCTTTGTCATTTTAGAAACAGCTTTAAGTATCATCATCCTTTCATTTTCAGAAGACATGATGCTTTTCTTGATTAAAAAAAAAAGGAATGGTTATTAAACATATCCCATAATATTATTAACATACTTTTGTTTGTCTTTATTGTCATCCTTAATATAATAATAAATTTAAGGTATTATAAACTATTAGTATAATATATACAAATCAAAAAATGAGTTAATAACAATAAAGAATGTGTTAATAACAATTCTCAACAAAACTTATGATGCTTTTTCATTCCAATTCAATAAAAGCTGATGGTTTTATTGCTATTATCTTGATTCATGCATGTGGTGAATTAAAGTTCAACTACCTCATCAATTACGTCTTAGGTTGGTGGCTTTTACTCCAATCCTCTCCAATCTACTTTTCTCGATCGGTAGTGATTTTTCAGTTTGAAAATGTTAAAAAAAAATAAAAATCAACGAGGATAAAATAGCAAAATGGATGAAACATCCCAATCTACAAGAATCTTCGCGCAGAATCCAACACGCAACCGGTGGAGCGTTCGCAACACTTTCCGCTCAACGTAACGTAAAGCTTTTGGCAGAAAAAATCGGACGCATTTGCGGTGGCGCGTGGGAAACGCGCGTGGGGAGAAGGCGACAGATACAGTGAACGGCGGCTGAGTTTGAGAGTAAGTGAATGCAGCCAACGGCTAAGGGCGTTGTCTTGGGCGTGCGTGTGGGCCACCTTGAAGAAAAGAAAACGACAATATGCGGAAAAATACAAGAAAAAATTTAGAGAGAGAGAGAGAGAGTGAGTCAGTAAGATGGTGGTGGGTGGTGTGTGTGCGCTTTTAATTAAGAAATTTATGATTTTTTTTTTTTCGTGTGCTGTGTTGTCAATCACAGCAGAACCCAAGAACAAGGAAAGGGAAACAAATAGAGACTGAGAAAGAAATAGTGAGAGAGAGAGAGAGAGGGAGTGGTTGGTTTTAGAGAGAGAGAGAGTTTCAAGGTAGGAGACAGATATGTCCATGTTCTTCCCAACAGTCATATTCTTTGCTTATTCATGCCTTGCCAGATCCCAAAGGTTCCAACTTTCCTATTGCTTCATTTGGGTTTTCTCTGTTTGCTTTTTTATCTGCTTTTGTGTTTTACCAACTGAATTATATATTTTCCTTTACTGCTTTGTTCGTGGATAGTGGATTTAAAGGTCTAGGCTTTAAGTGGGTTTGCTTCTATTTGATGTTTTGTGGTTGCATGTGGTGTTTGAGATGGTGATCATGATGACGATGATTTTGTTTTGTTTTGGTTTTGGTTTTGGTTTTGGTAAAGTTGTGTAGCTACTGTTGGTTTCTGGCTTTATTGCTGTTTTGGGTCTTCTGCTTTCTCCTTATCTGTTGGTGATGGGTATTCCTTTTCTCACATTTTCATTTTCTTTTTGCAAATTTTCGTGCTTTCCTTTGTTTGTTCATGCTCTACTTTGCGTTGCTGGGCTTGAGTAACTTGTTTATACTAGCTGAAAAAACGTTTTTTCTTTTTCGATATGGTTTGGATTGGTCTCAAATTCTCAGTCTCTCATTGATCTCTTTCTGTTTCCATGAAACGCTTTGACTTGATTTGTACATACTGATGTTGCATGTAAATGGAAAGCTCTCTGGTATGTAAAAGGCAAATTGAGAGGTTTTATGAACTTAAGCAAATAAGATATATGTCAAGAACATGCAGTCTGTGGAAAGTAGAAACACTATTTAAAATGTTTTCGAAACAGGATTACCAAGTTGTTTTCTGTGAATGTTTCATATGCTGATGTAAATCTGGTATGAAGTAGCAGAGGTTTTTTTTTTCTTGTGATAGAATATTAAGAGAATGCCATTTAATATTTGTTAAGTGAAATGTTTTGGAATAAAAGAGGCAGTCTCATGCTATGGTAGTTAAATATTGATGATGGAGTTGCCCGTAAAAATTTTCTGTTGAGGCTTTGGTTTGTATTTCACTATACCACTTTTACCGTTTTGTTGATTAATCTGGTTTTAAGCTTCAATTCATTTTGAGTAGTTCCTCTTTTGTTTATTTGGAATATTCATTCATGTCAATCATGTGAGAATAGAATATACCGTTGAACAAATCTTTTTCATGTTGCGAGTTCTAATGAGATTTGCTCAGGTTCTATAATGCCAGCGTGATAGAATGGTTGCAGTAAATGTTCCATTTGACCTGTATTTAGTCTGAGTACATAGTTTCTAGGTGTGCCAAGTATAAGGTCGTCCTTATTAAGGATCTTTTTGATTTTGCATAAAAATTCAGGACACGTTGTTAGAGTTAGCTATACCAACTCAAAACTTGGAAAAGAGAAGATTTAATCAAACTTCTGTCCAGTCAATGCCCATTAATGCTAACTGCATGTCGTGGAATCCAAACAAACGACAAATTTCACCGTCTTCATCGAAGGATGTAAGCTTCAAAGTTGATCTTCCGCCACAACTTCATCATGATGCAAAGCATTTAGGACTTCAAGTACTACCTGACCACGGATCATGCACAACACGGTCAATTGTTCCATCTCAAGATCAATGCCTTTCATCAGAATCTGGTATATCTTCCTGGTATTATGATCTTGTAGTGTTAATTGGGTCCACTTTGCCTCAACTTTATTTGGGTATCAGACTTCTGAAGGACTGTTATTATGGTAAAGAACAAATTATATATGTCCTAAGAAGTGAAATTTCTGAAGATTGAGAACAGGTTATAGCATACAATAATGGTCGTGCTACCTTTACTATGTTGCTAAACAATGGATACATGCTAAACAATGGATACATTTTTAATACTCCATAGTCATATGCTTACCTGTATAACATACTTTGTTCCCCTTGTTTCTTTTACTTTAGTTCTCTAGTTTTTAGTGCCCTTGAATAAGTTGTTCCCTGTGCTCCCAGGTGAGGATGAAATACGTGGCAAGGGTGTTGAAGGGAAAACAAAGCCAGCTTTGTTGCCGAGCAGTCTAGATCTCATGCCACATCCTTCTCAAGTTGGTTACAACAATTTAGTGGTAGGTTGAGCTGTTATACCCAGAATTTAGCTTGTTAGATGCTTGTTAATTTGTCCTTCTCCTTCCTTGCAGAGTCAATTCCATCCTTATGCTGATCATTACTTCGGTGGATTCATGACTGCGTATGGACCGCAGGCTATGGTAAGTTTTGCTGAGTACAATTGTTTTCATTTGCCATTTATCTGTAACTACAATGCACTGCCATTTTGTTATATTTAGAAGCAATTACATGCAAGTTGAATTGCTAATTTGAAAAAAGGTGTTCTAGTATATTCATTCACTTTCTTGTTTCACAGGGAATGCAAGGTAATTATGTTTTAACATTTTATTGTTGAAATTATAATCTACCATTTTTCACTCCATATTGATCTAAGCTCCATTATCCAGAGTATCCTTATTAATGTTTTAGAATTTGTTGTGATTGCTGCTACTTTTTATGTACTTACAATTGGAAATGGACCAAATGCAGCCCCCAATGGTTGGCATAGCACCTCCACGAGTTCCATTGCCTCTTGATCTTCAAGAAGACGGACCCATTTATGTCAATGCAAAACAGTACCATGGAATCCTCAGAAGGAGACAGTCACGTGCAAAGCTGGAGGCTCAAAACAAACTTCTAAAAGCTCGAAAGGTATGTATATTAGTTCATCGAGAAGGGCTTCTTCGTTCATGTTAACTCTTTTGCTGCATTTGGTACTGAAGTGTACATTTTAAGTTACTGATACATTACTAGCATGTCAGTGGAATCGATTGTGTAGCAACAAGCAATTGATACTCATCCATCAAAACCAGTTACTATCCTTTTTCTGAAGTTGTTCTCCTTTTAAATGAATAGAGCCTTACCTTCTTTTTTTTTTCCTCGCTTTCAAATGAATGCAGCCATATCTTCATGAGTCTCGGCATCTCCATGCCCTGAATAGGGTTAGGGGTTCTGGTGGACGCTTTCTCAGCAAAAAAGAGCTTCAAGAGTTTGATCAGAGCTCCCATCATGTTTCGGACCCCAACTCGCATCAGCAGAATACACAGGAGAGAGAAAGCCATCACTCGGGAAGCAGTGATTTAGTCACTGCTGATGCAAGTAACTCAGGCATAACTAGTGTTTCCAATACCAATCCTATTTTTCGGCAGCCAGATCGCAGGTTCTCAGGCGGCATCCCTCCCCACATGAGTGGAGCCATGCAATTCAGTGGTGGGATTATGCATGGTGGAAACCAGCACTGTGCTTCTGTTGTCCGGTGAGAGGTGAGATCGTCTCACTGAGTCACTGGTCGGCAATTCATCCTTGGCTTTGTCACTTTCGACATTCTACAATTTTTACTATGGAAGTGGCTTTTTGTAGACCCTGTAATGTAATGGGGGGTCTATAAGTGTTATGTGTCTTTTAATTATGAGATTGTTAAACAAGAGGAAATGGGATTGTGTTCGAATTTCAAATCGGTGTATGTGACCGAAAAGAGAAGTTGGGTTATTACTTGTCAGATTCTGGTAGTGTTCTAATGAGAAATGCTTTGCGTTCTTATGACATGTCGTTGATAAGATATGAAGCTGAGTATGAGATTTGGGGTGAGATACTTTTCTTCAAAATTTTCTTTGATCTTATAATTGTCATTAACCCAGAACCCGGTCCACCTCATTATAACAGGAAAAAAAAAGTGAACCGGCAGGACCCATCTTTGAATACATAAATCCCAGTAGTGTGTGTTTGCTTCATTTAAAAAAGCCACCTGGAATTTTAACCCAGAATAAAGTCTCCCTGCATTTCATTTAACTTTCCAGCGAATTAGAAACAGAAATTAAATTCGACCTATGAGATTTTGGTAGTGTTCTTATGAGAAAGAGAAAAACTTTCATATGGTATATGAATTATCACCAAATGTAATTTTTGGTACATGAGATTTCATAAGGAACTTGGTGGTACCTGAATTATGCTTATGTTAGCAATTATAGTACATGCTGTTAAATATTCCGTTAAGTGCTTATGTGACATTTTAATATAGTTTATTTTTATTTTTTTAATTAATAATAAAAGCTATTATATTAAAAACATAAAAATTGGTAATAAATTATATTATAAAAAAAAATTCTCATTTTTATTCTTGAATTGTGGATAAATGATTTTTTTGTATAATTTATTTAAATTTTAAAATCAAAATAAATTATATATTTTTTTAATATATATAATTTAAATTATTATTTTTAGTATAGTTTATTTTTATGTTTTAATTAATAACAAAATCACCTACATGGTAATAAATTATAGGCTTAATAGCCAAAATGCTCCCTAAACTTGGCCATAATAGTCAATTTACACCCCAAACTTGTAATTGAGGAAATCAACCCCTTAAATTTGGTAAAAATTGTCAACCCTCTTGGTTAGGTGAATATGGTCATTCAAAAAATAAAAAATCTATATGTCAATTATATGACACATAGTTATTACATACGTACAAGATAATTGATAATATTTTTATACATTTATTGATTATTTATTTTAAATATATTTATATAATTAATAAATATTATTAAATATCATATATAATTTAAAGGATGTTGTTATTAACACACATTTTTGCATTTTAAAAATTTATTTTTATTATATTAATAATTTATAAAGTTCTTACATTGCTTAGAAAATTTATTTTTAAATAGGCAAAGGTGTGTTAATAACAATTTTCTGTGTGTTAATAAAAATTATCAATTTAAAAAATCTTAATAAAATTATATTTAAAATATTTAATTAATATATAATAATTTCTTTTAAAAAAATAATTGTTAAAAATATATTAAATCAAATATTTAAAAAATCATATTAATTTTTACAAATACTTGTTAAAAATATATTAAAACATATTTAAAAAAATACTCGTAAAAATATCATATTGCCCCTCACATGAAGGTCATATGTCACAAATTTGGATGAAAAATGTTAAAATTGACGGAGATTGTGCAAATTGATAATTTTTACTAAATTTAGGGTGTCAATTTTATCAATTACAAGTTTAGGGTGTAAATTGACAATTATGACCAAGTTTGGGGGGGTATTTTGGCTATTAAGCCTAAATTATATTAAAAACATAAAAATTGGAAATAAATGATATTATAAAATAAAAATAAGTTTTCTTATTTTTAGTCTTGAATTTTGGATAAATTTTCTATTTTTTTTTGTATAATTTATTTTGAAAATTGAAAATAAATAAAATTACTGTTTTACCCATGTCACATAAGCACTTAACGAAATATTTAACGGTAGATACTATAATGGCTAAGAGAGACATAGTTATCACTAGGTTTTTTATGAAAGTTCAGGTACCAAAAATTGTATTTGGTGATAATTCATGTACCATATAGAGATTTTTTTCTATGAGAAATGCTTTGCGTTCTTATGACATTTCGTTGATAAGATATGAAGCTGAATATGTGATTTGAGTTGAGATACTTTTCTTTTAAAATTTTCTCTGATCTTATAATTATCATTAACCCAGAACCCGGTCCACCTCTTTATAACAGAAAAAAAAAATAAAGTACGAACCGGCAGGACCCATCTTTGAATACATAAATCCCAGTGTGTGTGTGTGTTTTTTTTTTTTGATAAAATCCCAGTGTGTTTGCTTCATTTAAAAAAGCCACATGGAATTTTAACCCAGAATTAAAGTCCGCTGCATTTCATTTAACTTTCCAGCGAATTAGAAACGGAAATTAAATTCGCTCCAAAAAGAGAAAAGAAAGGGAAAACGGAAATTAAAAGAGGCAAGAGACGAGAAGGGGGCAGAGGCAGAGGCAGAGGCAGAGGCAGAGAGCAAGCATGGTGTCGTACGTGAGTGCGTTGCTGTACGGCGTCGGAGGCTTAGTAGTCGCCGGCATGGCACTACTGGTGGCCCTCCAAGAGAGACTGGTTTACGTGCCGGTCTTACCGGGCCTCACCAAGTCATACCCGATTACCCCGGCCCGGCTCCGACTCACTTACGAGGACGTTTGGCTCCGATCCCCAGATGGCGTTCGCCTCCACGCCTGGTTCATCAAGCTCTTCCCCGACTGCCGAGGTCCGATCCGATTTTCAACCCGATTCGTTTCTTTTGTTTTTTCCTGTTTAATTGTTTGTTTGCTTTGGATTAGCTTGAATTGTGCTGAATTTGGTCATGACTTTACTGAGCGAGCGAGTTAGGGTTTAGTTAGTTGTAGGGGTTAATGCAATTGCTGAACTGATTTTTGCGTATTGCGATTTGATGCTGCTTCTGTTTTTTTTACTAATGGATTTGATTTTGTTGACTTCGCTTTGCATATACCAAATGCATCTGTTACAACAGTAATTTTCATTCATTTCGCATGCAATTCGTTCCAAATTCTGTGGAATTAGGACTGCACTAGACAGTTTTTGTGATTTTTTTGGTTTGTCTTCATGCTCAAATTGTTCTCTTGCTTGCTTTGCAGGTCCAACCCTTTTGTTTTTCCAAGAAAATGCTGGAAGTATCCTATTCTACAGAATTGTCAACTTTATTACTTTGATTGGGAGACGTTAGCATTGCTTGTGTTACTGATTTTACATTGTAGTTTACGTCTAGTTTTTGTGGACTTAATTGGAGTCTGGTATGCTTTGTTGGCCTTGACTAATTACCTGCAGATATTGCGCATCGTCTTGAAATGGTCCGCATAATGTTGCAAAAGTTGCAATGCAACGTATTTATGCTCTCGTATCGAGGGTATGTTCCTGCTATGTTTATATCTAGTCTTTTTGTTATCTTATCAGTAGCTTCATTGGGTCAATAAAAAATAAATAAAAGGCTTGTATTTGTACTGATAGTCTTTAAGTGCCAATGTTCTATGACATACACAGTTATGGAGCAAGTGACGGATTTCCTTCTCAACATGGAATTACTAAAGATGCTCAGGTATATTTTCCGGTTAAGGGATGATTGAAACCTACTTTTTATGTTGTGGTGCTGTTTGTTTACTGTTAATTTCTCTTCTGTTAGGCTGCATTGGATCATCTTTCTCAGAGGACTGACATTGACACAACTAGAATAGTTGTCTTTGGAAGGTCACTTGGGGGTGCAGTTGGATCTGTGGTTACTAAAAATAACCCAGATAAGGTATCTCTCAATTAATTCTTTTGCGACTTTATGTTTTTGCATTTATTATGTGAGAAAAAGAGGGGTTTGAGATGGAGAGCGAATCCCCCCAAACCCCAACACAGATACACGCAAATTTTTAAGCTGTTTATTTCACTTCTCTTTGTATAGTGGAATATGATCTCCAGTCTTTTCAGCAACCTTTTCTCATGCATAATTTTTAGTCACCTTTATGACATCTTCATTCATAATATGTTTGCAGTGAATTTCTGCTTTTCTTGCAAATTTCAAACATGCTAAATTCGTATTTCTAGTCGTATTATATGGTCCATTTTGTTGTTTTATTCTTCAAAATATTGGAAATTTTGCTGTCAGGTTGAAGGTAGGCTTAGACAGTTTTTTTTTTTTTTTTTTTTCTTTCTATGCATTGCAGGTTGCTGCACTGATTGTTGAAAACACCTTCACATCTATTTTGGACATGGCTGGAGTTTTACTGCCTTTCCTGAAGTATTTTATCGGAGGCAGTGGTTGCAAAGGTCCTAAAATTCTTAATTTCCTAGTACGTTCTCCTTGGAGTACAATCGATGTCATTGGTGAGGTGAGCATACATGGTGGTAGAATCTCTTGTTCCTGGCAAATAAACATCAAAATGTTGAAATCCTATATTAGACATTTATCTGTCACCTTTTTCAATTTTTCTGCGTCTTTCTGTTTTTTTATATGAACGCGCCACCTCATGTTCAGAATATCTGAAGTGGAATAGCTAAGTTTGCATCTATTTATTAAAACCATCATGCAAATAAGGTAAATAGAAAGTGTAAATATAAGTCATCAGTTTTGCAGTTCCGCAATGTTAATACTAGTAATAAGACATGTTTTTTTGGAGCTGTGAAACTCCCTCTGTAAATATAAGTTGCAATGCATCAAAATCAACTCCCTGGTGTGAGTCACTTTTGTTTTGCCATTTCCTTAATGTTGTGTCTCTTCTGATTTCACAGATTTACTTATACCTCATATTCGACAATCTTAAATGCAGGTTAAGCAGCCGATCCTATTTCTCTCTGGTTTGCAAGATGAGATGATTCCCCCAGCCCACATGCAAATGCTGTATGCTAAAGCAGCTGCTCATAATAGGCAATGTGTTTTTGCGGACTTTCCTAATGGTATGCATATGGATACTTGGCTCTCTGGTGGTGATCATTATTGGAGAACAATCAAGGAATTTCTTCAAGAGCATGTTCCAGAGAGAGAAGATGATGATTCATCAAAGAATGATACCGGTGAGTTTTGTTTGGCTAAGAATTAATGGTGATAAAAACGATGTTGCAATGAACTTTGTCGTTTAGGGATTTCTTGGAATTGATGCGGTCCTACCAGTGGATGATTTTTTTGTTGAAAATATATTGATATTTGTGGTTGAATTCCAAACTACATGGTTTGACCATCATATATAATTCGTTACTGTAGCATTTGATATATTTGGGAAGTCCCTCGTCTGGTGAACTGCTCATGTGTATTATGCATTCACCTCTTCTCAAGGCTGTATACTTGCATGTAGTTAAACTTTTGGATATAGAAGTTTTCCTGGTCTTCACAAAATTTAGGCCTCATTACATGCATTCTTAAACTAATTTTCAAAGATACACTTCCAGTTTTTAAAGTTTTTCTTTCTGGATGTTAAATTGTTAATCTTAGAACTGGTTGCAAGCACCTAGACTTCTTACTACTCTTGCTTGCCTTTTCTTGTGCTTCCCGATGCTTACTATATTGTTCTCCACTCTCAGATGTGGGGGCAAAGTGATTGGATGGATATTAGACTTCTCCAAGCATATCATTGGCTCCCCCGCAGGACTCAAACATTTTGTACCTTTTTTTGAAGCTGCAGCAATTAAAAGCTCTCTTTGAGGAGTCACTCTTCCAAGATCCGCCTGCACCACCTGTTCAGGTTTTCCCTGTAAAAGTTTTTTTTTTGTTGGTTTTACAAAATTCAGAAGATGCAGACATATGTGGGTGCCTTGGATAATACCATATGGCTTCTGACATATACACTCTCAACCTAATCTCTCGCTGCACTAACCCCCATTGTATGAAATAAGAAGTCAATCTTGGAAATATATATATATATATATATGTTGAGTTTTAGCAGTGGACTGCTTGTATCTCAGTTATTCTGGTGCTTTAGGGCAAACAATGCTATAAAAATGATTAGTTTGAGATTCCAAGTCATTCAAAGCTTTGTGTAGTTGATTAGCATTTACTGCTGAATACTTCATTAAGACATGCACGTTAGCAGTGTATTGTTGTGTATTGAGCAATTGAGATTATCAAGGTCGCGTTTCTTCAGATTTCTTCTTGCAGTTGTTTACTTCTCTGCTTACGCCGTACTTGTGTTCTTGTTCCTCTCCTAAACTAAACAAATTTTAAATTTTAAAATCACTTGCGGGTGAAATAAGTCATTGCCCTAGCTTTGGCCCCCGAGAATTTCTAGCCTTCGTGGTGAAGTTTAAAAAGACTGCGGTTAAATGCATCATACTTGAGACTTATTGCACCTTAAAACAAATTTAGCCGCCCTTAAACAAGAAAATGTACCCAATAAGTGAAACAAAATGATGCTTCATGCATTAAATCATTGAATATTCTCCCCTATCTCACATATATTCATGTTAATGATTACATTGTCAAAAATAAGCAAGATCGAAATCATGGGCTTATCACCAGCCCTGTTTGACCAGAAAGTGAAAAAAAAAACACAAAAATGTTTCGCAATTATGTGTGTTCAGTAGTGGCATATTAGTCAGTATAAAAATTTAGGAGCTCTACATAAATGCATCACTCCTCCATTTTCAAAGCCCATTTCTGCATGTCATTGGACTCAAATGAATAATGAGCGCTCTGCCGGCACTCACGGTGGTGCTCCTCCACTATCCGCCGCGAGCGAAGTTAGCCCTGCTCATGCCATGTGGTCCAAACCGGGACACGTGTACGCTCCTTACAAGATCCGATCCTAAAGGTGACACGGGACCCATTACATTCCCTCCTATCCGTTCGATTGGAGATACTGTATCTGGCGTGGACCACCGATTCAAACACCCACTGCAGTCCATGGAGAGAAATCAACACTCAGCAGCATCACACCAAAAAATTCGATTTGAAAATCGTTTCAAGTCCGCAAAAACCTTTTGGGCGAGTGAGAGAGAGGGAAAAGTTTCGGTCTTTCGCTCCGCTTCGATTTACAACTTCCGCCAATGCAGCGACGCCACGTCACAAAAAGGACTACAACTTCCAACAAAGGCCAAAAATTTACGTTTTTTTTTTGGCCCTTCAAAAACGTGAGGGATACAGGCCTGGTTTCTCTCTCTTCAGACTTGCTTGCTGCTACTGAAAGCGTTTGGGTTTTTTCTCTGCGTTAGCCTTGGCCGTCCCATCTACATAAATACGGTTAGTTACTATTTGGGAACCTTACCAGCCTAATTTACGATTCTACCCCCTTCTTCTCCCTCCAGCTCTGAGAGTGTGTTCGGACATGGAAGGACCAGGAGCAGCAACAGCACAGCTCAGCCCGCGCACCGTCGAAGAGGTTTTCAGGGACTTCAAGTGCCGCAGAGCCGGCATAGTCAAAGCTCTTACCACTGGTCTCTCTTTCGTTTTTTTTTTTTTAATGTCAGTTATTATTCGGTTTTCTAATTTTTCTGTGCATGCTGAGTGTATTTTATTTTTCTTACATTTTTCTTTTTCTTTTTTTTTGCTTTTGGTGCAGATGTTGGAGAATTTTACGAACAATGCGATCCTGGTGAGGTTTCTCTGCTTCTGTGTAATTTATTTAATTTTTTGGTTTGAAATTGCCAAGTAAAATGGTCACGCTTCAGCTTTGAACTTCCACGAAGGCGTTTTCTGGAAATCTTGGAAAGGAAAAATGTTAATATTTCCTGTGCTCAGTGCTTAGGAAAGAAATTGCACTGTTACAGTATTTTTAGGTGTGTAGGAAACTTTTCTGTTTAATTTCTTCTCCATTTTATTGACCAAAAAAGAAATTTATCTCTCCCTTTGAGTTTTTAATTTACTCTTTTTTGAAGAAAAAAAAATATATCTACTTGGGGTCAAATTTTTTGTCCTAATACTAGAATATTGCTTTCTTAGTTCTGACTTTACATATGCATAAAATTACCCACTTTTTTTTCCCTAGTTTTGGTGCTTTAACGTTTAGTTTGGTTCATTTTATAAATCCATAACAGCCTACTGATTTCCCATTCGCTTGTTCTCTGTGCTCTTTGTTTTTGCATCTTGCTGATTTTTGCCTGATGTGTTCATTTTTCTTGAATTGTGTGGAATGAGTGGTTACTGCATCAGATACATCAAGTAACAACTTTTTAATTTCCTTGTAGTAGTCATCAGAATTGGGGTCCTTGTGTGTTAGTATCTGTATTGCCTGTGTAACATTTCTGTTGACAGTTGCATGTTATGCTCATGCTTTGTTTTATTTTCGATTTTTTCTATTGAAATACATTAAAAATCTGGAAGTTCTGTGTGGCATCCTAATGGTCGGAAGGGATGCTTAGTGTGTTAACTAATTGGTGCATGTTCAGAGAAGGAGAATCTTTGTTTGTATGGATTGCCTAATGAAGATTGGGAAGTTAACCTACCTGCCGAAGAAGTTCCTCCAGAGCTTCCTGAACCTGCTTTGGGCATCAACTTTGCCAGAGATGGGATGAAAGAAAAGGACTGGTTATCTCTGGTTGCAGTGCACAGTGATGCATGGTTACTTTCAGTGGCTTTCTATTTTGGTGCCAGATTCGGTTTTGACAAAGCTGACAGGTATGTGTATTTTCCTTCATGCTGCTATCTGATGCATTTATTAATGTTGGCGTGTAAAGAATGTTGTTTGTGAGCTGCTTTTGTTTTTATTTGTTGATCTCATCTCTATTATTTAATTTTGTCAAATCCATAAGCCAGATCTGAAGATGACAAAGTTGTTACAAGTTCTGAAAACCCCAACGCATATTGAAAACGGAATACCTGATAATATTAAGTTTCTGCGTTTCATTCTCAATTAAATGTTAAGCTTGTACATCCTAGGTTTAAATAGTGGTTAAGATACTTGAATCTTGAAATATATTGGATAAAACTCGTATATTTTGTTCAAAAACTAATATAGAAAAAGCAAAAAACTGGTTTTGGCTGGACAAAGTCTTGTGTGATAGGGCTTTAAATGAATAATAGCTTGTGATTCAATATTTCATCATCTGTCTTCGATGAAAATTTTGATGCAGGAAACGTCTCTTCACTATGATAAATGATCTTCCATCAGTATTTGAGATTGTGACAGGCTCTGTGAAGAAACAGGCAATGGAGAAGTCAGCAGTTTCAAATAACAGCATCCATAAGCCAAAGTCAAGCTCTAGAGGGGTAAAAAAATTTGTTCTTGATTTAAGTCTTATTGATTAGTTTTATCAATCAGGAAACCGGGACTACCAGTAAATTAGTGATTGAGTGTTCTTTTATTTCTCTATCTATATGTTGTGTGTGGTGTGTAAGATGGATGAATTGCCAGGAGTTTATAAATATTGAGTTTTTACACCACTTACTATCTTATTTTAGGATTTTGGTTTTGCCACTAGTAAAATCCATGCGTTAAAGAACTATGTAAATATATATATATATTAATTCTCACCATTTACAAGACCAATTGCCACAAGGTAGTATGGAGTTTTTCACTGCTCAACATTTTCCTATACGATTTTATTTTCACCAATATTACTGTTGGATTTTATTTTCTCTAGATTCTAATGATGCACACACCTTTTGACCAAAAATAAAATAAAATTGATGCACACACCTAATTTTCAAGCTGCTCTGTTATAGTCAACCATGCCCTACAGGATTTTTCAAATTCTAGTATAGAAGTGCATCACATGATAAGAAATTGAGTAAAATATGCATGGAATGCTTAGATATTTTTGCATTTACTTGAAATTTTGTGTTTATGGGGGTTGGTAACTTAGTCTAATATGATTAGTTAGATGTCTTACCTTCTCTAATCTTACTATTCAATTAACATCGTAATCATCCACATACCAAACTTAAAGCAGATCTATTATTTACAACCATTCCATGCATAAAGTTCAAGTCCATTATAAATCAAACTTATCTCTGTTTCTGCGGGAGAATTACTAGTATGTAAGCATGCAAGAAATACCAAGTCTAATACAGTATAAATGGAACTTGATTTGAGGGTGCACCCATGAATGAAACTTGAATTTGTTTGTGTATTGCGTAGCGTTTAAATTCATTATTTCTTTGTTGAATGGCTTAACGTAAATGAAGTTGGGGCCACCTAACTACCGTAGAAGCCAGTTTATAGCTCTTTAAAAATGCTCGTGTGCAGCTGCCATGAGGCAGTGATTACCTCAAGTATTTAATGCTTTCTAGGTTAGGTCCTAATGCTTTGTGCTTGGTTTATGTTATGTTGCTTATTAATGATGATCATCATTTCAGTGATAGATCACCTTATTTACATGTTACTTCTACTGATCCTTTGTCCCGGAACAGCGAGGCTCTGAACCAGGCAAATATTCAAAAATGCTGCCAAAGGACGAGGATGAGGGACTGGATGAGGAAGATGATGAGGAGCATGGGGATACTATGTGTGGCGCCTGTGGGGAGAGCTATGCTTCAGATGAATTCTGGATCTGTTGCGACATATGTGAGAAGTGGTTTCATGGAAAATGCGTGAAGATAACTCCTGCCAGAGCTGAGCACATCAAGCATTACAAGTGCCCTGCATGCAGCAACAAGAGAATGCGGCCTTGATCTTGCAAGAAGGTGGATTAGTCGTAATTAAGTCAGGTTGGATAGATCGAGCTAACTATTTAGTGTTATCTTCATGTGAGCAGTGGTGGAACAACTTTCAACTTAGTACTTGTTCTTGGTTATCTTCTTCGTTGGATATATATCAGTGTTTGATAATTTGCAGGTTCTGAACTTGGGTGTTCTATATGATTGTAAACCAGCTTAGTGTTTTTCAACCTGTTTCATGCACCTCTTCTGACAAATGCCTTGGGCACTAAATTATCTTCTATCTAATTTCAAACTTCAATCTTGTTATTATTATTTTTGATAAGATTCAATCTTCTTATTATGATCTATTCGTATGTGGTTTTTGTTTCACTAAAGTCGTTACTCTTGAAATTTAACTCGAGCCGTGTGTTGCAATTTTTGCATAGGGTTTACTTGTACTGTTGTACATGTTGCTAGTCTCTTCTCTGAGCCAAAGATGTAAAACAGAGATTACAGGGCGAAAGATAAAGATTTACAATTTGCTTCAAGGAAACAAATAAGAAGCAACCAAATCAAGTTACTTAGCAGAGCAAGCTTATTAGGGATGCAATATAAGAAACCCATTCTTGGCCAACTATAACTCGCAAAATTAAGTAAAAAAGAAAGTCATCAACTAGATTGTATATATACCGCCTTAATTAGTAGACACTACACTAATGTCTGCCACTAATTTTACGACGTTTCTGCATGACATTTTGCGATGTGGAATTTCAAACAATTGTTGAAATCTTTTTCTGGTTTTGATATGGCTTCTGCACATTTTGTATAAGCTAAACTATAACATACATAATACTTTGGAAAGAATAGTTCTACGCTTCGATCTACTGCTTTCTCTGTTGAGATGTTTTCTAAGTTAATTTGGAGTAATTAGATACAATAATTTATAGACTAATTGCAACCCTTTTCCATGAGTAATTCTATAGATAAGATATTTTAAGTATTTTTATTATTAGTGACGAAGGTGATAAAATTTATTTCGTATATATATATATATATATTATTATAGGGAGCGTCATATATATGCTTATGTGGGAACTTGGGAAGGGGTTAATAAACTCTACTACGTAGTCCAGCTAATCGAGACTCGCACTAAAGTCTTACTGGATCGTTAATTGACCTTCTCACCAGTTGTTGAAAAGTGATAAATCTGAACCACAAAAATGATCGAATGGCTCTGAATGCCCCACGTGTAGTGACAGAAATTGGTTTAAAAGATAAGGTCACATTCCTGTGTTTCTGTCGAGTCTGACCCTCTCACAAACCACGCGACCTCCCTCTTTGAAACCTAATTTCACACCCGACCCCTCTATCTCTTTCCTCTCGATCTTCTCCTTGAAGGCGAAGCGGAGGCGAAGCTGTCGTCATCAATGCCACCGGAGGAGAACGAATCGCAGAACAAGCCCTTGCCCTTGGTTCCAGTCACCGATGGATCGAAACGCTCGTATGTAATTTCTCTTTTTAAACCCTCTGCGATCTTTTTACTTGTCGTCTGTGCCAGAGAGTGATTGAAAATTTGTGTAGTTTAGTTACGTTTGCAATTGTAGAAACCCTATGGTTTCAGATTTTGTGCATTAATCGGTTAGTTTTGCTCTTTATCAGATTGAGATTGGGATCTAGGGTTTGCTGACGTTTCTAGTGCGTTTCTTATTTTCTTTTGCTTATTGATTTAGAATATAAACTAGGTACAGTTTTGATAATATTTGTATGTTGACGAAATTATTAGTGGCAAATCAACCTGACTATCTCATTTACTTAGATAAAAGTAAATCATTAACGAGTTTTGATCTTTCTAGGGGTTAGAATTCTATGAATCGGTAGTTGTAAGCTTACATTTTTCTGAAATCTCATTTGGTGTTGCTTGGATTATAATTGGCCATATCAGTAATTCTTGTTCATGTAATTCAGTTTTTAGCTTTAATTACAAAATTCCACATCCTCATCCTTGTAGTTTGGACAATATGGTGGTTATAGGCCTGTAAGTCTTTACTGCGACTCAGTTTTGAAGGTTTGCTATTCATGTTGAAGCTACAATAGTAGAATAAGAACTATAATGAAGTAGTTAAAAAAAAAATTTGTAGAGGGAATCCTAGCTATAAGAATGGGGTCTCCCAAAGGACTGTTGTTTTTCTATGTTAGTTTTGACTAGTAGCAAGGCTTTAGACAAGTTATGCATGTACTTCTCTGTTGATTGAGTGATTGACTATGATTCATACCCATATAACATATATGCGTGATGATAACTCATCTGAATCTGTTGGATTGGTCAAACTCTATGCTGAGCATTGACATGATTTATTGTAGTCCTGAGACTTGGGTGGACTTATGTATCCAAATATATTAATAAAAATGTATGTGTAGAGGTATGACTTAATTTTCATGTGGGTAACTGTAAAAATATCATAAAGGATACACAATTCATCTTCCATAATTCATGGAAACTATGAGGTTGCTTACTTTAGAATTTTATTTATAGACGCTTGTTTGTAGAATATTGTTTTTATAGTCATATATTTTTATATCATGGATGTTAGTGGATGTAGATATCAATAAAACTTATAAAAAATGTTCAGGACTTCAGGTGGATTCTCATTTTTGTTGCTCTGTTCACATTAATGTCTTATATTTCTATCCATTAGCTGTTACAACCCCTAATCATTATTCTACTTCTTTTCCTTCTTTATTAAACACATTCAAGATGAGAGCTATAAAGGAGGAGCTTGGTGACAATGGTGATGATGAAGATGATGTAGCTGCCCTGGAAAGAAAGATTGAAAGTGCAGGAATGCCTTCAAATATCTGGAAGCATGCACAGATTGAGTTGAGGTATGATTTTCTTAGAAGACGGTTTTAAGGGTTACTGCCTTTTGGTGCAGCAATTAAAGTGGTTCTCTCACCATATATTTTCAATATTGTCATGCTATGGTTATTAGTACTTCGAAAGCTTTGTTGTGGTCTCATTCTTAATTAACTTTGGCTTTCTCTTTTCCATTCCGACTAACCGACTAATATATGGTTATGGTTCCCCAAACAAAGAAGTGTCCGACATTAAGGTCTTTGCAGAAAAGAACAATGACACTGTTATTTGCCCAAATGTGTTATGTAACTTGTGTTTACGTTTTGCCAATGTTGGTGTTCTAAGATTTCTCTAAATATCTTGTTCTCAACATACGTTGGAGAAAAGAAGTTACCAACTATTACATATAATTGCACTTCTAAATCTTATGCCACGTGAATATTGCATCTTCAGACAGGAAAAAAGGATCTAGATTTTTGACTCTCAGATGTCACTAGTTATATGATTTTTTTTTGGGCCCAGATATAGTTGTACAGAAATGAGATACGGTCATGTTCTCTTTTGTAGATTTGTATTATCCTTCAGTTTAAGCTTGTTGCTGGCGATTTTTTTGCTATAACTCATTGAGGCTCCATTTCAATTGTTTGGCTTGAGCCGTGAAATCTCTTGTCCCATGTTATCATTTTTGGTGTAATGGTTTAGGTACCCCTTGCTTGGTACTGTTGATAGTTGTTATGTATCATATGGTTTCCCTGGATTTGCACCTGTCTGGTTCAGCCCTTGTTATATTATATTGAAGGCACATAATTTATTTGTGCGTAATTATTAGCAGATAGGGGAACCTAACTAAAATCTTCAAATTCCATATGTAGTTTTGGGTGGGAATGTCCTCTAGTTTCTACAAAATACAGAAAACATAGAGTTAGTGTTGCTAGTTATTGCTTTAGGCTTTAGAACGTACTTTATGCTCTTAGTTCCATTTGCTACATATGCTTTATCCAACTGTTATTCCAGAGCTTTCCGCTGGACAAATGAGGCGGAAAAAATTGTTGTATGATATCTGCAAGGGGTCTTCATATTGTCTGGACTTGTACTTCAAGATATTGGAGATATGTTTCTCTGCTCGAGTCCAGGTCTGTATATTTCTTTCCACCTACGTTTTGTTGGTTTATAGATATGATTTTACTGCTAAGCGGATATGTGCATATTTTTAACAGTGGTTATAGCTAGATTAAGATTTGTAAATAATTAAGCGAATCAAATATAAATTAATTTAACAGGTTTGGGGAGGTTGCGGAGCTTCTTTTGGTTTGCTGGCTTGAGATCCGTGGGAAAATCGATATGCGCATGCTGTCCCCATCCACTAAGTACAAAGCTTATCTTGTGTTCAAAAGCAGACGGTGTTACTGGACCCAGACTCAGTCACTCAGAAGGTGGATTCAGACAGGTTTGCAAGTCGGAGCTCAGAGAAATGGATGAAGCTCAGCATCCAAAGGAAAGAGGCGACGGCTGGTTGGAGGTGGAACTGGGTGAGTTTTTCAGTGAAGGGGAAGAATATGGGGAGCTAGAGATGGATTGTATGGAGATTAAGAGTAGTTGGGGTAAGAGGGGTCTTATTGTTGAAGGGATTGAGGTCAGACCCAAAAGGATGTAATTTTGATCAATGTACTAGTGTATACCTTCAAGTGTGCATCTAAAGCCGTTTAGAATCGGCAATGAAAACACGAAATCACGGAGGCCCAAACTCCCAAAAAAATGTGACTGGAGGCCCATAATATGAATAATGATCATGGCCCAAAAACGTAACTGAGGCCCAAATCATGCAAAATAGTAACTACACCCAATATCAAAATCGTGTCTGGAGGCCCAAACATTGAATCATAACCCAAAGCCCAAAATTGTCATTTCCAACTGGTTTAGTCGTTCACTGAAGTCCAAACTATGCAAAAATTGACTCGAGGCCCGAGTATTCAGTTAATGGGCCAAACGCTTATGTTAATGGGTCGAATTTTTGGGCCCAAGTCCAAGGTTAATGGGCCGATTTTTATGACTAAGGCCCAAATCTTCTGTTAATAGGTCATGTGTTTTGTCAATGGGCCGACAGCTTCTGTCAATGGACCGAAAATTCTGGTAATGGGCCAAATGTTCGGTTAATGGGCCGCATGTTTTTATAATGAGCCCAAGTCTTCAGTTAATGGGCGGAGTGTTCTGCAGGTGGGCCCAAATCCTCTATTAATGGGCCGCATTTTCTGTTAATGGGTCGAAATATTTTGATAATGGACCAATTTTTCAGTCAAAGGGCCCAAATCTTATGGTAATGGGCCGAGTGTTCTGCAAATGGGCCCAACTCTTCTGTTTATGGGCCAAGTTTTCTGTTAATAGGCCCAAGTCCGGTGTTAATAGGCCGAGTTTTATGTTAACGGGCCCAAATATTCTGATAATGGGCCCAAGTCTTGTATTAATGGGCCGAAATTTTTTTAATGGACCCGTTTTTTTGTTAATCGGCCTAGATCTTCGGTTAACGGGCCTAGTATTCTGCTAAGGAGCCCAAGTCCTCTATTAAAAGGCCGAGTTTTATGATAACAGGCCCAAATATTCTGATAATGGGCCCAAGTCTTGTATTAATGGGCCCATCTTTATTGTTAATCGGCCTAGATCTTCAGTTAACGGGCCTAGTGTTCTGCTAAGGAGCCCAAGTCTTCTATTAATGGGCCGAGTTCTCTGATAATGGGTCCAAGTTCATGTAAATGGACCCAATTCTCCGTTAATGGGCGTAAGTATTCTGTTAATGGGCCAATTTTGGGCCGCAAGTCCTTTTTTAATGGGCCTAGTGTTTTGTCAATGTGCCCAAGTGTTTTCTACTAATGGGCCGAATTTTTGGAACTTTCGGGCTGACGACAAATAAACTGGGCCAAAATGTGCCCAATAAGCTGAACAATTTAGCCCAATAAAGTGGGTCAAAACTTAACTCACCTAGCTGTACATTTCGGCCCAATTTATTCCACTTCTCGCAAGGCACAGTTTAAAAATTTTGGGACGACCCATTTGCTATCTATTAGATTTACTCGTATTGAAATTGGTAAAAAGTCAAATTTTGCGGTTATTCGTCATTTCTCCGGGAGGATTTGTGGGGGGGGCTTTACCCGGTCCTCTTTGGCACCTTTTGATGATTTAATCATCTAACAGAAAAAAAAACAATAATACAATAATTTTACAATCCAGGGCCAGAATTAATTTTTTTTTAAAAAGGTATGCTTCAAGATGCGTCGATCCCTCCTTATGTTGGATCCTAAAAACAAACAAACATGGTGCACAATAAGCCACATAATTTGAACAAAATTGGATACACATAAATATGAGGAAAAAGAAAAAGAAATAGCTGTCATTGGAAGAGAGTATCATATCACAAGGGGAGAAATTGATTATTTACCAGTTAAACAACAAGCATGTGATGCGAGTAGTCAGAAAAAATAAGAATAAAAGCCACTACACCACCAACTCCGCATGAAGCTGTAACCATGATGATATATCATTGCATGTTGCCGAGGTTAGAAAATAAAATATCATGATGAAAGTATCGACAACATGCATCATGATACTTGAATGCACAGAACCAAAGAGTTGAAGCACTTGAATTAGAAAATTAAAGTTCTTAACCTTCAGAATAGCTCGTTAGTCGAGGCCTCCACTAGAAAGGTGAACTGAAAAGGGAAGATTAGATCAACCTTGTCTCAACTCTCAACCACCAAGATCTAAGTCTAGTTTTGTTTACTATAGATAATCAGAGAATGCACATAACTCAAATAATCTCTCATTCAGATCTTCACCTACTCAGTGAAAAACACACAGAACTTATATGGCCTCTTATCCACACCTCCACCTACTACTGTCCAACATATGATGATTAAAGTGAAGGCTTTTTCATACTTTTCCAATGGACAGTTTAGATAAGCTATTGTCAAGAAAAGAAAAGGTTACAGAACAATCACCTGCGAGAATCCTTTCTGAACGCTGCATTACCAAATGTCTCAGAGTCCTAATGAAGCTTATGTCTGACAGGTAAAATAAAGAAATGAGCAAACGGCATTGGTCCTGAACAAGAAGAAAAAGCAAAACGAAAAAAGAAAGAAAAGGAAAAGACAGAAGAAGAAAAAGGAAAAAACAAAACAAAAGGAAAATAAATAAATGAGCAAGCGGCATTGGTCCTGTAACTTCAATCCTTTCAAAAATTGACCAAACACCACTCTTTAATTTTGGTGTTTTAGTTGTTGGTGCCGTAGGAGGGGGTTCAATCACATTTGATTCATTATTATTATCCATTCTGGTGATAATAAATTCATCTGTTATCTAACAATTACGGAATTGAAAACAAAGTTCAGATGTTACTTTGAATAAGAGCCAGGTGACACAGAGCACCACCACCAATGGTTTACCAAAACACTATAATTATGTAAACAACCAATTCAAAACAAAGGATTCGAACCAGAGTACCAGACGTATAATCAGCACATAGATTCCAAAACTTTAATCAATTCTATCAATTTTAATCAAAGAAATGCTTACCTTCAAAGCCAACTCCAATACTTTGAGATTTTCTTCTCATGGATTAGAACTAGACGACTAGAGGATTTTCCAATTCCTGTGAGCACATACATATGGACATGAATAAGTTTAATTAGCACCAAAACAAAGGATTCGAAAAAGACGTTTAATCAACACATAGATTTGAACCAGACGTTTAATCAAAACAAAGGATTCGAAACAAACCCCGTGCCGGAAACAAGGTCAGCAAACCCAGGTTTTGAACTGAGCAGAGAGAGAGAGAGAGGGAGAGAGAGTTGTAGCGAACTCAGACTTCTGAACATGTGCCCTCCCTTTCCTGATTCTTATTTTTGTCATTCTTCTACCTAGTTATCTGCCCTTGCTCCTCAATTCAGTTTCATCCTGCTACAAACCTCCACACTATCAAAATTCAAATCCAAATTGACATATGAGAAACATGAAGATCATCCAAATTTACATGCATTATGAATCGGTCTCTGAAATTAAATATCCTTCAGAAATACATAAGCACATCCACTACAAAGCCCATACATATCACCAATTACAAGTATGGCCAATTGTTTAGGCACAACATCAATCAAAACAAAATCTGGAAGCATACTTGCAACTACATTATTTGAAGCATTGTCTAAAGATAAAGAAAATATTTTGATGTGAATACGCCAAGATAACAATTCTTCAAACATATAATTTGCAAGTGACTCTCCCGTGTGTGGGTACTCAATCATCATTAAAAAAAATAGATTCTTTTATTCAAACACCACTCTCTATCAATGAAGTGTGCAGTAAGTGAAAGATAGCTCATCTTCTGACGTGATGACTAATATCAGAAGTTAAACAAATTTTTCCATCGACCTTTTCAAAAAGACTCAACTCATTTTTCTCTTTAAAAAAGTTTTTCATGACATCTCCTTTACATGTAGAGGTTGAGATTCCTCCATATTGAGGACACAATGCTCTCTGAATCGTTCCTTTAAAATAATATTTTCAACAAACGTGAAAGGTAGTTCAAATCTAACATCAAAAAAAAAATTACGAGCAAAAGCTTTACCATAAGCAAAAGTTGCTAAATTTCCAACAGAATCATAACCTAAATGCATCTTCCCGGCTTGAGTCTGTTGACTCTGTTCATGAAATTTTAAATGTCTTCTTAAATGACTAGTACCAGCACTAGGACCACCTTTAAACAATGTTTTACAAATACCACATTTATTCTTCGGCACTACTTTTCCATTCTCTGTGACTTCAATCCTATCAAAAATTGACCAAACATCAATCTTTAATTTAGGTGTTTTAGTTGCTAGTGCCGTAGGAGGGGGTTCAATCACATTTGACTCATTATTACTATCCATTATGGTGATAGTAAATTCATCTATTATCTAACAATTATGAAATTGAAAACAAAGTACAGATGTTACTTTGAATAAGAACGAGGTGAGCACAGAGCACCACCACCAATGGTTCACCAAAACACTATAATTCTGTAAACAACCACTCAAAACTTTAATCAATTCTATCAAACCAAAGGATTCGAACTAGAGTACCAGACGTATAATCAGCACATAGATTCCAAAACTTTAATCAATTCTATCAATTTTAATCGGAGAAATGCTTACCTTCAAAGCTAACCCTAATACTTTTGAGATTTTCTTCTCATGGATTGGAACTAGACGATTGGAGGATCTTCCAGATCCTGTGAGCACATACACATGGACATGAATTGGTTTAATTAGTATCCAAACAAAGGATTCGAAAAAGACGTTTAATCAGCACATAGATTCGAACCAAACGTTTAATCAAAACAAAGGATTCGAAACAAACTCGTGCCGGAAACAAGGTCAGCAAACCCAGGTTTTGAACGGAGCACCTTAGATCGGCGTCGGAGCTGACGGAGAAAGAGAGAGAGAGAGTTGTCGCGACCTCGCGAGGACGCGAAGAGAGACGGAGAGAGGAGACGGAATCACGCAATGAGGGAAAGTGAAAGGGATTAGGGTTTTCTCACCCTGAAAACCGATTTAACAGTGAAGATCAATTTCTTTTGAGATCCAACGGTACCAATTAAAGTCATTAAACCAAATATATACGGTCCAGATCGAACAGTGTAAGATCCAGCGTTCCACATCGCGTTTGGGAAAATTCTTTTAAGATCAAATAATTTCTTTTCTCCAAAATCCAAACTTCCAAAATTCCACTTATTAATTACACTGCATTATTTGATTTATTTCATCATTTCAAAGCTATAAGCCGGTGATTGCTGCAACCATTTGGTTCAATTAGTACAATCCTATTTAATATTTATTCACGTTAGCGGCTGTTGTGTCAGGTTGATCTGCAACATTTTTCATAGTAATGCTCATAAAAATCACCCAATTAGAAAGAAATATATATTTTGCCTTGGTCTTAAAAAGAAAAACATAAACAAATAAAGCTAGTAATACCCAAAGTGCACTTATATGTTTCATTTAAAGTAGACCCATCAACAATTGCAAGTAATTTTTTGCATTTTTCTGTCAAACACAAGGCAAGACAAAATGCTAATTCAGTCGGTCCTGTCACCTTCAAAATACATTCTAGTTGACAATTTGCAAAGCATTTCTCATATTTGGCTCGTTTCATTCTTTTGTTGATCGTAGGAGGAATTTTAGATGGAAGTGCATTGGAAGAATAGAGGAGGTGAAAGCAAGGCGAGGGTGTGGCCATGGCCAGGGTCACGGGATCATCTGCTTGTACTATGTTGCTACCATATCACCGACGCGGTGTATGGCATGGTCAAGCTAGAGGAAGACAAGGAATGATAGGCAAGTGTAAGGTTAGGGAGTCCCACATCTATAAGGGAGCTCCCTACCATAGAATATCATAAGGGACTTTGAGTCCCACATTGGAGAAATGTAAGAGGAGAGGAGGTCCCTTACTTATAAAAGGGACTCCTCCCTCACTTAGAAGGACACGCTGACTTCAGCCTCTACATTGGGAGCCAAGCTCCTGGTACCTCGAGTCCATCTCGGTACCAAGTACCCTCTCGGGACTAAGTACCTTACCGGTACTCCCCTCTCGGGACTAAGTATCTTACCGGTACCTCCCTCTCGGTACCTCCTTACGGTACCTGACAACTCAGTACCTGCCAAACACTTGTAATTATTATTCACTATAGTGGAACCCCCTAAAAGTGGACGTAGCCTAGGACTCGCATTGAGCCAGGTGAACCACTATAAATCTTGTCTCTATGTCTTTGTGTCTTTGTGTGTGATTGTGGTTACCGAAGGTTTCTGACCCGTTCCTCCCGACCCGTCGGAAAACGGCAGGAACATACTACAAGTACTTGAATGAGAACCATTAATCTCATCATTAATATTATGAGTTTTCAGTTCACACGAGTTTCAATTGATCAAAAATTCAAAACCATCATAACAGAAGGTTACGTCATGTGACAATATGACTGTCACACTAAAAAATTTATCTCAGTTGTCATGTACTCAAGTGAAGGTAATTTATTTTCAATAACTCGCAAGTTCATTAATTAGTGCGTTATTGTATTTTTTTTCTTTTCAAAATATAGTTTTCATTCTATCACCCATTCAAAATACATTTTTCACTTTGAAGCCAATCAAATTCACCCAAGAAGTTTTATTTTCATTCTTTATGAATATAAGTAGGCTTGCGATCCGATGCAAAACTTAGCTTAAAATCCAACTCCTCTTAAGTGAATATATTAAAAAAATTGTGGAGTTAATAGTACCTTAGACATTCACGTACATATATCGTACCCATGTTGATGGGATTTTACTGAGCTACATCAACACAACTTGTTTCTTATCAATTATGTAACCATTGTTCCATTAGTTCGACTTTGGCTACTTCTCTAGCTTATGTGGTTTTCGTTCTTCTTTGTTCACTCCCTAGTCTTTTTTTTTTCCGGTTCTTCAACAATAAGTCTTTCTTCCTTGTTCCCTTTTGTCTAGTATTTTTTTTCTTGAACAATAAGTCTTCATCTTCCTTCCCCCTCTAATTTTATAGTTACTTTTACATAGCACTAAAAGTAGTTTCCCTAAAGTACGATGATCGCTTTAAGCACAATTAAAAAACAGCAAATTACAAAACAAATAACTATCAAAAACGACAATATACTCTAATTTTCTGTAATAAACAACTTGTAATAAATAGCCACTACACGTACCCAAAACTTTCTCTAAATTAGACCATCTAACTTAAAAATAATTTATTATCCAAAAAAAAAAACTTAAAAATAATTTGGAGGAGAGGCTTATGACTGTTGAGCATCACTCACAAGAATCTCAAGAGCATTCTAGGAACCTCAGGACTAGGAGCACCATGTTGCGTCGCTTTGTGTGAGGAGGATGTGCCCGGCTGTCTGACGCTGTCCTCCCATATTCTGGCTCACGACGGCTTGCCGTGTCCTCTGCCGTGTTCTGTTTCCAGGTCTAGCTGGTCCCCTGCGCCCTTTGAACCATAATCAAGTATTTTACCGTCCAAAAAACTGAAAAAAGACCCGAGTCTCAGCCTATTAGGAGGTCAACCTTTGCTTGTGCCCAAGTCTATCAAACAAGAATACGAGATGCATATGGTTATTGCCTTATTGGAGGGAAAGGACACTATAAATGGAAGCTTCCAAGGGTCCGAATACTGTCCCACCCTGAAAACGTTTGAACAAAGCAAAGCATTTCTCTTATCTTAAGTGGGAATTGTGGCCGGCCGGGTCAAAATTCATATTTATTCGTGTATTTCCACAGTAACAGACTACCAGATCCATTAATCCTTATTCTCATCACAAATGACTCCAAAGCTCTGACTTTTCAACAAACCCAGAAGAGAAACAAGAACGAAGAAGATGGAGAAGAAGCTCTCAGATGCAGCTATGGAAGGAAGCGTAAAGATGCTCAACGATCTACTCCAAGAAGACCCACTTGTTCTAGACAGAGCTTTAGTTTCCTGCTGCTCAGAAACCCCACTTCATATCGCTTCAATGTTGGGCCATTTGGATTTGGTCAAGGAGCTACTGAGTCACAAGCCCGAGTTCGCCTCCGAGTTGGACTCGTACGGGTCAACGCCTCTCCACCTCGCCGCGGCGAAAGGGCACGCGGAGATTGTGAAAGAGCTGCTCTGGGCGGATTCGGCGGCCTACTTGGTGAGGAACGGAGATGGGAGGACGGCGCTCCACTTGGCGGCCATCAAGGGGCGAGTCGAGGTGGTGAGTGAGTTGGTCCGGGCCAGGACTGAGTCGACTCGGGCGTTGACCGATAGAGGCGAGACTGTCCTGCACTTGTGCGTTGGGCATAATCGGTTGGAGGGTTTAAGGGTTTTGGTGGGGGCTATTGGGAAAAATGATGAGCTTGTGAATTGGAAGGATGGTGATGGTAACTCCATTTTGCATATTGCTGTGGCCAAGAAGCAAGTTGAGGTATGCTTTTCAGGTTTTGAAATTTCCATCTCTAAAAATCAATGCTTCTGGAGTTGAAGTTTACTCCTTTAACTATGTATGTTATTTGGGTTTTTTGGGGATCGAGGAAAATAGCACAGGATAGTTCATGAGGACTTGCTGGTGTTGTCTGGTTGTTAATGGCATTGAGAAAGGTTGCAGTTTCAACTAGAACTTATATTGAACATGCAGCATTTAGAAATTAGCGATACTAATAACTTCTGAAAATTGGTTCTTTAAGTGAATGGATTAGTACTGCAATTTTTCAGCTGAACATTTGATACTATACATCTCTCAAGAGGGACTGATTTGTATGGTTAGTTGCATTTTTGTTCACTCATGGGTGTTTGGAATTGTGCAGATCATTAGATTTTTGCTTACCAGTACCGGAGTGAAAGTGAATGCTTTGAATGCGAACAGCTCTACCGCATTAGACATTCTAATGCAGAGTCCTAGAGATTTGAGGGGCATGGAGATTGAGGATTCTCTTCGAGGGGTTGGGGCTCAAAGGGCAAAGGATGTACGTTCAATTGAGCACGACTGGGTTCCCAAAAAAGAACCTCAGATAACACAACGTCTAGCCTCAGTAGTATCTTCGAATGGGGAAAGGACGATAACAAGGCGTGTGACCTCAGTAGCATCCACTAGTGGTGAACGTCAGACAACAAGACGCCTAGGCTCAACACAATCCTCAAAAGAGAGCGATTCGAACAAAACGGGGTGTGAATCAGAAGTCTCATGAGTGGCTTGGTAGGAAAAGAGATTCATTGATGGTGGTGGCATCACTGCTGGCAACTGTAGCCTTCCAAGCTGCAATAACCCCACCTGGAGGTGTTTGGCAAGATGACTACCAAGTAGATGAAAATGGCAACCCCGTTGCTAATCCTCACACCGTAGGAACATCTGTCATGGCCTCTACCCAGCCGAAAAACTACGGTGCATTCATGATTGTAAACACAATCGCTTTCCTCACATCCCTGAGCATAATTCTTCTTGTTGTTAGTGGGCTGCCTATAAAAAAGCGGAAGTGGATGTGGATTCAAATGGTCATAATGTGGGTTGCCATCACCACGCAAGTCTCGACTTACTTTATCTCCCTCCGTCACATGTCCACTAATGACAGCAATGTGCAAGGCGTGTTGAAGCAGTTAAATGAGATAGCACTTTTGACATGGTTGACGTTGATGGTGCTTGTTTTCGTAGGCAATGTCATTCGTTTGAATTTATGGGTTCTCAGAAAGTATGGTTATCTTAAGCCAAAAGAGGAAAACCCATCAGCTACAATTGATGAAGAACTTGAAGAAGAGGTGTAAGTTGAGCATTACAGTGAGCAGTTATTGCAGTCTTGTTGGTGTCTTAGGTTTTTGGTCATTGATGTGTTTAACACTGGATTCTTTAATATGTGTTATGCCTCCTGGAGAGCCTTGTCAAGTATGAGATTCAACGCTCAAAGATCTGGTTTTTAGCAGTAAATCTGGCTGAAGATGTTGTACTCGTCGAGACTTTTTCTCTGTTAATAGTTCATTGTTTCGGTGATAAGAATGAACTTTTTCTCTTTATGTAAATTACTCGGGGAAATATTATACTTCACTTCTTATTGTTTCGGTGATAAGAATGACACTGTTATGGTCCAGTGATAAAAAAAATGTAATGACAGAGGTATTTTACTTCAGCTCTTGTTGTCTTTACCCAAAATGTGAAGCAGATGGACGAAAAATTCCTGATGCTTGAATGAAAAGAATAAAAGAGATGGCTTCTGGCACTCTCGAAATTCCCTAATTAGTTTCTTTGCGATCAATAAAACTTTGCTTAATTATCACCCATGAAATTATCTAAAAAATTTGAAAATAAAATTTTTCATAGAATCCTACAATCCGTTTGCTATAGCAAGAAGTTTTTCCCAAGTTTAAAAAGATTCTCACAATTAACCCATGCAAGAATCAAAGTTCGTAAGCCTTATAAATCAAACAAGGTTTCAAAAGTTGTTTTAGGATCATATATATGAGAAGATTTCAAAAGTTGAAAATTGCTCTACTAGGTTAGAAAATAATAAGAGTCAAAATAATTGTAAGGGTGACTTTTGTCGATGAAATATTCGTCGACACAAATGTTCCTTATTAATTTTTATTTAAAATTTTAAACAAAAAAATAAAAAAACGATGGTTTCCGGCTCTTTAAAAATTGCCTAATTAATTTCCTTGAGATCAATAAACTTTGCTTATCACCCATACAAATTATCTCAAAATATTTGAAAACAAAAATTTTCATCGAATCTGTGTGTTCGATTTATACTTTTATAGCAAGGAGTTTTTCCCAAGTTCAAAAAATTTCACAATTAACCCATGCAAGAATCAAAAAGTTTGCAAGTCTTTAACTCTAACAACGTTCCATAAGTTGTTTTAGGATCATTTGAGAAGAGTTCAAAGGTCGAAAATTGCTCACTTTGCTTAGAAAAATAATAAAAGTAAAAATAATTGTTAGGTTTACTTATGCCGACGAAATACTCGTCGGCACAAATGTTCCTTATTAATTTATTTTAAATTTTCACCAAAAAAAAAAAAAAAAAAAAAGAAGAAGAAGAGGGTTTCCGGTCTCTAAAAATTTACCAATTAGTTTTCTTGCGATTAATAAACTTTGCTTATCAGCTGTGAAAATTATCTCAAGATAATTGAAAACAAAAATTTTCATAGAAGCCGTGTGTTCAATCTAGAGCAAAGAGTTTTTTCCAAGTTCAAAACGCTTCTCACAAACCAAGCAAGAATCACAGTTCGTAAGTCTTTTGACTCGAACTAGGTTCTAGACGTTCTTTTAGGATCATTAGAGAAGAGCTCAAAGGTCAAAATTTGCTCCATTGGTTTGGAAAATAATAAAAATAAAAATAATTATTTGGGTTCCTTTCACAAGTGTACCTTATATATATAATTTTTTAAAAATGTTCAACAAAAAAATAAAAGAGATGGTTGTCGACACTCTAAAAATTGCCAATTAGTTTTCTTGCGATCAATAAACTTTGCTTATTACCCATGAACATTTTCTCAAAATATTTTGAAAATAAATATTTTTCATAGAATCTGTGTGCTATAGCAAGGAGTTTTTTCCAAGTTCAAAACACTTCTCACAAACCATGCAAGAATCCAAGGTCGTAAGTCTTTGAACTCGAACAAGGTTTCAGAAGTTGTTATTTCGTCGGCACAAGTGTTCTTTATCAATTTTTATTTTAAATTTCGAATAAAAGAATAAAATAGATGACTTTCGGCACTCTAAAACAGTAAAACTTGTCCAATAGTTTCCTTACAATCAATAAACTTTGCTTGTGACCCGTGAAAATTATCTCAAAATATTTGAAATATTTTTTTTTATAGAATCCGTTTGCTTTACAAGGAGTTTTTTCCAAGTTTAAAAAAGTTCTCACAACCTATGCAAGAATCAAATTTTGTAAGTGTTTTTGACTGAGGTGTCAGAAGTTGTTTTAGGATCATTTGAGAAGAGCTCAAATGTCGAAAATAGCTCTACTAGCTTGAAAAAAGACTCGGGTCTAACTGTACAAGATGGTGTTTTATCAAGGACTCGGATCCTCTCCTCACCAAGAGGAGAGAGATTGCCTCACCAAGCAATCTCAGCCCTCCATTTCGAAATGGAGGGCCAAGATTGTTTACACTTTTGGGGTGGGGTATAGAGTTTGGGAAAAGTGCAAGAGATCATGGGCCGTTCATTTCGAAATGGACGGCCCAGATCTCTTGGTGGGGAAATAAGAGATAGATAAGGAGGAGGGATGAGGGAGAGGATGAAGGGGGGGGGAGGGGGAGGCTCAATCCAGAGCTTTATCAAATATCAATTGACCCAAATTACCGGAGGAGGGAATGGAAATATGGAGAGCTTCCAAGGGAATCCCAGTACTGTCACTCCACCCTGAAAGCGTTTGAACTTTGAACAAAGCAGAGCATTTCTCTTCTCTTATTTTACTAAAATAATCGAATCAAGCTCGTGAATTGTGGCGGGGTCAATTCGTTGGCCAGAAAATTCATATTTATTAGTATATTTCCACAGTACCAGACTACCAGATCCATTAATCTTTATTCTCATCACAATTGACTCCAAAGCTCTGGGACTCGATCCTCTCCTCTTATTTCCTCACCCATTAATCCTGGCCCTCCAATTTGATCCTGTGTTCTCACTCTTCCCCTCTGTTCCTCTCTCTCTTCCCCTCTCTTGTCTGCAACTTGCTCCACATTGCCATGGCAGCATTGCTCTGGGCACCAACAATCAGCCATCACCACCGTTATTTTTATCAAGCAGACCCTTGAGAGTATTTTTCGTCTCCGAATCACCCTCTAATTCTTCATCGATTTCTAATGAATCCCTCTCGATTTCAGACAAAGGGGGGGAAGAGAGAGAGAGAGGAACAGAGAGGGGAAGAGTGAGAAGAATAAAAAAATAAGAAAGTGCTGACCACAGGATCAAATTGGAGGGCCAGGATTAATTGGTGAGGAAATACTAGGAGAGGTATGTGAGGAGAGGAAAAAGAGGTGACTTTTCAACAAACCCAGAACAGAAACAAGAACGAAGAAGATGGAGAAGAAACTCTCAGATGCAGCTATGGAGGGAAGCGTAAGGATGCTCAACGATCTACTCCAAGAAGACCCACTTGTTCTAGACAGAGCTTTAGTTTCCTGCTGCTCAGAAACCCCACTTCATATCGCTTCAAAGTTGGGCCATTTGGATTTGGTCAAGGAGCTACTGAGTCACAAGCCCGAGTTCGCCTCCGAGTTGGACTCGTGCGGGTCAACGCCTCTCCACCTCGCCGCCGCTAAAGGGCACGCGGAGATTGTGAAAGAGCTGCTCTGGGCGGATTCGGCGGCCTGCTTGGTGAGGAACGGAGATGGGAGGACGGCGCTCCACTTGGCGGCCATCAAGGGGCGAGTCGAGGTGGTGAGTGAGTTGGTCCGGGCCAGGACTGAGTCGACTCGGGCATTGACCGATAGAGGCAGGACTGTGCTGCACTTGTGCGTTGGGCATAATCGGTTGGAGGGTTTAAGGGTTTTGGTGGGGGCTATTGGGAAAAATGATGAGCTTGTGAATTGGAAGGATGGTGATGGTAACTCCATTTTGCATATTGCTGTGGCCAAGAAGCAAGTTGAGGTATGCTTTTCAAGTTTTGAAATTTCTATCTCTAAAAATCAATGCTTCTGGAGTTGAAGTTTACTCCTTTAACTATGTATGTAATTTGGGTTTTTGGGGGATTGAGGAAAATAGCATAGGATAGTTCACGAGGACTTGCTGGTGTTTTCTGGTTGTGAATGGCATTGAGAAAGTTTGCAGTTTCAACTAGAACTTATATTGAACATGCAGCATTTAGAAATCGGTTCTTAATGGATTAGGACTGCAATTTTTCAGCATACTATACATCTCTGAAAAGGGACTGATTTGTATGGTTAGTTGCATTTTTGTTCACTCATGGGTGTTTGGAATTGTGCAGATCATTAAATTTTTGCTTACCAGTACTGGAGTGAAAGTGAATGCTTTGAATGCGAACAGCTCTACCGCATTAGACATTCTAATGCAGAGTCCTAGAGATTTGAGGGACATGGAGATTGAGGATTCTCTTCGAGGGGTTGGGGCTCAAAGGGCAAAGGATGTACGTTCAATTGGTCACGACTGGGTTCCGAAAAAAGAACCTCAGATAGCTCAACGTCTAGCATCAGTAGTATCTTCGAATGGGGAAAGGACGATAACAAGGCGTGTGACCTCAGTAGCATCCACTAGTGATGAACGTCAGACAACAAGACTCCTAGGCTCAAGCCGCTCAACACAATCCTCAAAAGAGAGTGATTCGAACAAACCGGGTGTGAATCAGAAGCCTCATGAGTGGCTTGGTAGGAAAAGAGATTCATTGATGGTGGTGGCATCACTGCTGGCGACTGTAGCCTTCCAAGCTGCAATAACCCCACCTGGAGGTGTTTGGCAAGATGACTACCAAGTAGACGAAAATGGCAACCCTGTTGCTAATCCTCACACCGTAGGAACATCTGTCATGGCCTCTAAAGATCCGAGAGTGTACGGTATATTCATGATTGTAAACACAATCGCTTTCCTCACATCCCTGAGCATAATTCTTCTTCTTGTTAGTGGGCTGCCTATAAAAAAGCGGAGGTGGATGTGGATTCAAATGGTCATAATGTGGGTTGCCATCACTACACAAGTCTCAACTTACTTTATCTCCCTCCGTCACTTGTCCACTGTCGACCGAAATGTGCAAAGCGTGTTGAAGCAGATATCACAGATATCAATTTTGACATGGTTAACTTTGATGGTGCTTGTTTTCGTAGGCAATGTCATTCGTTTGAATTTATGGGTTCTCAGAAAGTATGGTTATCTTAAGCCAAAAGAGGAAAACCCATCAGCTACAATTGATGAAGAACTTGAAGAAGAGGTGTAAGTTGAGCATTACAGTGAGTAGTTATTGCAGTCCTGTTGGTTTCTCCAGTTTTTGGTCATTGATGTGTTTAACGCTGGATTCTTTAATATGTGTTATGCCTCCTGGAGTAGTATATGCTAGTGATACGCGTTTTAGAATAGGCTCTTTGAAAGTTTTGCAGTTGAGCCTTGTTGAGATTCAACGCTCAAAGATCTGGTTTTTAACAGTAAATCTGGCTGAAGATGTTGTACTAGTCAAGACTTCTTCTATGTTAATAGTCATTGTATGCTTTATGTAAATTACTCGAGGAAATATACTTCGGTTCTTATTGTTTCGGTTGACTTCATAAGAATGACACTGTTATGGTCCAGGGATAAAAAAATGTAATGTGAAGCAGATAGACGAAAAATTCTGATGCTCGAATGAAAACTTTGTAGGATTGTTGACCCATTTTGAGGTCAACTATATCCAGAGGACAAAAGAAACCCAGGTAGGAAGAACGTGAACTAAAGGAAGAATTGTGCATTCAATGGAGAAATCAGTGAAAAGAGAGGATTATAGATAAAAGAATCACAATACCAAAAATTTATTAATTTCATTGCAAAACATTCCAACTGTTGTACGCCAATTACAGCAAAGAAAAGCTTCGAACATAACAACTATTGCACGAGAAATTGCAAAACATATGGATTTACAACAGAGAAATGAAGATTCAATCGAAATTGAAGCCTGAATTTTGATCTCATGTTGCCGGTCGGTTGCATGTTCAAGTAAATACAAGAATAACTTCACAAGCACAACGATCAAACTTGTCTGGAGTCTGGACTCGATGAACAACCTCTTTACATGTACTCCATCAACAAGCCAGCTGAATAGGTCAATAGCATTAACCCATTTGGAATCCCAATGAGATTCACCATTTCCCACAAAAGGGTATAAACCAAGGTCACCAAGCACTCAGCACAATCTGATAGTTTCATTTGGTAAAATAACATTGGGGTTCCTTATATGCGGATTTAGTGCTGCCAATTCCTTCCATTTTGATCCGTCGCCATGAACACGAGCTGAGATGCTCCACAACGTATCACCGGGCTGCACTTTTGTCGTTGCTGAAGTAGAAGATTTCGGAGCAGCCTTGGCCTTTGACTTCAGAAATGGATGCTTATTGTTTTTCCCCATTCCATTCGCAAGCAACCAGCGGGAACCAGATTGTTGCTGGTTTGAATTACCCCATAGCTTCTTTTTTCCGGGCTCAGTTTTCAGACCTGCGACATGGACTTCAGTGATTTTAAACTGAGGAATACCTTCCTCTTCAGGAAGTTTGTCATTTTTTTCCTCCTCTTTTATCTCCTCTTTTACCACTGACTCGCACTCATCAACCTCTTCATTACTGTTCCTCAGTTCTGAAACCGTGCTGTATATTTTGGGCTTTGGTGGGAGAAACACTCTCTCTACTTGAATAAGAGCAAGCATTGGGGCCCCAACAGGCTCATAGTTTCTTAGTGGATCACGAAGTTGCACCATTAATGCTACAGTGAAATTGTTCCCCAATAAGCCACACTTTCTTGCTCCTTTGCCACGCCTTCTCTCTCCCTTCGACCTTCCACGAATCATGTCCAAAGAGTTTGCATGATGAGCCGCAAGGATTTTGGTAGTTCTCTCACTAATATGATCTTCATCATCAATTTCACCAGAATCAAGTTTCATCCATTCATCAAGAGTTAATGAAAGTCCCATTAGTCCGTCAACATCATTGCCAGCATCTTTTATGTCCAGCAACTGCAATCCAGCAGCTCCCTCCAAACCAAGGAGTTCACCAACATTAACTCCCTTGCCCTGGAGAGCTGAGTTTTGCACAACAGACTGTGTGCTGATGCTTGAAGGTTCATCCACATCTGACATCCCGGATTGTATTCTCAACCCCTCAATTGAAAGTGCTTCAATTTTATCCATGGCTAAAGGTGCAAGATCTTCTAGAGAAACATATTCTGAGGCCATCTCATTGCCTACTGTGTTTGTGTTAGACTTCTTAGACTTGGGCCCAGATGAACTTCCTTTAACTCTTGTTCGCCCCTCAGGTGCATCTTGCCCAACTACTGATTCATGCTGCGAGATACAATCCCTGCAATAATAAGAATGATATATTATAAAGTAAACATTTACCAAAAATGTAAAGGAAGAGTTGGATTTTTTAACTTCACAAACCAGTGTAAAACTGGACCTACAAACCTCAGGGGTCCTTCCAAAGCAGGCACAGCTTCCCATGCTACTTGCTGCATTGTTTTTCCAGTAATATCTTCCAAGGGCATTAACTTATTTGCCTGCATAGAAAGCTTTTCGATTCCTACTGATGCCAAATGCTGCAATATATCGATTACCCCAGAGCCCATTTCTGCTGGTACCACAACTGGGCTAGAAACCTGCATGATCAAGTCCCCGGCACTTTTAGCGTTTTTAAAAAGTGAGGGATTCATGGACCGTAAAAATCCTCCATTCTTCGTCTGAAGAAAAGGGCCTATGCCTTCCCCAAGGGGAGGCAATTCAAGTGGATCTTCAAGAGGGGAATCTAATGGACTTCCAAAACCAGGAGAGCTTTTTGGTGGAGAATGCTGAAAAGCCATCTCATTCAAACCCCACTCACGCATTAATGCTTCTGTCTCCAAGTCTTCCAACTTTTTGGCCTTCACTTTACTCCTTGCAGGCTGAGCTGCCATCTGGTGCTCCTCCTCTGCAGCTTGAATCATGGAAGAAAGATCAAAACTCTCAGATAGGTTGCCCCATTCAGACCCAGTTGCATCACTGTAGCTACATTCTGCTTGGTCATCAGTTCCTATGTCAAAATCATCAAATAAAGAACAACCCTCAGCGAGGGCCTCCTTCTCAAACTGTCTGAGCAGACGCTCTCTTGGAGACTCGGGTTCACTCTCAAAACTAATGCAAGATGGACTTTGCTCTATCCCTAGCATGCTCAAGAACTCATTTGCAACAGATTCTGTAACATCATCCCAGCTACAAGACCTCCCCATCTTATTTCTTTTATATAGTTTATCATCCACATAACATTTTAGGTCTTCAGGAGATTCTAGTCCTGCTGCCTCCAAATCTGATACAATACTTAAAGCCGACTCTAGCTCTTTCATAAGTGATTCTTTGGTGTATAAACCATCTTCTTTGGAACTGGAATTACATACCACAAGCTCATCCGTACAGCCACCTTGTCCCTCAACCTGGGAATGGAGCTGAGTTCCGTCTTCAGCTGCTACCCTTACACCAGTGGTGATTTCAGCAACATGACCTTCTGCTGCAGAAGCATCAGCAGCCTCTGTAATAACTTCTGATTCCATCAGTTCCTTTGATGGCAGTTCTATGCCCTGCTCAACTACAGAAAAGTCATCATCCTCACACTCATTCTCTACAGTTACTTTACTAGAAATAGGCGAGGCGAAGGAACTCGTATTTATGGATTCTACATTCTCGGTGAGCACTTCAAGTTCAGGCTTGTAATCAATTGGAGTATCCGACTTCTCTTCTTCATCAAATTTCTGATAAAGCACATTTACCGAACTGGAAAGTTCCGACCGTGATATTGGTAAAACCTCATGAAGATCCTTTATGTCCTCTACGGAGCGAGATGAGGGCCTTGAACGCTGATTAGGAAGGCTTCCACCACGCTGCATACTGCTCCTGGCATCAACCTGACCATATTTTGTCCCTGCTTTTGCCAAACTCGAGTTACTCTGTCTCGAAATCACCCCCTCTGGAGCATTCTGGCTATTTCTTGTTGCACTGGAATTATCCCCAAGCACCGTATACCCAAAACTAACATTCAGTGTAGCACCTTTAGCCTTTCCTGATAGTTTAAAACTTGTTGTCCAGTTCCCTGAGCTCTTCTCCTCTTCTAACTCCTCCAATGTCAGAGGAAGCAACCTCGTGAGATCAATCCTATGCTTCCCCAAATCAAGTTCTGGTGCACCAAACACGGAAGCATATAGCAAAAAATGCTTTGCCTCATACTTTGCCGAATGATGGGGTCCACTCCTACTACCATATACTGAGCATGTGTGAGTCAATTTCTCTTCAAATTTTGCCGAGCCTCGAACAACCTTCATTGGACTGGTAACGAAAATCCCGTCCCTCCTCTTCCAATGCACACAAACACTAATGTTGTTCAAATTGGAGGGCAACCCTTCAATGGAATGAACTTCGAGAGAAAAGCAGCAGTTAAACCTACGGTTTCGGATATGGGTAAGGGCCTTCAAGGGCTTCCAGTTCCAAAATGACCTCTTCTCTTTGAGCAATAAGTTGTCACCACCAGACTTGGGCTTTGATTTTGGATCAGGCAAGAGGGTCTTTCCTTGGGATTTCGACAGGTTACTCCCAGTAGAAATTGAACTACTACTCCTAGAGGGCTTTTTGTCTACGTATAGGGCCTTGCTTATACTCTCAATCTCATTCAACAATTTCGCACTACCTGAATCCCCACCCATTTTCCTCCCACCTTCAAATTTTGACGACATCTTCTACCTTCATTCACACAGACCCCAAAATTCAAAAAACAAACAATCAGATTATGCCAAACCCATTTCTACTAGTTCATCGTTACAATTCAAATTCATTAGGGAAATCCTCATTTCTCACAAAATAAGCAAATACACTAAATTGCATTGAAAAAATGATAAAAATGAAAGCGAATTGTAATTACCGCTTGGGGCTGGCCGGCAACAGAGACTTGCTGGTGAATCAGAATCAAAACCCTAAATTACCCGATCAAAGTCATAGCCTTGTTTTGCTTGTGGGAATTCAAAGCTGGGATTTTGGAGAGTAAGTCGGAGGATTTAAATTGAAAGAGGAAAGGTGGGAACGAAATCCCGAAATCTTACACAGAAACAGAGAGTTTCGGAGTTTCCTGAGCTGCGTTTATGTCGCCAAAACTCTCTCTCTCTTTCTGCCTATGTCACTCTTTGAATTGCCGCTGCCTCTTTCAAACCAAAATTACAACAAATTAAGAACAAAACAAAAAAACAAACAAACAAGAAAGAGACTATAGAGTATGTATTTCCACACAGAGCCCATGTACTTGTACGTTATTTAACTCCTACCCGGTAATTTTCTATATTTGTAGTATCTACCCCCACACACTTTATATCCTTGTAATCTAGTCCTTTTTCTTTGTTGCTTCTTTGTGGTCTAATTTGATCATTAGTGTGTATAATTGTAAATCAGCTAACTTAAGCATTGCATCCAATTCATTGATACGTGGTATGTTGTTTGTTTGTTTTAATTAATCAACTAGGTAACTAGATTTCAAGTTTGTTAATTCATCGTTTTAACAAACTTGAAAACTTGAAACCTATTTATGTGGGAGGCTATGAAAAATGAATATTTAATTTTTACATAATATGTTGAGAATTTAAACAAGTATATAGAGAAAAGACATTAACCTTTATTTTCCTACAAAATTTGTGTTGGGCTTAACATGGATGCATGATTTGATAATTAATATCCATAAGTGGCTAAATTAAAAAGTTCATGACTTCTTCCTATGCATGGGGGCCTAAGTTTATTGTGATTAAATCCGCTCAACTAACTAATTACTAAAGTTTATGATGAAAAAATTGTGGGCACTAATGTGATTAGGCCAAAATAAATATTTTGTCCCTTGCAATGGAAAAATGGGTTACATCAATGTAGTAGGAACACACTTGGATGTCCCATTTGGTTTGTGAAATACTTTCTCTTCTTCCTTTAGAAGTACTTTGCTTTCATAACCATCAAGGCATCAACATTAACATGGGGTACCCCATAAAAAAAATTAAAGAGCAATTAAACATATTAACAGAGTGTTCTAGATCTAATCAGTTGTAATTAATTACTATACAATGTGTTTATGTATGTAATCTGTATTTGTTTTTAAGCTCATGTAACAAAGTTAATCTAATAAAAAATCAAACAAATTTGAACGGTTGAACTATATATAATTATGGGCAATCAAATTGAGAGGGTAATTAGGCTTACGTCCCTTTCTCTCAAACCCTCCCGTTTCTTCTCCACCGAGTTGAATTCTCCCCCTTTGGCCTTCCTTTTTACCCAAATCTGAGCTTCTCCTCTCTTTTCCCGTTATTTGTTTTTCCTTTTGTTGTCTTTCTTTGACTCTTCTGTCGTTCCCAATTTTCCTTCTACCATATCTACTCTTTTCACTTTTCTCGACCATCTCTCTTCTTCACCGATGGTTATTCCCTTGTTTCCTTCTTCAGCCATCAAGTTTTCTCTCCATGAGCTCCTTTTAATGTTTATCTCTAGCACAATTTTTACCGATCTCAACGAGTTTCAATCTTGATGTGCCTTTCGATCCCTTTGGATTGTTTGTTTTTATTTTTCTTTGGTTTCCTTGGTTCGTTTGGTGGTGAGTTCCTTTCCGGTGGTACTTGATGGGATCTCTTGTTCTTTCTTGTTGTTTATGGTTTAAGGTTGTTGGGGCGTCTTGGGACGGGTTGTGGTGGCGTTCTCTCTATCGGGCTCGGTCGTGTGTTTGTGCGACTGGTGCGACTTTGTTCGTGGTGGCGCCGCTTGGGGGTTTCTCTCTGGCTGGTTGTGGATTGGATGAACTTTGTTTGGGCTGGTTGGCCGGTCTCTTTCGTTTCTTGTATTTTTGGTTGGTATTTTTTTTTAGATAGTTTCATTTTATGCCAAAAAAAAAACTATATATAATTAGGGCAATCAAATTGAGAGGGTAATTAGGCTTACGAGACATAGCCTGTTATTATTGATTAGAATTCACAATAATTCAAAATTTCAAATATCAAGCAGATGACCCACCTAGCTCACAAATTTTAAATGACGCGCCAACTAGCTTTGTTGGTTTCTGTCTATCCCATTATGCAATTGAATTTGAATTCAACCTCATAATTAAACATATATACTATGTATTTATTTTGGTAGAAATTCGATAATAGGGATGTTTTTACGGCTTGTGAAAAACATCTCTTGGAGAGGGATCATACCTCAATTGCTTCCGGCTCCGAAGTAATAGCCCACTTTGGACCATAATTTTTTGCATCAAAAACGTACGAAATTTTAATATCAATCGTTATATCCGTTTAAATGATATAATCTGACGGTTGACATTCTAAAATATTGATTTCCTCACTGGGGAGTCTATGAAAGTATATATGGCATGAACTTGATTGACAACTTCCAAAGTATCGAGTTGAATGTCCACACCATGGACCAAGTAATGGAGACCCAGCAAGAACTCGAAAGTCTGTGTAAAGCCCAATAATTAACAAGAGTGTTTTGAGCCCAAAAGGAGAAGAGCCTTTTATATAATTAAACCCTAATGATTAAATGGATAGCTGTCTCCGATTGATTTTCAGTGATGATTGGAAATGACCATACTCAAGTCCATGCCTCATAATAGAGTAGAAATAGCCCACTAACAAATAATACCATCATGCTCTGCCGCGTATGTCTACACTCTACACGTTATCAGTAGCTGAGAGACGTGGCCGTCTCCTAAATCGTGGCACTCAAGAATAATTATTTTTTTTAATAATAGTGTATCGCCTTTATGATAATTAATTATTTTTATGTTTAGAAATAAGATGTGCTTATGCATTCTATTTTATTTTTTGATATTTTTTGCATTTTACTAAATGTACTTTTCAGTATTACTGATCTATCATTTTCTATCAAAAAAAACTTTTTCCTTTTTAGTATTATCGAAAAGAATAATTTAATATTTACTTTGTGTTTGTTTTTTTCAATATCATTTTAATCAACTTGAAAAAAAAGCCTACTAAAATCAAATTTAGGTATAACATGCATAAAAAGTGAGATTTATTTATTTTTTAAAGAAGGATGTAAATCGTAAAGTGTAAACTAATAAATTATATATTTTTCAACTATCATGGCACCATGTATCATTGATAGTTGAATAACCATGTACCATGATGTAAAATTGAACGAAAAATAGTCCAATCAAGTGACCAAATGGCTTACTCTAAAAAAAAAAAGGTGACCAAATGGCATTTGGTTAATTTTTAGCAGCAATTATATCAAATTTAAAAGATCGATCCAAAAAATAAATTAATATCTCTGGTTATTTTGATCAAAAAAAGAATCTAACTGAAATCTGTGTCGTTGGCACCACTTCCTTCTTTCCCTCCCCTTCTCTCTTTATTCTCTCTCTCTCTTTTTCTCAATCTTCTCTGCTCTCCAATACCAAACAATGGCTGATTTCGAAGACCCTGTGGAGGAGTCTATGGAGGCCGTCGAGGAAACAAATGGGGATTCGTTTTACGGAGTGAAGCAACGGTTAAAAGATCGATCCAAGGTAAGGCCTTTCAGTTAGTTACTTTTTCTTTTTAGCGACGCAATTCGTCATTTTTGATTCGTTTTGGATTGTGGGTTGTGTTTGTTTTTGGTTTTTCTGATTTGGGGAATGCTTGGTTTTTCAGAGAGTGGCTCAAACCAAAGAGATTTTGTCTAAACAAGCGGTTCAGACCAAGGAGATCCTCTCCAAACAGGCTGTGAAGATCGCAAAACAAGCTGAAGAACATGAGAAGTTCATCAATAAGGTGGGTTACTTCAATTTTTGATGTGATAACAATATGATGCGGTTGATTCAATACCATGTTATCATCTTTGTGTCAAGTGAATGCGGTTTATGCTTGAAGTTTGATGCTTTTGTAATATGAGTTCTTTTTTGTTGCTTATTAGGTGACACATCTTGTAGGGGTCCTTGGGTTTGGTGGCTTTTGCTTTCTCTTAGGAGCAAGTATGTGTGTGATGAAAATTGCTCTGTTTAGAAAAACAGAAATTCCATTCTGTTTTTGTGTATTAATTTTTTTTGTTTTTTTCTATAACAGGACCTCAAGATACTCGATATGTATATTGTTTGTTCTATTTCATCTTTGTTCCTCTTCGTTGGATATACTATCGGTACAAGAAATGGCATTACTATCTCTTGGTAAGCGTTGTGATTTCTTATGGATTTCTTTGAATGTTTATTTAGTTAAACTTGAATATACGATTATTTGTGAGGGAAATTCTAGTAGTATATTGTTAGTAACATATTGATCATATACATTGGAGAAAAAGTTATTGCAATTTGTATACAAGAACAATATCATATAGGATGGTTTTACCGTGTGCAACACATGGTACAAGTTGATTGTGGGTGCTACAAGGATGATGAGAAAATGGTTTTGCTTTAAGGTAGTCGGATGGCTTTAGGCGAGAATCGAGATAGAGAAGCAGAAAATTCATTTCTATCTGATTTTTTTTTTCTCTTATTATTGTGTCTTACATTAAGATACCAATCGAGTTAGATAATTAACTGTCAGTTTAGAATTAAGAATGGGGACCAGGTGTCTGGGTTAGCCAATTTCTAGTTTTCTATGTTAACAATTGAGCTGGGTGGAACTGTTTTAAGCAGTTGGTGTCTTCACCCTTTCTTTCAGTTTCAATTACAGTATTTTCTGTCCTTAGAATTCTTTGCTAGTTCTCTTATATTTTCTTACTGTATAGTAATTTAAAGATGAAAAAGAGGAAGTGATGTATTGTTTGTATGTCATAGGACTTCTGCTACTACGCCAATACAATCTTTTTGATTGACCTTCTTCTATATCCAAGGAATGAAAAGTTTTTCATGGTTTGCTTCTCATTTGCTGAGGTAAGCAAAAATTCAGTTAATTTTTTTTTTTGAGGAAGTAATTCACTTGTCAATTGCCGACTCTTTCGAATGCGTCTGCAGGGGCCATTAGCATGGGCACTGATTGTTTGGCGTTGCAGCTTGGTTTTTAGTTCACTTGATAAAATTGTTAGTGTCCTCATACATCTTTTACCTGGTGAGTTGGTCCTTTCATTAATTACCTTACCTCTGAAATAAATTTCTAGTGATTTTTTTTCTTCTTCTGGGAATTGCCTTGAGCAGTCCCACTTGTTCAGTAGCGTTTGTGGAATCTCTGTACATATATGATATCAGAGAAAGCTTCTATCATGGTGGTTATATAGTTGGAAGGATTTGTGATGGATATTATAGATGGACCTTTTGTCTCATATAAAAATTAAAACTTTATGATAAACTGTCTTGTTTTCGTGATGATCAACCCTCATGGGTCAAGTTTATGTTCCATAAGCTGTGGTGATCTGTTATGTTCATGCCCCTGATAATATAGCTTTCTTTTCAGGGTTAGTTTTCTTCACTATTCGATGGTGGGATACAGCAACAATGGCGGCCATGCATCCTGAAGGAACTTCTCCTAGAGCTTCTTGGCCTTATGTAGAAAGCAAATCTTATCTGTGGACATGGTTGTTTTTGGTACCCTTGGTTGCATACTCCCTCTGGCAGGCTTTGTATTTTCTCATTGTCAATGTTTTACGTCGACAAAGACTGTTAAAGGATCCTGAAGTGATGACTTCTTACAGGTTCTATCTCTCTCCCGCCTCTTTCCCTGTCCTTTCTTGATTCATGTCCTTTCTTTCACCCTTATCTTATGATACACTTTTGACAGAGAACTCTCAAAGAAGGCACAGAAAGCAAACAATTTGTGGTGGCGCTTAAGTGGTTTGCTTGGGGATCAAAATCGGTTGTTTATGTTCATTGTGCTCCAAGCCGTATTTACTGTGGCAACCATGGCACTCACAGTCCCCATCTTCTTGTCGTATGAATTACATGTAGTTTTCCAGATACTCAAAGTCTCTGCAACTGTTTGGAATGGAGGAAGCTTTTTGCTAGAGGTAATGCCTAGGCAGGTGATTCTCAAGGAGAAGAAGAAATCGGAAGTTCAGCCAACACAAACACAAACACAGTTGGAACAATCCCAAGATCAAGATCATGGTGGAGAAGCCAACAGTTCTGTTGAGGCATGTCAGACTTGCCAGTCCTAGCGGCTGTTGTAATATCCGTTTTAGTCATGTTGTACTGCTAGAGCTAGCTCACTCATAGAAATTTATGTTTATTTTACGGACTGATAGGAATGATTGTTTTATGTACAAATTTTGAGTTCTTTTCCTTTCTTTGGAGTACACAGCATCAACAAGACTCTTCTATTTACTCTTTTGCGGTATGGTGCAAGACAATCCTATATTTTGTGGTTTAAATGGTTAATACCAGTGTTAACGACAACATAAAGGGGGCAAGGACATAATAATGAGAAGAAAAAAAAAAAAAAGAATTTAACTATGTACTTGAAGTGATTACTGGGAGATATCCCTCTTGTCCAAGATCTGGTACTCGCTAAATTTCCAGATACAAATGCAACTAGTAAAGCCTAAAAGGTCGGTCACCATGGTTTTAGATCTGCCCACCAGATGGGATGTATAAACTAGCATCTTCTTTTAGATAGTTATGGACTACCAAGCCACTGACTCATAACCAATTCGCAACAATATACATAACCAAAGAGCAATGCCCGTTACTTTTAGCTAGCCATTGATGAACTATCATTAAACTACAAACAGAAAGAAAAGAAAGAACAGGTGGGGAGTTACAGAGACATCAATTTTTTCGGTAGCTCTCACGAGCATTACTCTTTGGGATAACACTCCTAAATGGAAGGAATATTAGATGCAAGAGAAACCATAAAAAACAAAGTCAAATAAATATATAACCTGTATTGTTGTTATACATGAGGTTCCATCTACTTTTCAAGTTGAGAAAAAAATATTACACCACTTAATTACAAATTGCTCCCACAACCACAAAATAATGGCCTAACAAAATGCTTTCACTCAAAAACCAGTAGACGACCTCCCCTTAAACCTGACAAACAAGAAGCTACTGGGCATCACCTATTACCGGGCATTTCATCACATAAATTGTGATAGCTACGGCTTTCTAACAAATACCCTCCTGTTGAAAAAACTTAGAGGGAAAAGAATGAACTGGCCCAGCCATCGATCAAACCAAGATAGATGGCATGAGCTGATAAAACAAGCACTATTCACATGGATGAGTACAAACGATGAGACTGTATGCACAGGTTTCAGCACATCAATTGATGTACTTCTGTGTCTCGGATATAACCATGAGGACTGTGATTTGAACATAAGAGACTATGACCATCAACATCACTCTGAGCGGGGGAGTAAGAACCCAAACCCAGAGTGTTCACGAATCAAAGGTGGAGGTTCAATGTCGGTTATATCTACTTGTTGCATTGTCTTGGAGATGTCGTCCACCGAGAATGGTATGCTGGATTTAAAATTCATAAACATAAGCAACAAAAAATAAAATAATAACATAAAAAATCCTGAACTATCAAATACAGAATCCCACTGTAACTCAGAACCATGGATTATTACCTTGAGTCGTCATCTAGTAGGAAAGAGCTGCTTACAGCATTGTTGGAATCCTCGGTCATCATGACTCTCATGCTGGATATAACCTGTATCAACCGGAATAGTTTACTTAAAATGCTTTTAAGAACAGAAACAGGGTCCGGAAAACAAAAAAGCCAAAAGTCAAGGACAAAGATTACAGATTAAATACTGTATAATGGATCGCACAGATCTAGGCCTTTTGAACTTACATCTGAAGACACACTATGTGTACCATATTTGTCATCCCAGTACATTGTACTGATCCTGTACAACTGCTGTATGCTAAGCACAGGACAGAGTTCTTTGGTTATTTCGTTCAAGGTCTTCTTCGGCTTTTGATGTATGACCTGAATTGTTAAGAAATTTTAAAAAGTCAGCTAATTTTACAATACTGATAACTACCAGTTTTGTAATTGAAAGATTATAGACATGAATTTTACAAGGAATCCAACAGCCTGCCTGATATGCTTCAATTCATCCCAAGCTGAGCCTGCATACTGTAGACATAATATTTCAGCCAATCCGGAACATAAGAGTAAGACATAAGAATCCAGAATATAAAGTCATTCATAAGAGTGTTGCATGGCTCTTACTTCCTCACTTGCCCCATAGCACCATTGTTCTAATTCAGCCAATCCGGCTTTTACAAACTCCCCATTACTGAATGAACAACACTCCCGCCGTAAAAGAAGACTGCAAAACATAATTGAATAGAAGCCACGTAAGCTTTAGAGAAAGTGACCCCCATTACAGAAAACTGATAAGCACGACACTAGGATATGTAGAGAGAGAGAGAGAGAGGACTGATTGGATCTACCTATTGAATAGTTGAACATTGATGAAGGAGAATATCTGAGTGAACACCTTGCGAACCAAGAAGGGAGGCACCTGTGTAAAAGACATAATATAAGAGAGTACTTCACTAATAACAAATTTCAACCATCTATGGGGAACTATAGAACTCACATAATTTGCTTTCATCATCTTCAAGTAACTGTCTAAGCTTTTCACAATGCTCTGCCAGTGAGCAATTAAAGCTTGCTGAGCGACAGCATTAGCTTGGGCACGTCCTTTCACTAAACTAGCCCGTGATGTCCTCGGTGCCTGCATCAGATGGAAAAAGAAATGAAAGTAAATTTTCCTATTGTCCAAGTTGGTATTGCCATCATTTAAGGAGGAGAATATCCACAACTATTACACAAGGGTTATCCAACCTCTTTCAGTGTCTGCCACACAGATGATGGGGATGCAAGAATTACAAACTATTTCAGGGCAAGGACAGAGTTGTCAATTTCTCTATTGTTAGCAATACTGCTCTTTGGGTCATTGTATAGCATCTTGAGACAGTTTCTTATTTTTACGATCTTATAGCTTTGGATGCTATAGATTACCACAAAGGGATTTTAAAATGCCTTGGTGGAAAACTAGAAACAACTTATATGATATGATGGCTTCTTTCTCTTTCTATCTACATTAAAACCAACTGTAGCAAGGCCAAAAAAAATTAAGTTAACCTACCTGGATACATAATCCGAGTAATGGTGAGATCTCTTTCTTTAAATTGTCTCTCATCATTCCATATATCTTCTCAAGGAAGGCAGTCAGCTGCTGCTTAAACAATAATGCAGGATACTTGGCCTCAACTTGCCGTAAGTCATCCAGTCTACCAAGTCCTCCTCGACCATTAAGAAAAGAGAATCCCGCACTTTGTGGAGAGGCCCGTAAACCCTAAGATTGTGATCCAACAGAAATGGGTTGACAAATAAGGATAATCAACAATGTGATCCAACAGACTTCTAATAAAGGTGCACAAATGTGAATATAGTATATATATACATATATGTAACTGTAATTGCCTCGAACCTGAGACATCCTTCCAAAGAGAGATGCTGAGGATGTTCTCCGCCGTTGTGGTGTCAAGCTAGCTGCTCCACTTGCTTTAAGGGTATGTTGGAGTAGCAACAATAAAGTTGAGGTATTAGATAACCAATATGCTAATGTGTCATTATTGTCCTGAACCTGCAATGAGGAAATTTACCGGTACTATTACATGTTATATAGAGTATTCAATATGTGCTTTAAATTATGAGATTAAGAAACCATGGCCAATTCAGGCTTGGATCTCTTAAAACCACAAAAGCAACTTACCTCTATGGCTGAAGCTACTGTTTGAATTACACGGTCGAAAATGCCAGTCCTTTCCACTTCAAATGACCTCCAGTGAAGAAGACATTTGTATATGACACAAGCAGCAATTGGTCTTCCCCCAAAAAAACCCAAATCTTGTGATATACACTTGATCAGTAACTCCTGGTTCTCCTGAAAATAGAAAGTAGATTTGCGATAAATTATTAGAAAGGGGAAGTGAAAACTAAGATAACAGAGCATGCCACTAGCCACTTACCTGCTGCTTTTCATTGAGAGATTTTTGCGGTTTTTCCTCAGACTCAGGCTCACGTGCATTTGACATGGCAAGAGTCATATCCTGAAACATATATCAAACAATAAGCAATACAAGTAAAAAGATAAGATATCATCCCTTAAACTTTGTGAAGTTCTCATTTATAGAAGCAATGACATCCACTTACGGATGTGACCTTGGACTCTCCATTTAGAGCATTCCCATTCTCTGGTGTTCTCTGCAAATTTCAAGAAACACTCATCCAATGAGCTTAAGTGACAATGCAAGTAAAAGCATAATAAGTATTGAGCTTGAATACAATAGATACCTGAATAATCACCGTCTTAGGTCTTGATGACAGAGCTTTTGGTGACATGGTCAGTGCTTGTTGACGAAGTACTTGATTCTCCGACTCTGTGCTGGAAAGTTTCTCCTCTAACCTGAATTATGGAAAATAATCAACTTGAGAGAGAGAGAGAGAGAGAGAGAGAGAGAGAGAGAGAGAGAGAGAGAGAGAGAGAGAGAGAGAGAGAGAGAGAGTTTGCATGTAAACAAACAATTACAGAGAAGTGCATATGTCAAGACAAGACGGCATAATGCAAGTCAAGGTGAGAATTCATAGCAGGTTATAAGAATATCATTGTGGTAAACTGACAAAAAGGAAAAACTCCTAACTGAGTGAAAGGCAGCTTTATTGATTGACAGAAAGTGAACTTGCAGCTGAACCTACTAAACAGAAAAGTAAATCTTGAGTCAGTCAGGTGTGAGCTGACTGCCTCTGGTTACTATAGAAAGTGTTTACAAACCTCTGTACAGATTCCTGAAGCTGATCTACTTTTCTGCCAGCATCGTCAAGTTGTCTGGCCAGCTCTGCATTTCTAGCCTCAGCATCAGTACAAGCCTTCCTGGCCTCTTCCGCTGCCTGTCTTTCTGACAGCAGCATGGTCTGTGCATTTGGAAGGCCGCGTTAAGTCAGCATACCCATGAGCTCAGTTTTGAGGTAAATCATCAATTATGTGCTCAAAAGTCATACAAACAATGACACCAAGGTAAAATATAAACCTACAACCAACCCCAACTAGGACTGTCAATCTGTGAGCTAAGGCTGGGAACAGCCCAGCTCAGCCTGAAGTGCAATGGTTGAGCCTGAGCTCACCCAACCGATATTTAAGCCAGAAGTCTCGGATCAAACCTGGTCTGTCGGGCTTTTTGCCGAGTTAGCATTTGAAGGTTTGACCATTTTTAACTACACGATATAACTAAAACCCACAACTTTTAAGCAAGAGAACATAAGCTTATCCACCACTGCAAAGACTTACACTTTACTAAAAGAGTACCTATATATAATGTGCATTTAAATTAATAAGAAATATCTGCTTAACATCAGGCCTGTCCTATTTGGACTGATTTAGGCCTAGCCTAGATCAGCCTGAACTTCTTCTATTTTCCTTTTTTTTTGTCAGATAGAACTCAGCTAACAGGCCAGACAGATTAGGCTTCAAGCTAACCCGACTAATTGGCAGTCCTAACCCCAAATCCACACAACCAGTTGTGTAAATAAAATCGTCTCTTATGTCTGCATTGACCACTCAGCTAACAGGCCAGACAGATTAGGCTTCAAGCTAACCCGGCTAATTGGCAGTCCTAACCCCAAATCCACACAACCAGTTGTGTAAATAAAATCGTCTCTTATGTCTGCATTGACCACTCAGCTAACAGGCCAGACAGATTAGGCTTCAAGCTAACCCGGCTAATTGGCAGTCCTAACCCCAAATCCACACAACCAGTTGTGTAAATAAAATCGTCTCTTATGTCTGCATTGACCATTTGACCTCCACTAAATAGAGAAGTCATTGAGATAAATTATTAATTTATTATATATCTTTTTTTGTTGAAAAATGCATTAGTATTATCGTTACACTTTTATAAATGCTTCTATGACAAACAGGTAGAACTCAGAGAAGAAGATATTTCATCAGCCAAGAATTAGCAAATCCAAGTTAGAGTGCACACCTTCAAACTCTCCACCTCAGCTGATAATGAATCAATTTTTTCAGTGTCTTGAATTATAACAGGAGTCTCCTTAATGACAGGAGGAGCTTCTTCGATAGCCTTCTGAGCTGCTTCTCGTTCTCTAATTGCTCTTGCATTTGCTTCTTCTAGTTGTATTTGCATTGCATGCAAAGCTTCTTGCAACTTAGCAGCTTCTTGGGCTTTTTCCTCTTCCAAATCAGTCTGCATTTCAACTCAACATAAATTAATTTATAGTGCAAATAAAATTGTTTCAACTTTCCCTCACCAACCAACAAGACGAAGGATACTAGATAATAAATTTAAAAATAGAATTACCCTTAATCGCTTCTCAAGTTGCACACGATATGTAAGTTCTTCCACACGCTTTTCTAATTTGTCTTTAGCTTCTTTAAGGGCCCCTGTTTCTCTTGCAGCCTAAATTGATATGAACAGCAGTGGAATTATACACAAATATTACATCTTCCTACAAAAACAAAATTACATTAAGGAGTCTGATTCCAAACCATTTTGAGATTTCGAAGCTCTCTCCGGGCAACCCTACGCCTCCACCCACACTGAGTAACTATTGCAGCCTTTTGGAGACTCCTATAATATGAATATGCTATGTGGCAACGCAAATGAGCCTGCAAGCAACCAACAAAATGACCACACAATATTCATTTCTCTGAAACAACTAACATTTGTTCTTGCAGTCATCATGCAAAATAAATTAGCAACATGCATCTACAAGTTCCTAGACTTCCTTTTCTAAATCTAAATTCCAATCAGGAGATTAACGGAAATCAGACCTGGACACGAATGGCAGCCTTGGTTTGCTTTCTGAATCTGAAATCATTTCGAGCAGTCATTGCTCTCAACCCTGTCTGTAATGTGATTGCGGACAACCGAACTCTCAAGTAGGATTTCCTTGCAATGTATCTCCGGAAATCTTTCTGTATCTTGACAGCTGCTGCTTCTTGCCGCAACTGCTCAAAAATTTCACGAGCAGAAATACCTATATACCAAGAATACAGTTATATTCTGGAATACCAGTGGGATACAAGAATCAATAAAGAGAATAGCATACATTCTAGGGCGAGGGATATTTCATCCATATTTTTCAGAATTCAGTGTGAGATAAGTTCTATTCTGTATGAAATATATTAGCTTTATGATATATTTAAATTATTATATCCAATTTTACTCATTATTATATTCCAATGATCATTCCAATTAAAAATTATTAAGGTTTCATGATATGAAGTTCAACATCTTCACAATGAATGGATTAATACATGCCTTTGTTTCACAGTAAATAAGTGCCATCCGATTGAAAGCAAAAGTCATTGAGCAAGCACTATTTAAGTGGCAATTTAAGAAGATACCTCGCAAATACGATTGTAATCGAATAGCAGCTTTACGTATTGCAATGAACTCTTTGCGTGCCATATGGGTACGAATTTGCCTTTGTATGGTTCTGGCTGCATTTCCAAGTACCTCTGCTCTTCTTGCATCCAACTCAGCCATCTGACCAGCTCTTAGGAAGACCTTTGTCTTGCCTATCTGCCAAGGCATGTCGAAAAAATGAAATTGGAAAACAACAGCACCATTGGAAAAATGCTTGGCAAATTATGAAGGACAAAAGCAGCATCTAGATGATATGGTTAAGCAGTAAGCACAATGAAACACAGGAATGACAGAAAGCTATTAGGGATAGCCATAGCTATGGACAGTCAGGTTTACATACAAATCATTAGGACAGGAGGCCACAACCAGGGTTGGTGCACTGATGGCCTCATCTTAAGAGCATTGTTAATAAATAACAAATAAGCTCGGGTATAAAACATAAGGTATATAAAGGCCACACTATTCCTACAGCCATAGCTAAACAAGATGGTATAAACATAGCAATTTGAATCACCTGATAACCAGCCAATCCCATTTTATCCAGGATCATTTGACATGCAACCTTGTCCTCGCAGCTGTTCAGGGAAAAGTTAAAAACAGTTCAGTAACACTTCTGAGTGCTGATATATAATTATATATATGTAATCTATACTAGCCCTGAAGAGGAATCAGTGTCCATATTTTACATACCATAAGCACTAGCAAAGTAAAAAATAAATACTTACTTTCCTTCCAAAACATCAGGAGCAAGAACCCCAAAGCGGTGAAGAAACTCATAAAATGTACGTCTGGTAGGATACCCAGCACAGCTGATCCTAATCGCCTCAAGGACACCCTGTAACATATATTAATGACTTATATAAAGCTACCCATAGAACAGGATTTCAAATGATAATTCTTGCAAGATTATACAGCACAAATGAAGCACAAGACAAATGTATGGGCAGCTCATACTCACACCACAGCGTAATTGTTGTATTATGTTAAAGTTCTCAAAAATAGCAGGCTTGAGGACATTGTTTGGCTTCACACATCTGATATAGTGAGGTTCCGTTGAATTCAAGGTCTCCATCAAAGATTGAAGTTGTAACTGCATTTTCAAGAAAAAGAAACTTAGCTGTTGTTCCATAACTTTATTTTTCCTGATATCTAAAAATGGAACCAACCATGGAGAACTAAATGCTCAGGTAAATAAGTTAGAAACGTATATTTAATCCAATTTTTTTTAAAAAAAATCTGACAGTGATACCTTGAAGCGTGATCCAATGGACGAAAATTTCGAAGACTTGGATGAATCCTCTGGAAGTGGAGGAAATAGCCCTGCCACAAAAGGGCATTTGGAGGCTGTCAACAGATCCTGGTGTTCCGCCACCACATAATCTTTGTTTTTATCAATGAACTGATCAGCGAGATAAGTTACCTAGAATAAAATTGGTGTTATATTAGTAAAGAATTATAGATTACAAGAATGTTAAAGAGGAACAGGATATGTATAAAGATCCAAAAATGTATACCTCTCCTGCGTAGTGAGAGATGGTAAAACTAGTACGAGAAAGCTTAGGTTTGATAAAGCGCTTGTTGTTTTTGAATGTCTGATACAACTTCTGAGCGAACGTTTCATGTGTGGATTTAGGAAACATACTGTGTTAAGCAATGAACCGACATGAGTTCAACCAAAAGGAAGAATTAAATCATGCAAGCACGAGCAGAAGAGTTCATGAACATCAACGCTTTGTAAAATATAGGACAGCATTACACATACAAAAGCTAGAGTGAGTAATTATCTTGCGAAGACAAGAAATCCTCATCAAACTTATTTGGGAAAACAAAAATTGCAGGAGTGAAATATTAGCTGCATACCAGGCTTCATCTAGAAGTGAAATTATTCCTCCAGGTTTCTGAAAAAAATAAAACAACTCAAGTTAATAGAATAGGAAAGAACCATAATTTTCTTATTCTCTCATTTTAAAGAAAATAAACATTATGAGTTTGTAATTGTGTAAAACATGCTAGCCATGTTGAATAATTAAAAAAAATGTAACAGCAAGCAACAACATATCACCTTTTCAATCAGATCCAGCACATCTTGGTTATCAACAAACTCAATGTAGCTCCAATTGATTTCTTCTTTCGTATATTCTTCCTGTTCCATCTTAAAGACATGCTGCAATGTGCAATTGCAACAGATTTTGATTAGGACTGAACAAGAACTAGTATTAAAAATAGCAAGAGAAACCCATGCAAAAGTTACCAACCTGATTGAAATGTTGTTGCAGCTTCTCATTTGTAAAATTGATGCAAAACTGCTCAAAACTATTCAAAAGGAACCATGTCAACTACAAGACCACATCTTACAATGAAAAAAATATCTAAACCTGGCATTTTACCTATTGAACTTAAAGCTCTCAAACCCATATATATCAAGAACTCCAATTAATGATTTCGAGTTTGGATCTTGACCAATTGAGAAGTTAATTTTGTCCACAAGCCTGTATAGATTGATGAAAACTATGTTAGAACAAATTGGAATAAATGTAGATAGGTTTAAAGTCTATGCTAGATATTATCATATTACAATAGGATGTCGATGGCTGCATATGCATGGACACAAGTACATACAGTGGCAGTGGTAAGTAAGTCAAAATACCAGTCAAACAAACGCGAATAAACAGTTTTAGCCAAGGCATCTCTGCTAGCCAATGCAGAAACAGGGTCAAGAGTCCTTGTGATGACCTCTTCTGGTGTTACCATTACACGTTTAATCAGAGCATCTTCCAAGCTCTTGGGATCACACCTACAATAAAGCATAATTGAAGTCTGTGGCATTAACAATAATAATATTGGAAATGCATCCAATGCAGTAAAGATCAAAGGGAGCATACTTAAGCAGCTCAGCTGTCGTACTAAGATGGAATCTAGACTTCTCATCCTTAATGACAGAAGAATCAATATCCTCTCCCTTTGCAAATTCAACATTCCCAAGATGCAGAATTGCAGCTACCACCATAAAAATTGCATCCTGGAAAAAAAAAATTATTACCGAACTGAATGTAACACCTCACTCAAACTATATCATAGAACTTCTGAGTTCTGAGAACACCGACCTGCTCTTCGTCACTGATCCCAACTACATCCATAGCCCTTCGGGTTGCAGCATATTCTTCACTATCATCTATTCCATCAAGCGCATAGCAACTGGATTGATTCAAGTAATGGTATTCTTTAAGGTTTCCCAACTTAAATTTCTCTCTATCCTGAAAATTTTTAAGAAGCAAATTTATGTTATAGCTTACCATAATGGGTACAGGAAGCATAACATATGACTGAGGGATGGTTGTGGCCAGATATTTGGCAACATTCAATGTCAAAACAGATTATAAGTACCTCGGGTGGTGCAGCACAAAGAAGGTAAAAGCAGTGATAGTTTCTTTCAGGATCTGAAATCTGGCAAACACGAGACCTTTCAAGCAAATAAGTTCGTATGGCTGCTCCAGAGATCCTCCCACTCTTATCGAACTGGATTTCCACAAATTTACCAAAACGACTGCATCGTATAAACAGAACAGACATTGAGAAGTGAAATAACCTCTGAGAAGTGAAACACATACACCAACTTCCTGTACATGGTGTATTCTATGGGTTACAGTATATATAATAGGGGGTGCTGAAAACCCAGAGTTTCCAGAACTACAGAAAAACAGCCAGTCAGAATTTCATAAAATTTGAGACCAACTCTTTTCTATATTAGGATTAGCACACATTTCCATACTGTTGAGTGTCGTTTCTATTAATTTCTTTTTCTTATTGAATGTTTTCCATCATTCATTTGACAGTTGAAATGATGAGATGGGAACCAGACACATTTACAGTACAAACCCAGAGTGAACAAAAACTCACCTAGAGTTGTTATTTCTGACAGTTTTGGCATTGCCAAATGCTTCAAGAACTGGATTGGACTGTAAATAATCAACCAGAAAAACCATTCAGGTAAGAGTAAACTATATTAAATATTCAAGAAAAATATTGAGGAAGAATATTATATATTAAACTAGTCTTAAAAAAGAATATAGTTTCATCATACTTCTAGAACTTGCTGTTCAACCGTCCGCCCTTCTACACCAGATCGACCACCAAGGTATGCAAGATATCGCATAAGCATCTTTGTCGTCTCTGTTTTACCAGCACCACTCTCCCCACTGACCAGAATTGAATTGCTCTTTCCCTCGTTGATCATTGCTCTGTCACACACAGTAATGAAGTAGTAAGAAGATGACAGGGAGAAAGCGGAGTGGGCGAATCGAGAAAACATATATCGCATGTGACAAGACATATTTAAGGTACCTGTATGCAACATCAGCAATTGCAAAAACATGAGGACTTAACTCCCCAAATCCAGCTCCTTTATATTGTTCCATCATATGTGTGTCATACATATGTGGTAATCTTTGAAACGGGTTTACTGCAATCAATATATTTCCAGTGTATGTCTGGAAAGATATACAACAAATAAGCATACACAAACTTTTCTTACGATAGAAACTATCTTAAGTGCAGAAAAAAAGGAGAAATTTGTGTATCTTACATAAATTTCATTAAGTTCATATCTGGTCGCCAAATTATGCAGAACTCCTGGTTCATGCAAATATGACAGCTTTGTCATGTCATCTACACCACCAGGAGGAGCTTCAGTATCCTCTGGAAAAACTTTTGAGATATGTGTAACAACCTGTAACCAGATTTACAGTTAGTGAAAGTTACAAGACCTCAGATTTTAAATTGATCATGCGTGAAGAAATTCAGGATTAGTTAAACATCAAGTTTCAACTTTAAATGACTCAATGAATGTCGATGCAAAGTTCAAATCAGATAATATCTTAATCACACGAAAGCTCCACATTGGAGCAACTGAAGTTTTTAATCAACAGACTTATTTGCCCATCACAAAATATAAAGATGGACACATAAATTGCATTAAGTATGACTCACCGTTTTCCCATTTTTGGTTTGGACGTGAACTTCTTCCCCATTAATTCGGGAAACTTCTCCACCAACCCATGCTTCCTTTGGATCTTCAACCCAGACATGAGAGCCTACAATAATGTTAACTGGTGGAGCCTGAAAACACAACCACATTAGAATTGGAAACAGTTAGAACGAACTACAAGAAACTAAAACTGTCACAAAAACCTTGATTCACACATAGCATGCAAATAGAAAAAGCAACATTAATTAACAGGATCACCAAATTATTTGGATTCTCTAAAATGAATGAAGCATTATATTAACAACTAATCATCATAATAAAGCTTGTAGAACAGCACGCACCACAGAAGTTAAATTTAAAAAAAAAAGTACGAGGACGAAAAGGAATTAAATTCCAAAAGCAAACCCCATACGAGTGAGTACATAATCAGCCTATTGTAAACATCACAGCTGTCCAAAGCAATTCATTGGAAATTGTAGGAAGCGTCTTGAAAAGATTGGTTCTAAAGGATGAATCAAATAAATGTATTCAAAGCCAATAAAACTTTTCAAAAAACAGAAACTTATCAGTGAGGTTCTATGTACACTCGTGGTATGTCATGATCACAAAAGCTACATGCTAATAAACATTAACAGGCAACAAACAACATTGTGTGTAGCCATGCCAGTGCACAACCATAATTAAAAATCCTTGATTAACAAAGCCTAACAATCGCCAAAGTCTTCATTAACTTCAAGATTTTACCTTGCTACCTTAGTTCTTATGGAACCTTTTCTTTTTTGTAACCACATTTATTCACTATCTGACATCTACTTCAACCTATCACTCGATTACCCGTAACATGCAATCAAACTAGACAGTTATCCACAAAAAGTTGATTGCTTTCACCACAATGCTTTCGCTAGACTTTACCACTAGCCTCTAAATCAATACTTAAACCCGTTTATTTGATTTTATTTTCACCCTAACAGCGTTAATATTCATATTCATTGAATTCAGTGCTTCCGAATTGTTTCCGCATAGAAACCAATTTTGAGAAAGCAGAAATTAAACTCCTGTATTTGCCATTGCAACATGGTTTGAGGTACAGACTTAAAACCAGAAAACCACAACTATCAAAAATTTCAAATTTTTAAAATCAAAGACTAAATCCAAGTAAAACTTATACAATCGGACTTGGCCAATCAATGAATCAAACAAATCAACTAAACAACCGCATAAACCAAAAAAGAATCATTTCCAAATTTTTCTTCTAAATTACCATATCGATTGTGCTCAGCGATCGCCTCCGCTAGCTCATCCGATAGGCGACCGAGTCAAAGAGGAACGGACTCGGCGAGTCAGATCGGAGAGCAACAGACTGGTAGCTTTGGAGCTCCAACGGCAATTCTGAGAAAGCAAATTTGAATTTGGAGCTGGGAGAAGACGATAACAACAAGAGAACAAAGCAGCCAAGCAAGTTTAATTTCTCGCCCCTTTTCCGAAGCTTTTTTGGTTTTTTTTTTTCTCTTACGAAATTGAGGTATGGAAGCTTATATACGAAAAAGCAAGCGAAAGGCTTTTTCAAGCTCCTCTGTCTCTTTCTCTCTCTAAGTTTTTGAGTTGCTTCTGTAGGTGTGAGTTTCTCTCTCTAGAAAATAGTTTTCTGCTTCTTTTTTACTGCTCTGGTCAGCTGGGGTCCTTTGAAAGAGAGAGAGGGGTTTTCGTGACCTCCACAAACATTGGCTTTCGGCTCTAAATCCGACAATGTAGAGATCTATTTAAGCACCAACAAAAAATGAAAATGGACGTATTTCGGCCAGATACTTCCTGATATTTACCGAAACACCCTTCCATTTTCGAGGACCTTTTTTTTGTTTTGTTTTAGTCCAACTCCTCCTCCATATAAGCATCTTGAATGGCGGGCCGGAAGTGAAATTCGCACTCTTCGAGTCTTCGTAAGTTTTTCTTTCGGAATTTTTAAATTTCTTGTACGAACTTTTCATCCTATGTCGATGAGATTTTGTATAAAATGCAAGAAGCTTTCTTTGGTCGGACGGAGCGTGTAGGTTATTTGAGGATTGTGAAGCGTCGAGCATGTGCAGCACCATGCCGGAAAATAAATACTTTGCATCCAACGATAATATACTTATTGATAAAGATGATGATCTTTTATAGGTAAATTGTCTCTTTTTTTTATTTTCAATACGACACGTATCATATTTTTTAATAAATAGTTTAAATTTAGATTTTGAACATCACTTTTCATTCGTTTTTGTGGTTGGTGGGAATTATAATCACTTTTCTGTCAATTTTTTTCTAAACTAATATGCACAGTTCAATTCGAGCAATATGAGAAACACTTGACACAAACTTTCCAAATCTTCTAGATCAAAAATTGGAAACCCTATATTCTCTAAGATGGCTTCCCTTATAAATCTTTGGTATCCATAAAAGGTTGGGAACCTAGAACCTATTTTTGGTAAAGCCCATTTTGAATTTTGGGTACGTTGAATCATTTCTGAGGCCATTAAATTCACTCTCACTGTAGGGCTAACCTGGTAATTATGTGAAACATTAAAGGTAATTTTTTGAACAAGTAATTAAATATAATTTCCGACAGAAATATTCTTAGAAAGTGAATTACGTTTTACGACATGACAATCTGATTTCCGCTTACAATTCGCTGGCGCCTGAATCTTTCCATAAATATATTGGGGACCGAGAAAACCTCCGGTACAAGTCACTGACACTGAATGTTGGTGGATCTGAGTTGCCAACTTGGCTGCCATTCCCCGATCAAAAGCAAATTATAAAATTAAACCAATAATAACTACACGATCTAAGTAGTATACTAGTATGTGGGTGGGGCCAAACTAAGATAGATGAAAGAAAACCATTTGTGTTGTGTGTTTAGGGCCGAGCTCGGCTGGGCCATCACAAGCCCAAAACAGCAAGAAGTTAAATTTTACTTCATTTTTTTCGTTTGAAAAATTTACTTGATGTTGAAGGAAACTCAATTTGTGTATGTCTTAGAAGCCCAATACTGTCATAGTTGAGCTTCAAGTTTGGGCTTAAGCTCTATCGGTTCAAGCTAGTTTGGATTAGTTTTTTTTTAGAGGGTTAGTTAGATGTCTTTGACACTTTATGAAAGTTCTAATGTCACATTTGCTAACGAAAAATTTATTGGCAAAAACCTCTCATACAAAATAAAAATATTTCTATGAACGAAATTTGTCTCAAAAACCTATCATAAAAATAGAACAAAAGCCTCTCGTAAAAAATAAAATAAAAATATTTTTACCGATAAATGTTTTGTAGGTAAAAACCTCGCACAAAAAATAAAATAAACAAACTTATACCAATGAATGTTTCATTCGTAACAACCTTGCATAAAAAAAAAACACATTTTTTTATTGACGAATGCGTGAATCCTCTCATAGATGATAGATGCGTGAATCATTTTTTTGTAAAACAAGATTTCGTGATAGTAATGTTTTGGGAATGACTATCTTGGACATTAGACGATCCATGTAGACATGTAGTCATTATCAAGTTATCCAAAATAACTCTCAGGGTGGCCTCTCCAGAAATGTAAAGCCAAGTCTAGCGATGGACCATTTGGGTAATGCAAACCATCAAATTTGACTTTCACTTTTTTGGCCAATACATATAATTTGACTATAGAAGTACTATAGCTTTTTAGGGTTCCGCAGTTGGGCGAGTTGGGATGTCACTCTCAAACCAGAGCTATAAACTTGTAGTCTTTTATAGAACATATGATTTTTTGATAAAAAAAAATACATATGAGACCCAAAAAAAGTTTTTGGCAAAATATGAGACCCAAATTTGTTGGTTTGGGCTCAAATAACATACCAAGGCAATCACCAAATGTCAAACTCACTTTTCCTTTTATTTTTTTACAGTTAAAAAAAAATTAACTCACTAATTACCACCAAAATTGCCAACAAAAAATTGTCATTCATATCAGAATTAAAACGTGGATATTCGGACATGTGTCATAGACGGCCCACTCTATCATCCCCTCACTTTAAGACCACCACCAGTCCACCGGGGGCAAATTTGCTGCCACCTATTTAGCTGTCATGCCACTTATGTGTCTATCCCTTCTAACCATGATTATTTGATTTTTTTTTCTCAAACATGACTTTTCTTTTATCCTAAACCTATACGCTAAACTCAAACCCTAAAACCGCAAAATTCAATATAAAACATCTCAATCATCTATGGTCGGTTATTACCTTTCATCACATTTATCGTAAAATAAATTTTATAATTGATAAGTTCTCTGAGTCCAAGGATAAATATAATCAACCTTGTATTTAGTTTGATAACTTTCCAAAAGATATGTATCCATACATTTATTTTGATGCTTGTATGCTTATGATCCCAAGGGAATCTTATTTGTGATGTAAGTTCTATCTTCCAAAAAGAAAAAAACACCTCAAACTCCAATTCTCTTGAAAAAAAAAATTATCAAGTAACCATAATTATTGAAATAAACAATTTTAAAAAAATAAAAATTAACACTCGGTAGCTATGTAGAGGTGGCACCTAAGGGTGGCGGCAAATTTGACCCACTCAGTCCCTAAAACCGAAACCCAAATAAGCGCCGCCCACATCTCACTCCTTCTGTAATGGCTTCCTCTTCCGTATTCCACCCCTCTCTCTCCTCCCTCGCCCCAAAACGCACCGTCTCGTACCCAAACCCAACCACCAAACGCCACCCTTCCTCTCTCTCCGTAACCTGCACCTCCTCCACATTCGATCCCACCACAAACAATAGCTCTCCTCCAGCTCAGCAGCCGCCTCCGCCAATCCGAACCCGCGCCGCCGATGAGAACATTCGGGACGAGGCCCGGCGTCACCGCCCCACGCCGCACAACTTCTCCGCCAAGTACGTCCCGTTCAACTCGGGCTTCGCATCGCCCGAGTCGTACTCGCTCGATGAAATCGTCTACCGCAGCCGCTCCGGCGGCCTCCTGGACGTTCAGCACGACATGGAGGCCCTGGCCAAGTTCGATGGCGCGTACTGGCGCCGCCTCTTCGACTCGCGCGTGGGCCGCACCACCTGGCCCTACGGCTCCGGCGTGTGGAGCAAGAAGGAATGGGTCCTCCCCGAGATCGACGACGACGACATCGTCAGCGCGTTCGAGGGGAACTCCAACCTCTTCTGGGCTGAGCGTTTCGGCAAACAGTTTCTGGGCATGAACGATTTGTGGGTCAAGCACTGCGGGATCAGCCACACCGGAAGCTTCAAGGACCTGGGCATGACAGTCCTCATCAGCCAAGTGAACCGCTTGAGAAAACTGAAACGACCTGTCGTTGGAGTCGGTTGTGCCTCCACCGGCGACACCTCGGCAGCTCTGTCGGCCTATTGCGCCTCCGCAGGTATCCCTTCAATTGTGTTTCTTCCGGCAAATAAGATATCCATGGCGCAATTGGTCCAGCCAATAGCAAATGGAGCGTTTGTGCTGAGCATTGACACGGATTTCGACGGCTGTATGAAGCTCATTAGGGAAGTCACGGCGGAATTGCCGATTTACTTGGCCAATTCTTTGAACAGTTTAAGGCTGGAGGGGCAGAAGACTGCGGCCATTGAGATTCTGCAGCAATTCGATTGGGAAGTTCCTGATTGGGTCATTGTTCCTGGTGGCAATTTGGGTAACATATATGCATTTTACAAAGGGTTCAAAATGTGCCAAGAATTGGGTCTGGTGGATCGGATTCCTAGGCTTGTTTGTGCTCAGGCGGCGAATGCCAACCCGCTTTACTTGTACTACAAGTCAGGGTGGAAGGATTTCAAGCCGGTGAGGGCGAATACGACTTTTGCTTCTGCTATACAGATTGGTGACCCTGTTTCGATTGATAGAGCTGTGCATGCTCTGAGGAATTGTGATGGGATTGTGGAGGAAGCTACTGAAGAGGAGCTGATGGACGCAATGGCTCAAGCCGATTCGACTGGGATGTTCATATGCCCTCACACCGGGGTTGCTCTAACCGCATTGAATAAGCTTAGGAAGAGTGGGGTGATTGGAGCCGGTGATCGGACAGTGGTGGTTAGCACTGCTCATGGTTTGAAGTTTACACAGTCTAAGATTGATTATCACTCCAAGGCCATACCGGAGATGGCTTGCCGGTTTGCCAATCCACCCACGGAGGTCAAGGCGGAGTTTGGGGCTGTCATGGATGTTCTACACGAGTTTTTGAAGTCTAAGAAGTGATGTATCAATGAAGCACTTGTTAACTTGTGCCCTTTTCTTTATGCTTTTGGATTTTGGTGTTGCACAGGTTGCTTATAATTTTCAAGGAAATTCATTTCGTTTATGCTTGGTGATTCTAAAGTAAAACCAGCCCTCAAAATATATAGCACTAGGCAGAATACGCTTTATTTACCATCAAGTGTAACAGGGATGTAAAGTCTCTCATACTGTTTGCTCGAATTTGTGTTTTCAAATTAACAAGGATTTTCCTTTTCCCACATGCTTGGAGTTGGAATGATTGTGATGAGTTTCCCATGGTGGTGTCATGTCATGATTTTTCTTTTCAGTTCTGTCTTGCTTTATCATTTATTAAGCATTTTAGTGCTTGAACAAATTCCATTATTGAACATTTTGTGTTTATTTTTTGTGGTGGCGTCAAAGTCATGTAGTTTAAGCATCTTGTCATCGGCGTGATCAATATATTACATGAAAATCACTATCAGTTCAATATTTTACATAAAAATCACTGTCAGATCACTATTTTACATGAAAATCTCTGGCACTCCTTTTGTTCGATCATCAAAGGTATTTAGAGAGGACTCAAGAGGAGAGTAAATATTGATTTATTTGGATGATTTTGATTTAGCAAACCACAATCCACAATCCACAACTGAGATAAAAAAATCCAATTTCGGAACAAATGACAATCGACTCAACTCGAAAAATGACCATAAGTTAATTGTTAGGCTAAGAGCCTGAAAATACAAATTTGCAAGGTCATTTTCGAAGGGTTCAGTTTCACACATTCGATGGCAAAACGAGGTGTGCTCTCTCCCTAGGCTTTTTTGTTTGTATATATTACAAACATATACAAACATATCAGAGAAAGGTGTCAAACAAACCAATGTCATGGTGACAACCTGATAAAGATCAGTGAGTTGCAGCAAACACAAATTTCCAATGTCCTTCTTTCTCCCCATACGACCCTCTTCAAGAGTAGTCATACAGTGATATGCTCTTGTCATCAGAGACACTAGCAAGTCTACCAGGCATTCCTCCTGGTCGAAAGGCCACTCCCCATACTTGGTCACTGTGGTTGCTCATTGTCTGCACAGCGGCCTTCATGCCGATATCCCACAACTTCACAGTTCTATCACTTGAACCAGTTGCAATGGCCGCGCCATCCGTGCTTGCGTCCACACTCAGGACCCAGCCATTATGCCCTGACATGGACCCAACCTGGGTTTTCCCCTCAGCATCATACATGTGCACATGTTGATCATCCGAGCCAGTGAAGAGTAACCGTGGTTCAGCAGGAGAGAACACAAGAGACCTTACAGGCATGCAGTGGCCTTCCAGGTGGTGCAGGAACTTGCCACGATCTGTGTCGAAAACAGAAACAGTTCCATCCATGGAGCCACAAGCTATACGTCTCCCATCAGGGCTCCATGCAACTGATAGCACAAACTTCTTACTGCTGCTTTTGTCAGCAGGCTTGGTTCCTTCTGGGCGAGGAATTGACAATGTGGCAACCAGGTTCCATGTGCTGGTGTCCCAGACCTTGACCGAGGCACTACCACCACCTGCTGCAGCTAGCATAGTACCCTGGTCATCAAGAGCCACAGGTTAGCGTCACTTTGAACTTTTGAATTTAAACAAAGGGGAATGCTGTAATACTTCAAAGGTGACGCAGATTTTTTAGTCATTGTGTTTTGACTCGAATTGCTAATCTTACCAATTTGGGCATTGTGGTTTTGCTCCAAAGTAATTTGAGTATAATTTTAACTTCTGTTAGGCAACATTCACCAATTTACTTCACTGACAGAAATTAAAAAACACACTCGAATTGCTAAGATTACCAATTTATCATTGTGTATTACTTCATCAGCAGTTCGAGTATATTTTTTTAACTTTCATCAGTCAACCTTACTAATTTGGTCCCTGAGACGCTCCGCTGACAAAAATCAAATTCTACTTGAAAACACACGAACCAACTTGGTAACTCTAAAGTATTTTCGAATCAAAAGCACAAAACCAGAATTGTGGTTAACTCAATTCAGTCCCTCCAAACTTGCTTTAGAAAACAAATAACTGGTTTCGAGTTTGAATAAGTCACTCACATGCTAGCAACTTGTAATGCTATAGAAACTAGAACACATCTCAAACTTTTCACTTCACCTGTTTAGTTTCCTTCAGGTTAAATTTGATTGCATTCTCAACCTCTCATTATAATAATTAAGAACTAACCTCTCATTATAACAATTAAGTATCTCTGGATATACTGATTAACGAAAATCTAGAAAGAGGCAACCCAACCAGATCTATTGTTCAAATTCCCGCAAGTTGTAGCAAAATTTAATGCATAGACACAGTAAACAAAAGCCAAATTTATATAAGTAATTACTAAGCATTCAGTAAAACGGTAAACAAGCCCTAATTCAAAAATCCAAAGTTTCAACATTGCAATGTACCTGGGGATTGAACCGTAATTGCCAGACTTCAGAGGGCGGAGCCTCGAGACTGGCGATGGTGCTGTTGGAGTCAACGTCGAAGACCCTAACGAAACTATCGAGTGAAGCAGAGGCGGCGATGTAACCGGAGGGGTGAGCCGCCACCGAAGCCACGCCGAGACAGTGGCCGGTCATCTTTCCCCGGTTCACGAGCTCGTCCGGTTGCCATAGCCTCACGGTCTCGTCAAGCGACCCAGTTAACAACAAAGCGGGTCGGCTATCGGTGGCCGGAACCCACGTGACCGCCCATACCGACTCGTCGTGCGCGTCCTCGATTGATTTCAGTCCTGCGAGCTTCATTGATGCTTTGCCCTAGTGGTTAATTCTTCCCTCTCACTTTTCTCTTTCTCTGCTTTTTATTGTTTGGGTTTTAACTTTTAACTGTGGTTGATGTTGGGCCTATCTGAAATTTCTAGTCCAGACCGGCACACAGTGAAGGCCTTCAAGGTTTTTTTTTTTGGGGGGGGGGAAGTATTTACATAGGTTCAGAATTCAAAACAAAAAATAAATAAATTCGGAAAAATAACTACAGTATGTCAAGGCCCATACGAATGACGTTTGAAAACACTTTTACTGACGAATAAATGTCTCTCATAAAAAATAAAATAAAAACACTTTTACCGATGAATGTTTCGCTCTATAGTTTCATTACCGGAGAGGTGAGCAAAAAAATTAAAAATAAAATTTGAGAACACCTTTATCTAACCTGTCCAAAGGAGTTAAAATTGTAGATTTAGTTGGGAGAGCACCCTTATCTAACCTGTCCTGGGCGCCGAAAAAAAAAAAAAAAGGAGTTAAAATTGTAGATTTAGGCTGGCATTGAAGTGTAAAAAACCACCCCCCCCCCCCCCCCCCACCCCCCACACCCCCCCACACACTAAGTAAATGGAAAACCCCTCCCTCCCCAAAAAAAAAAAAAGTGTCCAAATTGTAACCAAAACCTACTTGCTCATTTATGTCACCGGCCATCACAACTACTTTGGACCCCCTTTGAGCTAAAGCTATTTTGTCCATTCCTCTGTATTCAAGTGCTTGATTGGTGAACATTGGGGCCTGCCTGCAAGGCCCACTTAAAATTGCCAAAACTGGTAGCTGGGAACAGATGAATCGGCGTGCTTCTCTTTTTGTTCCTAAAGGCACTTTGGGTAAAAAACTAAAAATCACAATACAATAGCCCTTTCTTTGGCTTCTCTAGATTTAATGCCAGTATCAGCTAGCTTATGCAGAAGTACATGAATTAATGTCTATTGAAAAGTCTCCTGACTTGCCTAACCTGCACTCTGTTTCATCAATGAATTCTCCTGTACTATAAACCACCCTAACAGGGCATTGAATTTGACATAAGGAAACCATCCCATGCCATCTTCACAGTTCAATACTATGTTGAACCAAATATCCATAGAGACTTCTAGTTTTAGAGCATATATAGGCAACAGGGTTAAAGAAGACTGCATACAGAGTCAGGTAGACATGTTCTGCTCAAACATGGTTTTCTAAACGAATAGGTCAACTTCATAAACTCAAACTCAGAAATTGTTACAATACCAGTACCAATACACATGGAACTCTGAAATCCAAACTCGCCTATTTCGGAATTAATGAGTTCCGAGATGTGAGGAAAAAATAAGATCACACCCGGAACCCATTGCCCGCAGTAATATGATCATACACACTCATATCATATCATCAAACAAGTCCAACCAACCAACCAAGAATTAATCCAAATTAACGTACAATCTCTTATATGTCTGCAAATGGTGCTCCAAATGATGAACTAAAAACACAATCGGAGCCCTAATTTGCTTGCCTTCCATCTTTTCTTCACTATGTAGCTGTACCATACTGTGATGTAATGTGTTAAATTGCCTGTAAATCTGTATGTAAAGAAAGCCAGTGCTGAGTGCATGCTGTCACTGTTGGGTGGTCATTTTATCTTCTTTTCCCTCAGTGAGTTCATCTTCTCAAGCCTCCACTCATCTCTCAGCCTGGCAATGAAGTTGTCAGCTTTGGTGTTAACATCAGGGCTGGGACAGAACACTGACGGAGACCCACGACCAGCAACACCATCCCCACCGTCCATCGCGTTGACCGGCGCTGATTTTGACGACTCCTTCCCAGCTGGCACTGCGTCATCAATGTCCTCCGGTTCAGGAGACCCACAGCGGGAGCTCTGAGCGCTCCTTATCTTAACAAAGTCCCCCCGGACAGAAAACTTCAGCTCCGGCATCTTGAACGGCGGAAGCGGCGGCGGAATCGGAATTAGCGGACTCTGGCAGCCGCTGTTCGCATTGTCCTCGTACAAGACGTTGTTTGGTTTTGTTGGCAATGGAGGCCGGCGCCGGGAATGTCCCGCTGGCGGCGGACGTGGCGGGGTTGGTGGTGCCGGTGGAGGCATAGTGCTCCGGCTTTCGCGTTTTCGTGTGGAAACTGTCGGCGGCGGCGGCGGCGGAGGTGGTGGTGCTGTTGAGACCGAATGAACCTTTTTAGCTTTGCTTCCCTTTTTGAATAGATTATGAAAGACAGAGGAAGGTGGTGGCGGAGGTGGCGGTGGAGTCGGTGGCGATTGTTCAGGCGGAGTGGCAGCAGTATCGTAACTGTTTCTGGTGACCTTCTGCTTCCTCTTCCTCTTTCTCTGATTGGAGAGCACCGAAGCCCAAACCATGGCTATCTCCTTCTTTACATTACTTTTTCTCCGTTCAAGTCTGCCGTGTTTCTGGTCCGATCTAACCCGCATTGGCGACGGTGGTGCTACTGGCCGTGGCGGCGGTGGAGTCGGTGGCGGCGTAGATCGAACTCCATCGAATTTCTCTTCCTCCACTACTTCTTTACGTCGACCAACCGTCTCATACGTCCTTGATTTCTGATGACGCGGCGGAGGAGGCGGAGGTGGTGGTGGCGCCGGCGAAGAAGATTGAAGGACGAAAGTATCCACCGGAATCTCCTTAACATCATCGGAGTCGCTTCGTCTGTGGTGACGTCGGTGAGTCGTATAGTTGCTGATTTCGAAGTCATCGAAGAAGCGAAACTGAGACTTACTCTGATCATCATCTCGAGTTTCCCATAGAGACTCGGCTTGCCTCAGATCCGGGTACGAGCTGCTGCTCCTCCTCAAACGCCCACCGCCGCCGTTTTCCGGTGTCCTAATCGGAGTATCATAGATCTTGGCCGTGCTGTCCGAGTACCCAAACCACTGCTGCTGTGGAAGGACCGATTCCGATTCTACAGATGAAGTGTTTGTGTTAATAGCTGAACCGAGTAAAGGGTCAGAAGCATTGTGAATATGAATATGATCGTCCTCGGGATCAGGTAAACCGTTGTCGTTTCTCTTGGCAAAAACGCCGCAGAGAATTGCGAAGATGACGAGTAAAACGTTGAGGGAGTCCCAGCTTTTCTTGACGGAAATGGTGGGCTGGAGAATCTGAGAGGTGAGAGATAGAAACGGAGGGATGGCGTAGATGAGGAAGAGTAATATGATGGTGGGGAGGAGGATGATAAGAACCGGCGGAGTCAGAAGCGGAGACGATGATCGGTGACGGCGAGGCATGGTGGTGGTTTTGGTGGGTCTTTCAGTGTTGGTTTAGTTGCGTTGTATAAAGCTTTTGAGTTGGGTTTGCTTTGCTTGTGGAGAAAGAGAATAAAAAAAAAACTTAGCCGGGAAAGGACAGAGATACTGTGTGAGACTTGAAATGAAATAATAACAATTTCTTGTACGTTTGTTCTTTCTTGTTATTAAATTTTGTGGGAAGTTCTCTAGTGAAGACCTCTTAAATGAGGACCACTTGAGGACTTTTCTAGTAGACATACTTTTGTATTATATTTTGACAAATCAACCGTTCAATATTTAGATATTTATGAGTAGATCACTTATATAAATTTTCAATGAAATCTAAAATCGTTTGGTCATCTATAATTGTGATTTACCATTTATGAATATGAATGGTTCAAAATTGACAGATTTGGTTCGTTCATTTATTTGGTCTAGTTTGGTACCTTAACGATTTCAAATTTTGTTGAAAATTTGTAGAAGTGATCTACTCATGAATATCTTAACATTGAACGGTTGATTTCTCGAGATGTGATCGAAAAATAGATATCACAACCATTAATAAAAAAGTCCTCAAGTGGTCCTCATTTAAGAGGTCCTCATTAGAGAAGCTCCCTAAATTTTGTAGCCTGACTCTTTTTTTTTCCGATAGGAACTCTTACAACAATGTTTGTAACATCGATTACTACTTGATGTTAGTATATTAATTTCACTATTCAGATTATAAATTTGTAATTTCTCAAATATTTGGTCTTCAAATTATAACTTCGTTCACCCTAACAATAATGTTGGTATATTTATTGTGCTATTTAAATTATAACGCGATCGATCCGTTAATTATCACTAAAGATGTCGATCGAAATGCCATAATTTTTCTACCAATTAAACAAGTCATTAATAAACGCCTCCAATGCACCGGCACTCCAAAATAGTGTTGTGTCACGTGTTTGATACGCTCCGATATTCTCTGACACTCCTCTGATTCGTGTCGGGGATGTGTCGGTTGACTTTGACTTTTTGATACCTTGGCCGACGCGGCATCGACACTCATGTCGTCATAATCGACACTTCTCCGACACGTGTTCGGATATTTTTTTCTCTTAAAATGTGGGATGTTGGATGTTGGAGCAGATGAATTTTATTCTATAAATGAGGATAGTGTTGGTATATTTAAGATTACTTTTTTTTTTATGAGTTAACATTGGAGGCTCACATACTTTATTTTGGTGATAACAATGAAGTCAGAAGTAATGCTACTGAGTGATGAATGAAGTGGATTGGATATGAGAATAATTTTTCTATGACTATTTTTTTTAAGAGGATCAAATGATTTCACTTATACCCCCATAGTGACTCGAACCTATTTCAATTTTACTGTGTGTTATTTTGTAAATTTTTGAAGTATTTTTTATTTAAATATTTTGTTTCATATTATTATTTAAATATTATACATATTATTGTAATTATTGTGTCAAAAAACGTGACAGTGTCTTATTTTAAAAAAATGTCAGTATTGTTGTGCCGTGTCGCCGAGTCCATGTCGATATCGGTGCTCCGTAGATAAACGCTATTGACCAAAACACCTATTGATCCACACCAATGATATTCCAAAACTAGAATATATATCTCAAGAGAAGAAGTAGAAACAATACAATTTGAATTATTGGGGTATGAATCACGTGGTTATGTCATTTACTTCATACCGAAACAAGTGGATTATTATAATCAAAATGTTAATCATGCACTATACATAATTTTAAATGGTTTGTCTTTATAATACAGTTGAGTGTAATCCCTCAACTAAAGTAGTTTGCTAATATTGTCCAAAAAAAAAAAGTAGTTTGCTAATAAATAATACTACAACGCCAAAATAGAAACTCTTTTCAGAACCTTCAAGTACGAGTCTTTAATCTTTTATCCAAATAATTGGATCCCCAAAGATTCGTACATACACATATATACATATATAATATATATATACAAGCTTCTTTTTTTTTTGGTGCAAAAAAGTTGATGTGAGAGCTTGGTTACGCTACACCACCATCGCCAGGGCAAGCCTGCAACCTAGGCCCGGAAGACTGACGATGTGACACGTACCTGTCACATATAATATATATATACAAGCTTTATATGGTAAGAAGATCTTTATTTTTTATGATACGGAATTTTAATTTCAATTGTAAGATCAAATCATTTAAAACAGATATGATAGTTGAAATCAAAATTCCGAACCATAAAAAAATAAAAACTTATTTACCTGAGAATCATTATGTATATATATATATATATTATATATTAAGATAACACATGTTGTCAACTAAAACAAATTTGATTTACTTTAATACTATTTAAACATTAAATAATCATATATATATATATTTTTTTTTGATCAAGATAAATAATTTCATTAATAAACTGCAACAACTGCAGCACCCATAGGGCATACATCAACGACGACATGAAACGAAAATTAAGACTAGATATCCTCACTCGCAAGAGGGGAAGTTGACTAGTCAAAGGATCCAAACGGAAACAAGAGTGGGCAATACACTGGGTCAAATTGACCAAAAAGTAGCATAACTGGTCAGGCCTACCTTTCGGATATCCCTTCCTAGCATTTGACATTGACATTAACGTCAATGTTCTCAACGCAGGCTGATAGTCAATCACACAGCTAAGAGCCGGCAATAGACTGCGTCTTATAAACATAAGACCGATCACCCAAATCCAGTTTCCGGTCAGAATCCTCGACAACAACTTTGACTCAAAAGAGCAAAGATTTATTTGAGATCTGAAAACAGATCCAAAAACTAAAAGTAACAGAAAAACATAAAACTTCAAAGCAAACAGATTCGGAACCAACGACGGATTGTCCTCCATCACTCTCACCACACCATCACCACAGACGAACCAGCGGGGCCCACCTTCAGCTACTGCAAGCATCATTAACCTTGTAATCCTATCAGATCTAGTAAATTCACTAGATCCAGTCGTCTGCAAACACCAGCAGACGCACCTATAGACTTCACCCAAACCACCATTCCTTGCTTCAAACCCCTCCTCAACGTCAATCCACACTAGCAATCCATCTATTACCAACAGCTTCCATACAAATGCTCTGTCACTACACCAGATTGCCGGCACTACCATTGTGGACTCAAACCGTCGAACCTCCGCTGCCACAAACCCATCCCGCCACTCCAATTTCACTCCACTTGGAGGCCACAATCTACTCGCCAGCCCAACCTCCTCCTCACCCATAAGGTTTGGAATAGAACCACCAAACCAGAAAGAACTGAGCAAACAAGCCAAGATGGAGACAACGCCGACCCCAAACCGTCGACGCCAACCCCAAACCCGGCCAAATCTCACCCAGCATAGCCGTCCTTGCATCGACCCACAACCCCATATGGCCTCAAACGAACCCAAGACAATAACCTGCAGTAGCATCCACACAAACCACAACCGTCGCTGCCAAAACATCCCACTCCGACCCACGACCCCCAATCCGGAATTCATCCTCTCTGAAACCGCCTGCACCCAAAACCAAACCAGCAATCCCTCCCCAACCAAAAACGAAGGACCACCGAAAACTCCTCTCCCTCCCGGTCCGGAACACAGCGCCAGGGAGATCGGCGGCGTCCGGCCGGGAGGAAACTCGTACTCTCCTTCTCTCTTGTAGCTAGCGCGTGAGGCGCGTTCCTTTAGGGCCGGCTCCTATCATATATTTATTTTAATAATTAAAGATGAAAATGTCAAAACACAAATAATTAATACAAAATTAAAAAAATTAACTACCCACTCTCACACTCTTAACTTTCACATCATACAATAAATATAAATAAAAATCAATTTTTTTAAAAATAAATATACTACGTATGGTTTCCTTCTAATATATATATATATACAAAAACCCCTCTAAAGTATTTTTCTAAGGCAAGCAACTCCATATTGCATATTGCACGTGTAGTCCTATACGACAGAGAAGCCCTCAACCATTTCCTCTTCTTCTTCTCCATTATTTGAATGATTGGAGCGTGGTTGCAATCATTGAAATCCCTATATCCTTTACCATAAAACACCAAGAATGTGCCTTTAGGTCACATTCTGTCAAAACAAGCATATTTAAAAAGACCCAAATATTGCTTTATTACTATGTGCTGTTAGTATCAATGGGTTTATGCAGCTCCTTTTCTTGCTTTATGCAAAGGTAAATCGAAATTTCGCCTTCTCTTTATCAGATTATAGCTTAAATTTTTTAGGCTAGTAATTGTCGTCAATCTTAAGTATTCGTCCCTAGAGTTGAGGGGACCGTACATTTTTTTGCAAATGTTTCCGGAACTGTTGGATTCAGTCATTCAGATCGTAAAGGAGGCTTTGAACAACATTTTTCTAATGGTGACTTTTGAACTGTGATGGATGCCAACCCAGAACCAGTCTTTGGTTTGTGGAAAATTAAACATGGAAAAGCTCGGAGTGTGACCACTAAGAATTGGAGTTAAATATGATAGAAGGAGAAGCACCAAGCCATGTTTGTGGGAAAAGCTATAATTTGAATCCTAGTGCTTTTACGTTATCCAAGTCCCACGCTTGTCCCTGTGGCTACAAACTCAAACAGTGATACTACTGCTGTTGAGAGAGAGAGAGAGAGAGAGAGAGAGAGAGAGAGAGAGAGAGAGAGAGAGAGAGAGAGAGAGAGAGAGAGAGAGAGAGAGAGAGGGTCCCATGGCTGCAACTTTGAATTTAAACAACACCTTCCATGGTTAGATATGAGCTGTCACTCTGTGATTGGTTGTTTGGCTTGACATTTTGTGCATGATTAAAATTTGGAGAGGTGGGGACTCTGGGTTTTTGTTGCTGAGAAAGGACATCCACAAAGGCCAAGCAATGTCGTCCAAGTTTCTACAAAGGGGTGGCGTCTAATTAAGCAGATCGACCCTTTTCTCTCACCTTTTCTTTTTGTTTCTGTTAATTAACGTGAACATTTGACACATGAATTGCACTGTTATGGCTTAGTTAGCCAAATTGCAACGTGCAAAGGCTTAATTTAGTGAGGAACCAACAGGTACCTTTTGCCAAATGGAAGATAAAGGGGAAACAGACATTTGAAATTTTACGAAATTTTATTTTTGGCAAGTATTGATAGTAAATACAACATTAGTCGATTTTCATATAATTTTGAAATTTTCATTGATATCGAAATTTAGTTGATGTATCCATTGATATCTCCATTTTTTCACTCTCCATCTATTTTTGGGCTTTATTTCTTATGAGCAAGAATATAACCCAAAAACATATGGGCCTTTTAGTTGTTAGGACCAGTCCACTAGTGGCGGGAAATTGAAAAGTTACCTTTATTTGGGCGGGAAAGTAAAAACATGAGAGAGTAATTATTTTTCAAACTAGAAATAGAAATGATAAAACTGGAAACAACAATCACATATATACCAAATAGCCTTGGAGCTCTCTCTCAAGTCTCAACTAACTAGGAAGCCGCAGCCTATCTGCCTATGTTCTATCTTCAGTATTAATTATCGATTTCTGGTGTGTGAAGGTAAATTTCTATTCATTGTTGTCTATTAGGTCCTGCACTGCATATATATATACTTCTAATGTGGACTTTTTCATCTCTTTTGAGTTTTTGTTACCAAATTTTCTGCATCCAACACAATAGTCTTTTTACCATTGCATAAAGATCAACGTTTCTAAACCAGGGATGAGATTTGGAATGAATCAGCATAGGAATTGATCAAATGAGTAAGTGAAGTGTTTTTATTTTATTTTTTTCTGTGTTGGGAATCACTATTTTTGTTCGTTTATAACTAAATCAAGAAAACTTCATCAGTATTTTACTTTCTATCAGAATTTGGTCTAGAACGTTATTTGTTTTGCAGCTTTTGCTCTTACTACCAATTAAAATTGGTTAATTGGTATTTTCCACGATTTAAAAAGGAAATAATTGAAAAGAAAAGTTTGACTAAAAACTATTTAAAGGAAAAAAAGAAGAAGAAGAAAGTATTTTGTAGACCAGAAGGTCATTACCCTTTCCTAATAGGAAATGATCAAATGAGTAACCAATAGGGAGTTGGAAAGAGGTAAACCGACAGAGTTTCCTACTATAAATTGGAGAATCAGTCCGTTTCCGAATTGGAAATAAAGAAGACCCCCTCATATAATTCCACCCAAGCTTGTTTTGAAATCTCAGGAGAATCGGAGCACAGCCAGAGAGCCATTCAATTAAACATGAGCATGAAGATGATGAGAGGTAATTCTAATCGGTCTTCTTCTGGGCCTTCAAACTGCACCAGGAGAACGAGTTCTTCGTCTTCGAATTTCAAGGCAGCTAGACAAAAAGCTGCTCCACGGAGGAGCAAAGATCCTGTGTTCGATCTCATCCAAGACATTCACAGGCTCGACATTCACAAGCTTACTGAAAATCTCGATCACACAGAAACACCGGGGATCATAAAGCGTGAGATAATACGCGAAATCGAAGCAAGACAACATGATGAAGATGATGCTACTGCTGCTGCTGCGACTGCTGTGATTGTTGAGCGAGCACCTGAACGGCGACCTGCACGTGTGAAGGCCTCTCCCTTCCTAATAGACCGGTTGTATGATCGACGTGGACCGGAGCGAGCCAAGGCATTGGCCGGAGTAATCACGCTACTGAATGACCAAGACTTGGATCATGACGACCTGAAAAAGAGACATGTTGTGTCTCTTCTCTACCGATGCCTACACGGTTTGAAGAAGGGTTCCACCCAAGAGATTCAATATTCACTGCAAGTCATCGGCTTGCTCTCAATCATCGTCGATTGTCAGGATAAAATGTCTGAAATTTACAGAGAATTTCTTGCTGTAGCTTCCACCAAATATTGTCTGAAGAAGGCTGGAACCAATACAACAAAGATGCTGGAATGTTTGGGTATGGTTACCTTTTTCGGTGCAATTAATGCAGAGGAGACTCAAGCTGCAATGAAGGTTATATGGGACTTTCTGAATCCTAAATCTGAATCTGGCAGTGATGATGTGATCAACAGAAAAAAGCATTCGCCGGAGATCCTAGTTGCCGCGATATATTCTTGGTTGTTTCTTCTCACTAGCATGGAAGGATGGCGACTCAACCAAAGCTATTGGAACGGGGCTATCTCCTTCTTCATGGACTTGTTAGACAATAATGATGACAAATTAGTTCACGGAGCAGCGTGTGCAGCACTAGCATTGATTTTCGAGACTGGTAGTCTTGATAAATTCTGGAATGGAGCAAATGATTCAACCTTGCCATATTCGCAGTTGCGAAAAACACTCAGGGCAATGATTTTGAAGAAATTGAGGGGTCTTAACATGAGCCTACATGTTGTGAGATATTTTGAGACTCTTTGTTGCCCGAAAGCATGTTTAACTCTGTGTGAAAAAGAAATGGTATTGTCATCATGGTATCAAGTGATTCAGTTAGAATTTCTGAGGAGTTTTCTGGGGGATGAGTTTGAAAAATATGTTGCAAAAGAAGAGAAACTTCAGAGTTTCTTTGAGTTTAATCCATATAGAAATGACAATGTTGGTGATGAACTATATGTGCCTACGATTGAAAAGATAATGGTGCACATCTTTATGCCCGAAGGAAGAGATCCACAAACACTGACGGCGGAAGAAAGGAAGAAAGAGAGAGTGTGGAGAACTTCAGTTCGGGACAAGGCACAAACGCGATTAAGGGCCAAGCATAGGCTACTGTCAGAGCAATTGAACTGCTTTGATTAAGGCCAATTAGTTAGCTTAGTTGATATTTTTCTTTCTCCTCTGTTTCTCGGATTTTCCTTTCATCCTTTTCTTTTCAGGTCTGTACATTAATGAATTCATGGTATTGAATATGATGATATCTCTTTCTCCTATCTTCAATTTCATGTCAGTTGCCTTTGATAAACAGAGCAAGAAATGCGTACTACTGATACAGTGGTACAACACACACTATGGATGTAGCTAGCAGCAACTCACACTCAAAACTACACACACCAAATGATTCATCTGTTTACAGGCAAGATAACACACACCATACATGTACCAGCAGCAACTCACACTGAGAAATGCAGTTCATCCACATACTGACACCTTAATTCGTAGATCTCTAACCCTTCTACATAAGACCATTGAGAGTAGTCTATACCTCAATGTTGCAGTATGAATGTCCAAAAATAAAAACTTAGGTGCTATGAAGTCTTCTCACTCTTCACTTTTCAAACTAAAATCAAGCAGGTTATAAGCTTCAATTACAATTAAGGTTCGTATACAAACACAATCAGGCACCAATTTATTTACTACTTCCATTTGAACTGCATCCTTAACCATAATTTTCTTCTCCATGCAAACCCGATGCCTATCTATATTTGCCTTCTTTGTTCATTAAGTTCAAATTGAACTCTGTGGAGTTCCAGCTAAAGTGAAGCAATAGTATACTGTACTAGATAGTTAATATTGCAAAAAGACCATACATATTGCACATCACAACTCATAGTAGAAGACTTTCCTTTTTAATTACTTATGTTGCCATAACAATTATGTTCATTTCTTATAATTATATGTACTGCAGATACTGGAGAGTCGTGTAATAAAAAAGGAAGAATGGGCACCAAGGAATGTTAAAACATATACAGATGAACCAGAGTCATGATAGATTCAGAGTATGAACAAAAACAAGATCAAAGGAAAGAAAAGAGACAAACAATTTGACTGATATTGATAGCTGTTCATGACAATGGAATATCATATTCCTAGCTGTTTCATACTTTCATTACAATTGTCTCTCATATTCATAACTGTTTCATTACCAAGGATCTCTGCCTCAATCCAACTACAATCATAGGCAAAAGTAGCATATACCAAGTGCTAAAGTTATAAGATATATATCCTAATATAAGAATATACTAGGTAACATATAAACCCCAAATCAGAGCTGAGCTAACAACAATCTTATCCATCACCCAAATCTGTTAGTTTTTAGGAGGTAAGAGTAATACCATCATGCATTTTCAGACTCCACAATGCGAGCAAAATCCATGGCGTCAGCTAGGGTTTTGGGGCGAAACCACTCCAGCTTACATCTTATATGCTCCTGCAATCCGCCGATGAAAAGGTTCATCAACTGCTCATCGGTCCAATCCGGCGGTAGATCCCTAGCTCCGGCAGTCAACCTCAGAAACTCAATTTCGTACTCCTTCACCGATCTCTTCTGCTCGAGATTGCACACGGTGGCGATGAGTGTCTCCGGTCGAAAGAGTCGCAGAAATTCATGCCTGAACAGCGACCAAGACGAGTTCGAGGGGTACCTGGACTCGTACCAGCACATCCATGGACTCGCGTCGCCACATAAGCGAGTCGCGGCGACCTTGACTTTCTCTTGCTCGGGGATGTCGAGGTAGGCGAAGCGGCGCTCGGTGGCGGTGAGCCAGTCGACGGCGTTTTCTTTGCCGCCGCGGCCGTGAAAGACGGGGAGATTCTTGAGCGCGATGAGCTTCTGGAGTTGAGATTGTGAAATGTGGAGATCGTTTTGCTTGGTTGCGATGGAGAGAGTGGAGATCTGAAGCTCCTGAATCTGAGACTCCAGAAGCTCAATGGAACTCTTCGATTTTGCTTCCGTGGAATTGGAATCTACGCTGCTCTTGTCAGTGGAAATGGACCGAGACTTCTTTCTTCTGCCCATATTCTCGGAATCAAAGCTTGTCTGGTACTTAACAATGGGACTCGGGATTTGAATGGAGTGCAAGTAAAAGTTATGGAGCCAAGAAATTATTACAACATATAATGCGGTAAAATTTGAAAGATGCCGGAACTAAACATGACGCAATGGCGTAGTAAAAAAGTTTAGCGGTAAAAAATCATAAAGCTTGGACTTGTTCTACCGAGTTATATTGGGCTTTAAGATGGGCCGAAATGGCTCGGCCTCATTTCGGTCATGGAAATCCCAAATATAAAACCCTAGCTCCTGTAAATTGTCTTAAACGTTAAACCCCCGGACGGATCACCTCCCTGGTCATCGTTGAGCTTCCATCTCTTCTGGGTCTGTAAATTGCACTCAGAAGAAATGGTGTGGTTTCAATGCGAGGACTGTGGAGACAACCTGAAGAAGCCCAAGTTGCCCCACCACTTCAACACATGCTCTGCTCGCAAGGTATCACACCTTTAAACTTATCATTCTTCAGTCTCTCACAGATTGATAACACTGTTTTCTTCTTCTGATTTTTCAGCTATCGTGCATCGATTGTGGTGAGATGTTCGGGCGAGAAAACGTTCACGGGCACACACAGTGTATCACTGAGGCGGTGAGTCTCTTGTGGTCCGCCTATGTTTATATTTTGATTGGATGAATTGGGTTACTGACAAGCCTTATATTACTTAATGAATTGGGTTTCCTTTTTACTAAGTACAATGCTACTAGGATTTTAGAACGGCCATCTCATTTTCATGTTGTTCCCTTATATTATTATAAGCTTCAGTTTATAGCATATGTTTTGGTGTCGGTTTCAGGAAAAATATGGTCCAAAGGGCCAAGTGAAAGCTTTGAATGGCGGGGGAGCCAAGCCCAACAAGGATTCGAAGCAGCAAGCCGATTTTGATATTACTGTTGGGTTATCTGAACGCCCTCCATGGTTTTGTAGGTATATTCACTTTTCTAATGGATGCATAGAATCAATCAATGCTGTGAATTTCCCATGGTTATTCATGATGTGTCTGCTGCCTGTTGTAAGCATTGTGAATTTGTGATGTTGGTACTAAGTAGATATCATATGTATGAGATATTATTTGGCTAGTTCTGCAGTGCGGGAGTCGGTTCTCTATCCATTATTGGGTTCTGAATATTTTATTTTGGATAATCTCTATTTGCAGTCTTTGCAAGACTAGTGCCACCAGTAGGCAGACACTGATGCTCCATGCTGAAGGAAAGAAGCACAGGGGAAAAGCTCGAGCTATCCATGCTGCAAAGCAACAGCCTAAGCAGCCAGAAGAATCCGCTCCTGTTACTAAACCCCAACCTGAGGAAACTCCAAAAGGAACAGAAGAACCTAAATTGCAGGATGCATCAAGAGTCGATACTGAGCATAAAAGTTCTGAACCAGAGAATGGAAACTTGCTGTCAAAGAAGAAGAGAAAACTAGAAAAGTCCAAAAATGGTGAATCAAGGAAAAAGACCAAGGACACTACATCAGGGGAAGTAGGCAATGAGAATGTGATTCAGAATGGGAAAGCAGAAGCAAATGGAAAAGATACTAAGTTGAAGAAAGATAAGGTGGTAGAATCTGACTATGACATGGAAGAGCCCGAGACAAAAATAAAGTGGAAAAAGTTGATTACATCAACCTTAAAATCGGTAAGTATTCTGAATAATATGAATCCCACTATTTGTTGCAATAGTTTATGTACACATTTGAGGAACCTAGGCAAAAAGAACTCGATAATCTTACTATTTCTGTACAGCACCATTTGTGATATGAACTTATGGCATGAGAAAACTTTCCGTTATGCAGAATGGAGACCATAATTAAAGAATACAGCAGCCTTGTTCTTATATAATGACTTCCCATCTCTATTATATAATTGCCTGTTTTTAAGTGTATACTTAATCGGCATTTTACATTGGATGGTGCAGAAAGATGGAGTTCTGAAGATGAGAAAATTGAAAAAACTTGTTCTGAATGCTATTGCGGAATCTGGCATAACAGAAAATGAAGACAAACTGAGTCAAACCTTGGAGCAAAAGGTTAGCCAACTAAACTTTGTTCATTTTATTGTTTGTCTGCAAATAGTGGTTTCAATTGAATATTGACTCCACCATTAAATTATTTTTGATGATATTTTTTGTTTCTTACCAGATCAATTCAAGCTCCAGATTTAGAGTTGAGAACAAGTATGTTCACTTGGCGGCCAAGGATTAAACTACAGTCGGTGGCGGAGTAACTGAGAGTTCTAGCATGATGTTGCATTGCTCGCCTTCATCTATAACCCATTCAAATTCAAAATGAAATCCAGATGGTTCGCTGGTCCTCTTGTTGTGTGCGGGAGTTAGGCGTCTAGGATTTGGAGGAGCTTATGTTATCTCAGACATTTTATCTGCTTAAAAAGTTTTCAGAAGAAATGTCACAGTGATTCTTGTATTTTCTTGGATTCAGACATTGTGACTATTGTCTCATAACAGAATATTCATTCTTAACTGCCCCCTTTTGATGCTCTTCCCTCTTCAGTAATGAAGGTTGTTCTTTGTCGATCACTGGTCTCTACAAACGAAAGTTTAGCAAGCATGGAATATGTTAAACTTCATTACAAGCATTTTGGTTAGGCCTCTAAAAATGTAAGCTTTAAAGATTAGATGGATTTATTTCTCAAATATAAGGCAATGTGAAATTATAAACAGGAGATGTTCTCATCATCGAAACCTAACAAACATGAAATCTTTTGGCTGGTAATGTACGGTGTGGCCATGGCCTTGGTACCGAGGACAGACAGCCACTATATGAACTAAACTGGCTTCGAGCCCAGAAGTATCGGTATTAATAACAATCAAGCGCTGTAATATCAAGCACTGGAAATGAGTTTAAAGATGGGATGTATTCAGCAGAACCATACTTGATTTATCCATAACAACTCGCTCAAACAAAAGGCCAGATCTTAAGATTCCACAGCTCTATATTACCACTATAAAATTCTGTGTAATTACAATGTTTATAAACAGAATTTCTCTTGCATCCACTTGATAAAACAAAAACAAAACAAAATATGAATATGGTTGGTCTCCATTTAAGCTTGTAGTGTAGAGGTCTGATGAATTGTTGAGGAACAGTCTAAAGTTCTTTTCACCTGTTTCTTTTTCCTTTCACCTTCCTTTCTACTGCAAAAGTTTTAATCTCCCTGTCTATACACTCCCTTCCAATCCAACTATGTTTTCTTCGTGCTCGCAAAGATTAGACACTTTGAATTGGATTACGCAAGGCTAGAATATCAGAAACAGTACTATGACCACCAACACAACAGAACAAACCAGTGCCTGCAACAATTTCATAGTTGTGCTAATTAAGCCAAGAGGCTGAAATATATATATATATATATATATATATATTGGGGAGAGAGAGAGAGAGAGAGAGAGAGAGTTACACAAATTGCAGAGGCTGCAAGTCCAGCTCGCTCCCTAGGATCTTTGCGATAGTAATTTCCAAAGTACAGAACTGTGGCATAGTACCACATCAATGGGAAGACAAAGCCTAAAAGAAAACTGCAATGCAAGAAACAAGAATGAGAAAAGGAGAAATGAAAAATAAAGAGGGAGAAGGAATCAAAGATACTCACGAAAACCATCCTATCCCACAGCCAAAGCATGGAAGCTGTTTCTCATATATCCCTGATGGAAAGTCCTCTGCATCTCTAATAAGAGTATATCTGCCTTTTTCAGGATCCGCAGTATCTGTTGCTTGCCCTACCATGACCACAATACCTCTCACTTGTCTGGATATACACTTGATAAAAAAGATCCAGTTTCTATAAAGATGATGTTTATCCATTGAAAATAAAAGTTACATATATATATTTCAAATCAGAGTCTTGAGCTTTGTTTAGTTCCAACAGCTTGGAAGTCTAATGATGGGATAACACAATCATCAATTGTAGCATGCCAACAATCACATTAAAATCCCAACATATAGACAATGCATCTTCCTCTATTAGGATGTAAACAACTTGATTAAGCTCTTAACATACATTCAGATAAAATAGAAAACTAAAATGTCCTGTCTTGATTGAATATTTATAACTGGTGATACTAAATTATAGTCGCAATGTGTCGAGAGATAGAGAGAGAAAGATGAACATCAAAGTCTAGCTAATTCGTACTCTGACTATCTTCACATGCATTGAAAAATGATACACTACCATTCCAGAAAAGTAATGTCAAAAATATCTAGACAGTAAGACATCATGATGGAAACAGTGGATGAATGATAAGATGAGGAATTTGATATTAGCCATGAGAGGAAGACTGATATTTGTCATTTCCATAAGTCGAAACTGACGGTCTCAAAAGTCCAGACAAGATATATACCTTTAAATATTGAATAATATCGAGCTGACGGTCTCAAAAGTTGCTTTTCAGAGGATGATCTCACCAACTCAACACTGTTTCTCAAATCTTCTGCCGAACCTTCTGCGACACCAATAAATTCTGTATCAGAGTTAGTGAATAGATGAAACTATGAGACTCATCATTTAAATATTTTTGTAGGCAACATGTTATATATATTATACAATAATGTGTAAGCCCTAGTAATGAAAAGAAGTTTGAGTACTTTGATCCATATGTGCTAGAGCAGATGAACTTGACGAGTCAAAAGTCCTGACTTTTGTTGCCACACCTCAATGTACCTGTTCCACAAAATTAGAATTTCACTTCAGATCCAAATTATCCAGAAACTCTTTTGCTCATGATCTTTGAGAAACCATTTATCTTTACCGGCTTGCAGATCAAGCAATAAACAACAAATGCAAAGTGGGAAGCTTAACTATCAATTTGCAATTCTTTACGGATTAACAAGCCCTCCACTTATTATGGTTAGAAATCATTCAGAAGCAAATTCACTCATAACAATTTAAAGCATACCAGCGTATGAACCCAGCAGCATTGCTACGCTCCAGTTGAAGTGGAAATTAATACAAATCTAAAATGGTACCGACCGATGCATAAATACTTGGGGCGTCAATATCTTAGTTCTTGGGTCATCAAAAACTCTACCAATACAATTACTTCTTGGGTCCTCATAAATTTTTCATTCTAAAAAATCTACATATCTATGTATGCGTGGAAAATACCTTCCCACAATTCTAAATCAAACCACAACTTTTAACATTTTCAGCACAATCCCAATTGAAATGTACAATAAGCATACAACAGCAAACAATCATAGAAGACAAATTCTTGAATGCCCATCAAGAATTAACAAAAACTTTTGCAAAAGCACTAATCTTTAATCTTTACATTCCAGCAAATCCCAGAAGATAGAAACAGATAATCAAACAAAGAAATCATGAACAATAAGAATTTCAGACAGAACAAAATGGAAGAGAAGGAGGAGCTTACTTACCTATGATTTGCAAGAACTGAGATGCGTAATTCTATTAAATTTTCTTACACAGATCAAAGTAGAAGACGTAAAGAGACGGGGTCTTTGGGTATTTGAGAGGTCTTCTACATATCAAGCAAGGCTTGGCTTCCTTCAGCATTAAACCACTGAAAGCTGAAGAAAATTGACTCCCACTTTCTCTCTGTCTCTTATAAAATGAGAAAAAGAAAAAAAAATACTTTATGTATTTATGACATACTTATCTCGTATTTTTGTGTTTGGTGGAGGAATCGTCAAATATGATTGGTAAATTGTTGAAAAAGACAACTAAGCCCTCCCTTTGACTCTGGTTTTTCTACAAAGCTGTGGGTTCTTATTGGTGAGAGACTTGTGCCGGCATGATTGGGTAGATACCAAATGCTTTTCTTTCTTTTTTAGGTGTTTCAGTGTTTGTACTTTGGGAATTTTTTTTTTTTTTTGAGAAAAAACCATAATATTTTGGGAATTATATCCGTAAATATTATGGACCGTAACATTTTATAACCCAAAATGTTTTAGTACCCTCCAGAAACAATCCTAAATATTTTAGTCTTTTCTGTATAAAAAAAATCCTAAATATTTTAGTTTCACACTTTAAAAAAAAATTAGTTGCACACCTAATTGGGTTTATAGCTGTATTTCACACGGACACAGTATGACTGTATGAGTCGTATGACTGCATAAATAATGATATATAAGTTATATATGTATGTGACAACGTCAATCACATGAAATCCGTTGTAGTCTAGTTGGTCAGGATATTCGGCTCTCACCCGAAAGACCCGGGTTCAAGTCCCGGCAACGGAAGTTGCTTTGCTAATCAAATGTGGCTTTTTTGATGTTATTTAGAAAATTAAATATGAATTTTAATTTAATATGAATTTTAATTTTATGCTATGAAGATCATTTCACCTTTTATTTTTGGGGGCCTTTTCTTTGATTAACACAGTTCAACCACTACATATATATATTTATATATCTTGCTTTATCCCTACCACCTTACCAAAATATAAAACTAGGAGCATTAGTAGTAAACTTGAATCAATGGGAAAAGTTGAGTCCCGTTTGGGTTATGGTGGTTGGCCTGGTATTGGTTGGTGTTGCATTTAGTTGCAAGGAATGAGTAATTAGCAACCCTTAACCTTTTACTTGGCTTCTGATTGATCAACAAATTTCATGCAATTGCCTTAAAGATCCTAATTGTAGCTTTTTCATCATTGAAGCAAGGCTTGTGTAAGTCTTCAAGTTACTTCATTTGCAAGTTGGCTTAACCTCGCCTCTTCGTGTTTGTAGTCCTGTAATATGCTAGTTGGTGATCATTTCTAAAGAATCAAGTTTCTATATGCATAGCACTTTAAAGTCGATAAGATATAGATGATTTTTAAAAGTAAACTTGATCATCCACTTTAATCGTAATCAACAAGTCATCATTACACTGTTATAATTATAATTGTTTATCTATTAAAAAATTATTTGTATGATTATTTATGTGGCCAAAGTCTCTCACTTGAGGTCTTGATTCCACTCGAGCACAACCCAATTGTTATGTTATAAAAAAAAAAATCAAGAACTTAAAAATTGTCCTTAAACTAATTAACTGTAGGGTTTAAATTGTATAGTGGGCCATGTAGAATGAGGCCCATATTTACCGGTCATCTTGCGCAGTAGTCACTACATATATCCAGGTGTCGCCACGTTCGCGACTCAATCCTTCTAGAGAATCACAGACACACCGTATAAATATTCTCAGGTGCTTCACGAAACTGCACAAGATGGGGGACGAAGGGGGTTCGGTACGCGTGTCAGGCAGTAACAGTGTTGATCATAATCACAACGACGATCAGGGCCGTCAACTCGACATATACCCTCTCAGTTGCTACTACTTTGGATCCAAGGAAGCCATTCCCTTAAAGGACGAGACTTTAGCTGATCGTGTTCAGAGACTCAAGTCCAAGTATTAATTTTTATTTAATTTTTTATTTCTGAATTGGGTTCCTTCTATTTTCAATGACTTTTACTTATTTTGCTTCAAAATGTTAACTTTTCTATTTTTTTTGTGTGTGTGTGTGATTGTTTAAATGTTAGCTATGCTGCTTATGGATTGAGGACTTGTGTAGAAGCAGTTATTTTGGTTGGTTCTCTGAACTCGTTCAATATTTTTTTTATGAATTGGCAGTTGTTTGGTATTGTAATGGGATTAGACACCACCAAATTGTTTTTGGGATTTTACATGAATAATGTTTTCTTGATTGTTCATGAGACTTGTGTTCAACTCAGGTCGAGTTGTTCAAACATCCTCATATACTCCTGTTGCAAGTTCGAAATTGCATCTTTAAGCTTCCTGGAGGTCGCTTAAGACCTGGTGAATTAGGTAAAGTCATCTGCGTGCTTGTAGAACTCGGCCAAGATACTTGTACGGAGGCTTTTTTTTTTCTTCTAAATTGGGATTTCTTTTTACTCTCAGAGATTGATGGCTTGAAACGAAAACTGTCGAGGAAGCTCTGTGTCAATGCAGATGGTGATGGCATTGCTTGGGAGGTACAGAACAATGTGTTAAAATTAGGACACTGATAATGTGGAATTCTCATTGACAGGGTTGTTATTACAAATTGCTTCCATGTTTAGGTTGGGGAATGCCTTGATGTATGGTGGAGGCCCGATTTCGAAACACTGCTCTGTCGAGACTTGCCTTCTACAGAAAAGAACCCAAAGGTAGCTAGTCTGGTCTTCCTGTGAGTAATGCTAAAGAAACCACAGATTATTCAATCACCTTAGATTTCATAAGGTGTTAGGTTAAGTACAGTTCTAACTGTTATGAGCTAATATGGTCGAAAAAGGTGGTGTGATTAGCATTGTTACTCTGCCCCCAAAGGCTTCAACTGGGTTTCCAAGAAGCATAAATTCTTATATTTGTGTCATTGTGCAGGAGTGCACAAAACTCTTTCTTGTAAAGTTGCCGGAAAGTCGGAAGTTCATTGTACCCAAAAACCTAAAATTGCTGGCTATTCCATTGTGCCAGATCAACAAAAACCGTGAGGTAATTAATGATGAACTTCATAAATGTTTGCGACTGATTAGATGAGTTATGGAGATTGAATCAGTCTAGTGGTAACTCTTTGTAATTGTTTCGTGCTTGTAGACATATGGACCCATTATATCCGCTGTTCCAGAGCTGCTATCAGAGTTCACTTTCAACATTGTAGAAGACTGAGATCGACTTGATTTCAATTTGCAGAGTGTGCAGTGTGGTTTGTAACTTTGTATACGAGGATAGCAATAACAGGGCATCTAGTTCTCTGGGATTTTTGACAAATGTATATAGTTGACAGTGATATGATTGTAGTTTTGGAGACAGCAATATAAATTATACTTATGTTTGGTGTGATATTTATGTTCTTTTTCCAACTTCAAGTATTTCATGAAAATGACTCAAATATATTGTTGTGAAAATGATTACATGAAAAGCTGGAGTACTTTGTTTTTTTCCGATGACGAAACAGTCATATACTACTGTAGGGAATAAAAACGATTCAAAACTTCAGCAGTGCAACAGTGCAACCTAAACTTCATACAAGCTACTATAGTCAGCTCTCTTGGAGAACTGGAAGAAAAAAAAAAGGGTTTCCAAGGCCATATAGCTATCCTAAAAATTATGAAACAGTTTGTTGGAAATAGAAGAACATGACCTGGAGACCAGAAATTTATGACTTTCCAATAGCACTCTGTCCGGGTGCTTTTGTGATGCAGTTTTCCTTCATCAAGTCTCTGACTTTCTCAACTTCATCCCACCTGCCGTCTTCTGCATATATATTCGACAATAACACATAATTCCCCGAATTCCACGGTTCAAGATCGATAAGCTCTTTAGCTGCAAGTTCCGCAAGCTTTACTTCGCCGTGAGTAGAGCAAGCCCCAAGCAGTGCACCCCATAAGGCAGCATTTGGTTTCATAGGCATGCTCTTAATCAGGTCATGAGCCTCCTTCAGACACCCACTTCTGCCAAGAACATCAACCATGCATCCATAATGCTCTAGTTTAGGCTCAATTCGGTGAATTTCAGTCATCGAAGCAAACAAATCCCTTCCCTTTTCGACCAAGCCTGCATGGGCACAGCATGTTAAAGCCCCTACAAAGGTCGCATCATTTGGTTTCTCATCTTTGGTCATCATCTCCTCAAACAAGTTGATCCCAAGTTCACCTCTGCCATTAAAAGCATATCCCGAAATCAGAGAGTTCCAGGAAACAACATTCTTTCGGGACATTCTGTCAAAAACACTAGATGCAGCATCCAAATCTCCACATTTACAGTAAAAACTCACAAGTGAGTTCCCCACAGATACAACTTCTTGCAGAAGTCCTCTAGAATCTGTATAAATGTGTATCCATTTCCCAACATCAACAGCCCCTAAGCGAGCACAAGCAGGCAAAACCGAAACAACAGTAGCCTCGTCTGGTTCAAAACTCTGATCCCGCATCTCATTAAAAAGTTCTAAAGCTTCACTGTCCCTCCCACTCTGTGCTAAGCAAGAAATCATCGAGTTCCAAGAAACAACGTTCCTTTCACTCATCTGCCTAAACAAACACAGCCCCGTATCGACATTACCCGTCTTGCAAAACCCACGAATCATCAAATTCCAAACAATGACATCTCTCTGAGACATATCATCGAACACCTTCTGTGCATCCCCCATCCTCCCACAAGTCACATACAGCTCAATAATCCCGATCCGAATCGAACTAAACCACTCGAACCCAACTCTCAGAACCTCTCCGTGGACGCACTGGCCCAGCCTATAATCACAAATGTTCGAGCATGACTTGAGCAGCGGCGCAAAAGTGTACTCATCGGCCCAAATGCCTCGGTCTTTCATGAGAGAGAAAATGAATAGGGATTTTTCAAAGGGCTCGCAGAGTGAAAAGCCCTTGATCATGGAATTGAAGAGGAGGATATTGGGGTTGTGGGTTTGTTCGAATATGTGATTGGCGTAGTTCATTTTGCCTAGTGAGTAGCAGACGGAGACGAAGTGGGAGATGACTTGGTTGAGTTGGTCAAGGCCATGGCGGAGGACGTGGCCGTGGATTTGACGGAGTTGGGTTCGGGTTTTGTCACCGTGGAGGAGCCGGAGAACCCTCCGCTCAGCCTCACGGCAGACTCTGCTCATATATGGTTTGCTATGGAGCTGATAGTTACTAGTTCGAATTGTTACCTCACTGTGAAAAAACGAGTCCTACAACGGTTAACCATATCAAATTTCTCAACAACATCAAAGTTAAGCCGAGCATTTAAGTGCTCAAACTTTGCTTGTTTTCGATCAAACTTAGTCGGTGGCATTCAAGCTTTTTTTGCAAGTTTTTTTTTTTCTTTTTTTCTTTTCTTTCTTTCTAATTAATAAAAATACTAATAATTAATTAATGCTCAACTGCCAATTGCCAGAGGATAAAGTGCTATAGCTATAGGCCTATAGCCTTTGACCATTAATGTGCATATAATTGGAAATACTATAACACTTGCATCACAACTTATCAAATTGAACTATATCAACCCACGTGGGTTTGGTCTAGTGGTTGAGGCTATGTCCATCATATTGGACGAATACTACAGTGATACTCCTGGTAGTAAGGAGGTCACTGGTTCGATCATCCGCATGTGTAAAAAATCTCATGGGGAGAGCTTTAACCTTAACCCCTTTCCGGCTCGGAATGGTAGCTCACTCGGCCACCATTTTTCTATCCAAAAAAAAAATTGAACTATATCAAAAGCAAGTGTGAAACGATGGAACATCTAGCACCATCTATTCCAATAAGTCAAAAACGTGAATAGTACCCTTTCATTTTCTCTCGGTGTTACCATTCCCACACTCACACGTGCTTTTGATTTTTCTTGACTTTTGCCCCCTTTTTTTTTCATATTGTCAATTGGGATGTAAATTTCTGTTTGAATGGCTAGGTTAACAATATAAACATGCATGTTGCTTTCTTGGGTCAAACAGCAACTTGATTACAAAAATGGAGGAAGTAGTTACAGTCTTACAGAAGACAAAAAAAAAAACACACTAGCTTAGGATTTTAGTTGAAAAAAAATAAAAAAGGATTTATTTTTAGGGGAAACTGTATTATTGAAATGTCAACGGTACCAATCTTCTAATTTTCCCGTTTTCTGAGAAGGTTGAGTGGTCTCTTCTTCTAAATTTCCCAAATTCCATCCAACAATAGTACTAGACTACTAGTCTAACTGGTGAGGTCCCACCTCTAATTACTATAATTAAAATCCAAAGACTCGCCCTTTCGAGTCTCGACTCTGGACCAAGAGCAAGAGCCAAAGGCCAAAGCCATAGCCATAAACAAGAGCTCAAGTGAACTACTGTTTAAGGCTGTTTGAGCAAAGAGCAAAGCCCACCAAAATCATGAACAAGGGAAGCTTAGGCTCTAAGCTCAAGCTCACTCTCCCTCCTCCTGATGAAGTTGCTATCAAGAAGTTCCTGTAATTCTCTTCTCTGTCTATTTTTATTTGTTTTTGTTTGTATGGTATTGGTATTGGTATCTAATTGAATTCTGTGGTGGGTTTTTGGTAGGACTCAAAGTGGTACGTTTATGGATGGGGATCTACTGGTTAATAAGGAAGGGGTTCGGATCGTCTCTCATAGAGAAGTTGAAGTTGTAAGAATTTCAAAGTTCAAAGTTTTTCTTTTATTTCCAGCAAAACCCATTTCAGTTTTGTTTCGAAATTGATTGTTAGAATTGATTTGGTTCAGCATTATTGAGATCAGGATAGTGGGTTTTACTTATTAGTTATTATTCACCGTAAGCTGTGAGTCTCTGACTCTTAAGCTGTAAGATTACCAAAGTTCATATCCTTTTCTTTTTCCAGCAAATTTCCATGTCATTTTGTCTCGAATTGAATTTTGTAAGTCAATTAGACCGAGTTGTTCCAATCTAGTCTGCATTATTAATATTAGGAAAATTGGTTTTACTCATTACTCAGGCTCATGCATTGTGAGTCCTTAACTCTTAAGTTTCATGTGAAAAGAAGGGGTTTTTGAAGTGTTTCTGATTCTTTTGTTCTTTTTCTTTTCTGTAAATGGAAATGAATTGTTCAGCCACCCCCTATTCAAGCAGCAGACAATCAGATGATTCTACCAGATCTCTATGTGGTTAAAGTCATTGGGAAAGGAAATGGTGGGGTTGTGCAATTGGTTCAGCATAAATGGACCGGTCAGTTTTTTGCGTTGAAGGTATCATACAAGTCCTCTCTGTTCGAATAATCCCTTTTATTGTTTTAGTCAAATAACTTCTTGTGTAGTTCCTTAAGAAGTTTTCATGTCCTTACTGACTTCTCCTGGTCCTCTTATGAACAACATCTTGTTTTCCCTTGACTAAAACATTTATAGATTTTTGAAAACTTACGTTATAAGTTGCAATTTATTTGGTTGAGTGAGTGAAGATCTCGTGAAGTACTGTTTAGATTGCATACCACGCTTGGAAGCTAACCGAGTTCACTTGCTTTTTCTTTGATGCAATACTACATGTTTTAAGAATCTAAACTATTAAGAATTATTTGGGCGGTCTTGTATGCTTCATGCTTCTATTGAGTGTAGAGATCTTCAACAGTTTAGATTGCATACTTGCGAGCGTGGTATGCAATCTAAACAGTACTTCACGAGATCTTCAACATTATTGCTTTTGTTGAATATTTTTGCATTTCTCTTTGCTTTTGCTTTAGCAATGTTCTTATGCATTTCCCTCATTCAGGTAATCCAAATGAATATTCAGGAGTCTATTCGCAAGCAGATTGCACAAGAATTGAAAATTAATCAATCATCACAATGTCCATATATTGTTATATGTTACCGGTCCTTCTATGATAATGGTTGCATTTCAATTATCCTAGAGTACATGGATGGTGGGTCTTTAGCAGATCTTCTGAAAAAAGTCAGATCAATTCCAGAGCCATATATTGCCGCCATGTGTAAGCAGGTAAATTACCCAACAGGTTAACATTAATGCATGCACCTTCAGACCAAAAGTTAATGTATGAATCAGCCCTGAAACTCTTGTTCGTTGTGATAAATATCAATTAAAACATATTATTTTTCTCCCTTTCTTATTGATGCAGGTGCTGCGTGGTTTGTTGTATCTTCATCATGAAAAACACATAATTCACAGGGACTTCAAACCCTCTAACTTGTTAATAAATCATAGAGGAGAAATTAAGATAACTGACTTTGGTGTGAGTGCAATAAAGACAAACACCTCTGAACAGGCAAATACGTTTGTTGGCACGTATAACTATATGTCGGTGAGCAACTTCAAATATATTGTTTTAATAAACATCTTGTTTCTCTTTTGTTCATGGTTTGGGGTGCAAGCTTATTCTTCTGTCACGGGGAACTAACTGTATCTGTTAAATTTGTTTTGTAGCCAGAGAGAATACAAGGTAACAGTTACAGCTACAAAAGTGACATTTGGAGCTTGGGCTTAGTACTACTGGAGTGTGCGACAGGTAAATTCCCATATACACCACCGGATCAAAGTGAAGGATGGGAAAACTTTTTTGAGCTTATGAGTGCTGTTGTTGACCTGCCACCACCTTGTGCACCGTCCGATCAATTTTCGTCAGAGTTCTGCTCGTTCATTTCTGCATGGTAAAGATTAATTTTGCGTCTTCAATAATAAATACTAAGTTGGTGGTCTTCTGAAATGTGAGCTACTTGGTGCGACTGTTTGAAAAAACGAATAGATTTAAGTGTTCTCCATTTAGTGATGCTTTGCTTTTTGGTCTATATCTGTTAATTCTACCTTGGGGATATTTTCTTTTTCTCAGTGTACAGAAGGATCCTAAGAAAAGATTGTCAGCACATGATCTCCTAGTAAGACCTATAAAACCCTTTGTCTTTTTGAGTGTTTATTGTACAAGTTAGCTGGATACTTTCATTCTGGTGTGGTTTTCTTACTGTTTCTTTTTCTCTTTTTGTGTGAATTCAGGTGCATCCTTTCATCAGCATGTACGACGACTTGAATATTGACCTTTCCTCTTACTTCACTGAAGCAGGATCTCCGCTTGCAACCATCTAAACCTATTGGGTATGTACAACTCTTGAGCTAACTCCAAATCTTTGAACTTGGAATACAAAATTTCCAGCTTTTCCATATTAAGCACATATCAAGTGCAACTCCTTTTGGTGCGCACCATCATGTAAATATGCTTTGCTGTGCCATCAATTGTGCTCTTTTTATGCTATTAGGGAACTCTAATAAAAGATATATTGTGCTCTTTCTCTGTTATCCTAGTTCAGAATAAAAGATATAAACTCTAATCCTTTGTTTCTAGAAGCTCCTTTCTGTGAAATGATTGAAATACTCTCTCTCTCTCTCTCTCTCTCTCTAAATTCTTCTTTGCAAATTCAGGGATTATTGGATTATAAGATGAGTCCTCTGCTCTCAGTGCTTCCCATTCCGGGATGGGGACTGCCTAGGTGTTAAGGACTACAAGGTAATGCCCGAAAATCAAAAGCTCCGGTGAAGGTGTTGGTCAGTTTTTCCGTTATTAGTTCCCTTGGTAGAGTGAGGGTATTTTGTAATTGACAAATTATTATTAATGTTTGGAATGTTGGATTTATGACTACTAGTTACATCGTGTACATAGGTGAGTGAAGCTAACAACAGCATATTGCTGATAACTGATAAAGAGTGTGGTACCCTGTTTCGCAATCAGTAATTACCGATCAATTTTGTTTTTCTTCGATAGGATAACTGGCATATACGAATGAAAGATCTCATTAAGGAAACCAGCTACCAGAAGTTCAGAAAACCACTGAATGAGTTCTAGTAATCTCTGCCGTCACCGAATTGGCAAGAACTATTTATAAAGGATCACATAGATATATAGCATACAACTCAAAATTAATTGGTAATGAGCGGAAAGGCCCAACATCTTATATATTGTTATGTCAAGCTTGGAGTTTCCAATGGGATTTTACATCAGAATTTGAGAGACAGACAATGAACAAAGGAGAAAGGAAGCAAAGGAGGATCAGAATATCATTTGTGAAATTCATGGACCTCTGTTTTATGCACAAATTAATATAATGTAAAACAAAAAGCAAAAGGTGAACAAAAATCTTATACTTTGTTTATGCAGATTGCAGAAGAGTATTCATGACCACACTCAACCCAAGTGAAAACTAATGGGATGAGCGAGTCAAATTAGTGATTATGACCATCTTATAATGTAATAATGACTATCTCTTTAAATTCCGTTAAGTTTTCTTCTTAAACTTCCTTGAAACTTTCAAGTCTACCACTACCACAGTGATGTTGTCTTTGCTTCCCTTTTGGATTGCAAGCCTTGAGAGGTACACTGCTGCAGCTTCAGCTGCAGGATCAGCTCCCTCACCCCTTTCAACTGTATCACCATGCTTTTTGTGCCACACAAGGATCCGCCTCCGCGCAATGTCACACGCCTCCTCGTTTGTCATTACATCCCACAACCCATCGCTTGCTAGGATTAGGCACTCGTCTTCCTTGTCTCGAGAAACAAACATGATCTCTGGATCCGGTATGATCGATGGTTTCAAGTATCTGTCACCTGATAATTAGAGTGAGCATCTTCATCAGCATTAGCTCCATAGCTCCATATTCAAAACACTAAATATACAAGTACATATATAGCAATAATGAGATTGAGCTCATACCTATGGACCTTGACATGGCAAGAACACCGAATACACGAGAACCGTCCCACTGTATGACCTTGCCTCCTGCCGCCTCAATCCTTTCATACTCGTCTTCTCTATCTGGCTAAAACACCAGAAGAAAGCTAATCAGTTATGAGCTGCAAATTATTTTCCAAATGATATAATGGAAATTAAGATAGACATACATATAAGAGGCTTACTTTGTGATCTACTGACAATGGCATGGCCACTCTTCCGCGATACAATACTGCTCTCGAATCACCACAGTTTGCAACTATAATATGTGTTGGACAAACAAAGGCGACTACAGCAGTAGAACCGACGGTTTCAGGAGCAATAGGCTCAAGACAACCCTCAGAAGCACTAGTAGTGTTGCTTGCATTAGTGCCTTGCGGAGCTCCTCCAACCTCGGCATCAACTTTCATAAAGCAATTGGTGAAAGCCTCCTTCCACTGCTCCTGCCAAGACTCCCCACTACTTTCATTCAAGCCCGCTTTTGCTATATCTATCTCTTCAACCAAAGCCGAATGCAAACGTTCGCGACAATATTTAGCAACCTATTGATGAATATTTAGTGTTAGTACTGTTACTACTTACCAATTAACTTGAAGAATTCATCAACACATAGAAAGAGAAATCGATAAGCATAAATAATATATACCTGAGAACCTCCATGTCCATCATAGACTCCAAAGAAATGTGCAGTTAGGTGACTTGGGTTTTGGCTCATGTCATTCAAGACACAATCATCCATTAACATTTGAATCGGAATCTGCCAAAACCCTGGCACAACTGCAACATCATCTTCCATCTCTGGCCTCCTTCCACAGATTGATGTGTAGCCCCAAAAGGGCGCACGATCCAAATCGAAAACCTTCCCATTGGAGCTTGTTCTACAAATTTTCTTCGCCGAATTAAGGGATGCATCACAAGTGTTAGATCCACTGCAAATCTCACCCTCATCATGAACCAAAGATTTGAAGCATGAATTAGCCAGAACCCGATTGCATAACGGCATGAACTTGGACTCCTTACTCCCCCAATTAATGGTTTCACTTTCACTAGAAATCAGATCTCTGTTTTCATCCTGTGGATTTTTACTTCTGTAACTTTGACTTCCACAAGAAATGGACTCACATGGTAAATTTGGCTTTGAAGAAGTGTTGGATAACAAGGTTGATGTATTTGATATTAGCTTGAGACCAGTGATTTCCCTTTGCGTTTTCACTGCTGAATCCTCATGGATCAAATTACCTAGCCTATATGGAACTGCAACTGCTTGAGCTATGTCTTCCATAATAGAGTCTTCAATTACTTTCCCTGTCTTTTATTGTGTATTAGTCTAAAAAGAATAAAAAACAATGAAACAGAACAAGTTCTTTCTTCTCTAAGAAATCAATGTTCTATTATCCAAGAGATAAGATAAGAAACATTTAGATGCCTATGAGTACAAATTGAATTGAAAATGGGAAGTTGAATCTGATGCTTTTGTGGTAAATCAAAGAATATGCCTGCTATAAATAGAAAGCTCCAAGATCACTCTCAAGCTCTACAACTCTGAACCCTTCTCAATTAACCACAGGAACAGAATAGGATAAGAACCAAAACCTTCTTTTTGTGATCTCTCTACCTTTTTACCAACCCAGTGATGCATAGGAAAGAGAAAAGAAGAGAAAGCAATACATGAACTTAACCCAGAAAGGAAAGTCACTGAAATTTGAGTTCCCTGGATCAGAGGCAACTCATTTAAGCCTCTGAAATTTTGAGGTTTCTCTCTTTCTCTACAACTTTCCTGTCTCGACTAAACCAATTCAACTAACTAATCAAAAGCAGAGAAAAAGCAGAACCGAGTCACCTACTACTTTATCTTTTCTTATCTCTCAGCTTTTTTCAGCTTCCCAAAATACTATTATGCTCAAAACTTGACAAGAAACAAAATGGTAGAGAACAAAGGAAAGAGTTGCTCAACTTTCAAGGTACTTGAGCTGCATGCAACTATTCCAAGTTCGCAGAAGAAGAGGCAAAGAAGGATGTTATAAAATGAAATTGATACACCACGTGTTGGAGATTTATCAGAGTAGAGCAGGGAATTACCCCAAAGCAAGGCATCTACACGTTATCAACTTAATAATTATTTAAAAAGTGGGATAAAAATATCCCAAATTCCCAACATATAAGAATCATATCTTCCAAAAAGTGATTCGTAACAGTCTTCACCTAGATAATTATAAACAAATGGAAAACAAAAAATAAATTATGTAGAGACTATTCCAAAGAATTCTTCTGAAGTATACTCGTATACTATTTTATTTTAATAGTGTACGATCATAATACAAGTAAGTACATTGTTAATCATTCATTCTAAATAAATAACTAATGATTTTTAGGTTTTTTGTTCAAGAAAACAAAAGGGATAACACTCTTTTGATTGGGTCATTTTCGCAAATTACTGGATTACAAATCCGATAATGCAATTTCTAACAAGGAATGTATTCGTCACATCTTATTTTCATGTTTGATGAACTTGCACAAAAAAAAAATATAGTTATTTCAACATTCACATTAACGCAATAAAAATCATTAAATTAGTAAAATTTCAATTAATTAAAAAAAATTAATTATTAAACATAGGTGTAGTTCAACATGATATTACACCGAGGAATAAACCGTGCTATTTTAATTTTTAATTTTATTTGGTCAATATTCCTAACTCGTTGTAATTTACAAACCGAAAGAAGGTTGTGCATAGAGTATTTAAATGTGAAATTGACTATAAGAAAGTGAGAAACCAACCCAACCGTCCATGAGGAACTGAGCGTAAACCTGTCACGTCATCACGAGTAGGAAAATGTTGTTAAAGGGGAGGTGTGACGTGGCAGGGTTAGAGTGGAGTGTCGGGGGAGATGTACCACTTTTAGATAAACAAACCAATCAGATCAGATGGATGAAACTAACTGGTTGAATTGGATTCATGCACTGGATTCTTACAAACTGGGACACACAGACAAACAAACACTCTACAGAGAGAGAGAGAGAGAGAGAGAGAGAGAGAGAGAGAGAGAGAGAGAGAGAAGAACCAATCTTGTGGGATTCTTTTTCTCCCTTGTGCCATAGTTTCGTGCCGAAAAAGCCTCTCACAACCGCCCTCTCGTCTGCCGACAGGTGTTGCCAATCATGGGTTTGGTGTTCGATCTCTCACACGCAAATGAATGTCCCAACATTTTATCTCAAGCCATTTGTTCCCACAAATGTTTTTTTTTTTGAGAAATCAGACGATCAGTTCCCACAATTAGAAACTTTCTTTTTTTAGTCCGGTCAAACAGGAAAGAGTTTCTCTTTCTTTCTTTTTGGACGAAAAAGAATAGCCTAAACCCTAATCATGCTCCTGAGTATCACACGTGTATTCGAATTTTCCAACTATTAGATCTATTTTTCCACTGAATTTAACGGTTAAAAATATCTAAACATGGTAGCGTTAGCAACAATGAATTAAGAAACAATGTTCAATAGCTTATAGAATTGCTAGTGTAGATATAGAAACTAGGACAAATACAAAATAATTAATCTTACGAATTTGATTTTATAAAATAAAAATATTGATTCCTCTGCTGCAAGTTTGCTATCAAATAACGTATTAGAATACATGTTTACATGATCTGAAATAAATGAGATCCCAATACTAACTGGTTTAGCAAATTTGGCAGATCTAGTTAACAAATTGGTCCAATGTAACATAATTGATATGAAAATTGAATCCAGAGACAACAGTATTTTTTTTTTGTTTGTTCAGTTATAAATGGAAGGATATATGTAAAGAAAGACGCCTTTGTCAGATTTCAGGGTGTTCATAGAAATGATTTGGCAGATACAATTCTAAATTTTGCGAAACACAACAATATATTTTTTTTTTCACCCTTCCAACTTCAAATTCCTAACCCCAAATTGTCTTGCCAAAAAAAGATAGATATTTTGTGAATTCAAGCTTCCAACCCCAAACCATCATCCCTGGACTCAAAAGCTTGATTCATAATTGCTGAACCCCAAACCAAAAGAAGACAGAGAAACCAACCAAAAGAGGCCAGCATTCTTGACCAAGGTCAACCATGGCTGCACAAAAGGTTAATAAAATCTGGGTGAATAGACTAGAACGGGAGATGGCAATAAGTACTACTCTGCAAATGTGGTGTAAAGGCCAAGGAAGAAAGCAATTGTGAATATGGAGACGACCTTTGCCTGGAGAACGAGATTGAAAAAAACACTTTAGCCTAACGTCCACACCAATTGGTTGACCCTTCTTTTGTTTTAAAACCTGGCAATATACATAACAAGTAAAACTTAGGGATACAAAAGAAACGGTCTATGAAAGTATGAAACCACTAGAGGATAATGCCTTACCAGGTTGAGATCAAAGGAAAGTTATTCAGCAATCTGAATAGATTACAAACTAGGAGTCACCAACAGACAAATAAAACGATGACTATCAAATTGCTAAGCGGAGTTCCTCTTGGGATCCGGATATGCAGGGAAAATACGGCTGCAACACAAGCACACAAACAGGTCAGATAGGTACAAGATATAATCCACCATGTAGTGGAAAATAAGGTAACTAGTATATATATTTCAAGAAACAGCACCAATCAACCCCCCATCAACCACAAGAAAATGATTAGGGCCTCAAAGTTGAAAAAAATCAAGAAGAAATCACTTCAAATGTACTCAAAAGCTCCTGACATTCCATTCGAACACAGTAATTTCTACTTACTAATAAAATAGACAAGTGAAAAAATAGACAGTGGGAGACAATTAATTGCAAGCTTGTGAGGCAAATCCCTGATGTTTGATAAAAAATGGTTTTGAAATTTCATACACAATTGCCATAATCAATGTCTTGTAGAAAATAAACTAAAAAAGTAACTTCGAGTGTCATACCCTGTGAAGAAACCAGAATCAAGTGAGGCACAAGATGGGAAATTTGGAGGGAGCTAAATTTCAAATTCGGGGTTATGACTCAAATAAACCTCAAACAAGGTTAGCACCAATGCCACCTAAAAGCATAGGAACCAAGAGTGTAATTGCACTCAGGTAAAGAAATCAAAGCAAATCCGGACATGGTTAGTGAGTAACTATAGGCTTAGGAATAGACTTACCTCAGGATTTGAAATCAATGTCCACAGAAGAGCACTTAAAAACAACATCCAAGACATCGGAGCTATTGAATCCAGATACAGTATATCCTCTCAGATGTATGAAGTAGGTCCACAATATCGAAACCTGCAGCAAATTATGTCTGATTAGAAGCAGAACAAAGATGGACAAGCATCAAAGATTATATTCAGAAAGCTGTATACACACCAAAAGTAAAATAGGCTGCAAGCTGACTTGGAGAGACCAAAACCTCATGCGGCCACATGTCTATCCAGTACCAACTTGCTTCACTTTTAGCAGTTGACCAACAGATCTGTAGAAGAATCATAAACCAATAGAGATAGGGAAGGCAAAAGTGCAAAACCTCTCACTTTGGGTCTTCCAGCTAAAGCACAATACATTGAAGTAAGAGCTGATTTTATTAGGAATATAAAATGTATGTACAAGAGGGCGTTGTTCTCTGATTTGTAAAAACTACAGACAGGATACATTGTTTTCTAAGATATAATCACTAGACATACTAACTAGTACCTTGAACAAAAAGATCTTTACAGTCAAAGTCACCAACTTAATACAGGAGCAAAATCCAAAACATCCGAAAGGTTCACTCAAAATTCAACTTGCGTAGGAGCCTACAAAAGAATCTATATAACCTACTTGTGGACCGGTAGCCAATTGACTAAGCTTGTAACTGCGACTGGATAGTCAAATGACTTCATATAACTGGTCATATCTTGAAACAGCAATTTTGTTTCATTTGTCAATAGTATAATGAACAAGACTATACAGAGAAGCAACTTCAAACCATCATATTTAAGTCTGAAAGGTCATCCATTGGAATTTCAAGACCCATGAAATCATGATCTTGTAAACCATCATCATCGATATTCAACCATGAACCTAAATCCTGCCCTTGATCATCAATATCATCAGGAACACCTAACACATCCATTCCTGGTAATTGCAGGTGAGACAAGTCGATGGACTCTGGGTCATCCATTGCATCTAAGGCAAACTGATCCTTTTGCTTGGCATTCCTACTGGTAGTCATTTCACCAGACTTTGGTACAGAAGGCAAGGATGGTTTGGGTTGTTCTGATATCTTGCCAACGGGACCATTTACTGAAACAGATAGCTGAGTTGTTTTCTGCTTAGGCTTTGTTTTCGATTTTCTTTCTCCCTTAACATTGGACACTGCTGGCCGACCAATTTTAGCAGTTCCATTTCTAGATAAGACCTCCCTGTTGTGCCCTTTTCCATCTCTATCCCTCTCACTCCTCTTTCCTTTTGCACTGCTAGATAGAGAATTTCCAATACCAGGGGCATTTGAAGTCAAAATAGTACTACCAACATCATCGAGTGACAATTCCCTCTTCTTCACCCTGTTTGCCCATGTTTCTTCTCTACCAGTAGTTTGTTCGGGTAAGTGATTTAAAGGTGGAAGCACATCTGAAGAAGTAACATTATTATCCATATTCTGACTAAACTGTGAATGGCTTTGCTTGGAGCCCATGGAAGCTGCAGAAGAGACCAGATACAAGAAAATTAACCTTTCAGAAAAAGGAAATGTCACAAAAAAAAAATGACAGGGGAAAAAATATATTCAGAAACTGCAAAGTTCCTCCATGCCACTATACAATGAGAATGCATCGGAAGATATAGGGAACATAAAGCACATAATTTGTTGAGGGGAGCCCACGGTAAATACCTGAAACACTACCTTCCAAACAACGAGCGGAGGCATATGATTGGGTGGATTCACCGTCTACAATAACCTCTGCTTGTCGTGTTCCATTAACGTCGGAAGCCCCAGAAAGAAGTATATCCCTATATATGGTTTCACTGAAGCAGCTTGTCCCTGTCTCTTCATATTTATGGCATCTGTCCAATGTCCGTTTAACAAATGCCAAGGCAGCTTGCTTGGCCATTTTATTACTGGAACTCTTTCCCCCAGTGGCATTTGGACCCCAACAAGTCTATTAACAATGATTAAAATAAATGACCTCAGCCACCATCTACTCCAGAAGTATATGAAATATTTGGATAGAAATATCAACATTAAATCGTTAGTGGCAACAGAGGGGTTCAACTCTTCTTTTAAAATATTTTGCAATCCAATTTAAATCATAAGCAAAGGCAGACACTGTTAACATGTGTGTTGTATACTCAAAAAAGAAAACAAACGACGCAACCACATAAATAAGTGTGCGCACACATTCAAATATGTGTGTGTGTGTGTGTGTGTGTGTGTGAGAGAGAGAGAGAGAGAGAGAGAGAAACTTCATTTGAGTACCAACAAGATTAACCAGACACCAAGCCATTTTAATACCCAGTCACTCATATTCTGGTCCATATGCCAAATAAATTAGAGCCACATATTATCAGAAGTAAAAACATGAAGCAAACCTTTGACCAGAACCAAGGGCCTTCGAAGAAAGCATTAGTCTTTATTTTATGAAGCTATTATAGATCACTTAGAAATTGCAGCTCTAAACTCTGGTTGTTAAATTGATATTTGCAAGCTGAAAAAGTGGATAAAGACCCATGGAAAACAAAGGATACGTATCAAAGGTTCAAGAGATTACCAAATACTTCTCATAAGTCATTCCAACGAGTTTGTCAAGGGCACGCTGTTCTAGATCCCTATACAAAACAAAGATTCAATTGTTACGATGTACTGAAGGTAACACAGAAAAAAAAAATTATCACATACGGTAAAGGTCTAATTACTTTGCTTGGCGTTCTTTCTTTTCTGACGCAGACCTAAACAGTTCATCAAGCAACCCTTTCTTGTTGGAGACCTTTAACAGCAGTAAATATAAACATTATATGGAAACTTTAAGAACAAGGTTTATTAAAAAATAAAAGGCACATTAACTATATTGCAGCAATATATCCAAACGATGGATAACAGTACATATCCCTCATATAATGTTATGATACAGCAGTCAGAGGATAAAAAAAATACCTGTTCATGGTACTTCTCCTCTAATTTCCTAATTTCCCCACTGATTTCGTCATCCCCTGTCTGTGCCATGTCAGGCTTAACAAGAACATGCAAAGATACATATTAATTATTAACAGATAAAAAGGGGTGAAAGACATCATTCCAAATCATTCAAGAAAAAAGGAGCTCTGCCCTCCGAACCTCAGCAGCAGAAGAAAATAAAAAGAAAGAGAACAAGAGCTTCAAAGGGAGAAGCTTTGTATGATACATCAACTGAAACTACACTAATAAGAAAGCAGCTAAGCATAGAAAATCACCCAGTGATTTCGAAATGTGTGTGTGTGCGTACCTGTGGTGTAATAAAACAACCCCCACCCCCATAAATAGCAGGCAAATTGAGAGAGATTACAGAACAAAAGGGAAAGAAAAAAAAAAGGGTTAAAGAGTTCTTTTAGAAGTAAACCTACCAGTGGCTCAGGGTAAATTCCAATACTCTGAATCTCCAGTAGAAGTTTCTCATTTATGTGCATGTTACCATACTGGAACTCTGAACAGGCCAAACCAGACAAAAATGCTTGGTCCGGAAGTAAACCATTTTGGGAATGACCAAAGTTTGAAATTGTTCTGTTTGGGATGCGGATTCCACCTTCAAGCTCATCATGGTCTGGCCTCCCAGTAATCCTATAACCATTTGAAGCAGCATTCCCAGCAAACTGAAAGTTAACTTGAGATTGATAATTCAGACCATTTGATTCCACCTCTGCATCTAGATCAGATTCAACTCCATATGCATCAAACACAGGATCTTCATTTCCACTACTAGAATCCTCTTCTGAAATTAATGCTGCTATGAGTCTCTGACACAGGGGAATTTCAGTATGATTCCCGGTGCCTGGCACTAATAGTTCTGGATGAAACTCTCCACTCCTTGGTTCAAATTCACTCAACCCAAGTCCATTATGGACAGTAAGGCTACCATCTAAACTAGAAGGGACTTCGGCGGGAGTCGTCACACTAGAATCGATGTTTCCCTGATAGATTAATAGACAATTAGAATACCTTATTACCACAGCAGAGACAAACACATATATACCAAGTATTGCCTATTGTACATATATACCAAGTAAAACAATTTGGTCGTATGGCAATGTGTATCAACATCAGTTTGTAAGACAATACTATCACATGTTACAGGCATTGCCTTTTGTACATATATACCAAATAAAACAATTTGGTGGCATGGTTATGTTAATGAACATCAGTTTGTAAGACAATAATATCTGATTGAATTCATCCCCTAATTAAAAAGGCCATTACCTGTTGTTTTAGGTAATCTATGTCTGCATCAGACAAAAAACCAAAATATGGTTCCATTTTCTGCCAAAATGAGCTGGAGAAGGAACGAGCTGTGGAAATAATCACATTACTAATTAAACGACGACATTTACATAGGAATAAGATGACACAAATTTTAGTGAGAAAGGTACCAGAATCGATGACAGCTTTTGCAGCAGTCACTAGCTCTTCATGTCCATCATCTGACCCAACTGAGAGAATTGAAGCAAGAGTGAACAGAGAACAAACAAAAAAAACTCTTACTAAACAAAGAAAGGAAAGTTAACAAATTATTCCGTAAGAAATTTGAAAGAATAACTACCAAGAAAATCTGCTGCTGTATTAATTGCTGTATGCTTTTGACGTGTGTAAGGCTTTCGATCAGAAAGTCTCCTAGTTGGTGGACGACCTGCCTTGCTGCATAAGAAATTAAATTAAACTATGAGATTCAATCCAAGTAGCAATGTTTCAGACCACGAAAATATGTTACTTGTGACGTAATTTTGACAAGAAAAATATACACAAAATGTTATACCTTTCACTCTTGTCTACACCAAGTCTGGAACTTCTCAGCTGTTTAGCTGTACCAACATTTCCCATCTTCTCAACCGTCATTGGGACGAGAGACCTTGTCGAAGCAAAACCTCGTCCTGTTCTCCCTTGCCTCCGAACACCATCTCCAAGCTCTTCCCCAGCAGCCAGCTTATTCTTTCTTGATGGCAAGACCAGACTGGACACCTTTTGAATTTGAACATTCTGTCCAGCTTTCTCATCTATCTCATCAGACTTTTTGCCTTTATCTCTGGATTTGACCTCAGCAACTCCTGATTCCTCGCTCTCTGATAGTGCAGCTGAAGACAAAGGTTCACCTTTCAACTTAACTTGCTGAGGAGAGCTTCCAGGTAAGCGTCTGGGAAATCCTGGCCCAATGTCACTACCAGTGACGTCCGATGCACTATCCATAGCAGGGTTTTCCTCATTACTTGAAACAATAGGAACAAAATTTGATCGTCTCGCAGTGCGAGAGTTTTTCTGTGGTCTCTGGCCAGCCCATTGAGGTGGGGATGAAGATCGTGCCGATGTCATGCGTTTGCGATTGTTAGCTCCAACAACAGCAGGGGGCTTGTTTGTACATTGAGATATCTCCCAGTCATTAGGAACAGTTGCTCGATGAACAACTGGGGACAACTTGGGTGTGACAGCTGAGCCTGATCGTGGAGCCCGAACAGATGCATTCATCTTTGTGCTAGAAGTAGGACTAGCGGAATTAAAATCATCACGAACATTTGCCCTGCAGCAGAGAGTACAAAGAGAGAAGTGTTAAGCCATACTTGTAAAAAACAAATAAGTACACGGACGAAGAGTTAAATAGGCTAATCCAGAAGCAGGCAATGGAAGGTGGTTAACAGCTCTATGGTTCACTCCAAAAGATAATAACACAAGAAAATATTAAGGATCTTATGCATACTTATTAACAGCTCTGTGGTTCACCCTTTCCTTATCTGAACCAATAGGGCGATCTCTCTTATCATTGATTAAGGAAGGGTTGTCTGGTTCCGTCTTAGGGATGGATGAACGGAAGGCTGGCCCAGTTGGTTGTGAAATTCCATCCGACTTTCCAATTCCAACAGCTCCATTAGCAACTCCAGGCCTATAATAATATAAGACGTGAATATTACCTCACAAGTTATAACAAATGGCTATCACCAACACAAGACATTTAAAAGTGTTTCCAAAGTGATTTTTTTATGAGAAGAAAATTTTATTCTGAGAAACTTGAGGAAATCCCAGAAAAATGAAAAAGCAGTCCATCACACCTAAAACAACCACCAAACATCAAAGCTCAGTAACCATTTAGTATTACGCTAAAAGGAATATTCTTGAAATTTTTGACAAAGATGCCCAAGTAATTGCTTATAAAACTTCAATGAAATAACATGTAAACAAAAAGAAGAGTGAATCTTTTATCACCCATCGTCAGAAAGTTTTGATATGATGGAAAACCTTTCGCCCTCTTTGCTATGCGCTGGAAGTGTAAGAGAGAGGCCTGTCTCATGCTTTCGATTTCCAATCATGGGTTTTATAGTAATCAAAATTTATCAGTCCCTGCTTGTAGGAGGATATCCTTCATTAACATGGAGTGCTGTGCCTTTTATCAACCGATGAACAAAGTACAATGAACAGAGTCTTGATTGGTAATTATTTCTAAAAGGAATGGTTTTAAAACTATAGTTTGTAAATTTCTTCTTATGCTTAAGGTGATTATGATATTCTCAATTAAAAAGGAAGTTGTTATTAACACACTCCAATCATGCGAATCTACACTCCAAATTAATATTTTATTAACACAAAAGGAGTGTAGATTGACATTGTGGGAGTGTTAATAACAACTATGTTGCAAAATCCACCAGCATTCATCACACTTCTCAATAATGATTAATGACTAACTACAAGTGCTCAAAGTCACATTTTTAAATAACGGAAGGGGTATGTCGGTCCTAAGTTCCTACTAACAATCAAGTTCTTCAAAATGATGGTCTAGTTGACATATACCAGGAATGGATACATTTGCGAAGATGTTACATAGTATCGATTCAAACAGTCTTTCCAGCAATAAGAAGAAAAAAGAAGATGCATGTACAGTTACATTTTAAAAATTATACCTGAACCCATGGGAATCATTGTTTAACCTTGAACGGACATCATTAACAGGCTTTTGCTGCATGCCCGGTTTAATTTCACGGTAGCTGTCAACTGGTTTACTGGTTACCATTGGAGAAACATCTGGCTTTATCCCAGAACGCTTTTTCTTCATTTTTGACTTTTCCCAACCATCGACACCAATAGATAAATTGCGTTCCTCTCCCTGAACTGCACCACCACTTGCAAGCCTCAGCATTTCCCTATCTCTATCTACAGCCCCCGAAGGCCGTACAAGAGTATTACTTCGCATATCCATCTGTATTTATCATAGTTTTAGTCAATTTTTGATTAAATGAGTAATAATGCATCATATAGCCCTGGTCTCAACCTAAAGGTAATTAGAGACATTATCAATAATTTACATGACAATATGACATAGACAGACTCTTCCATGGATAGGCAGCTGGAATGCACAAGATCAAAGGCAAAAAAAAAAAAAGACATGATGTGGCCTACCCAGCCCACAGAACCAATAAAAAAGTATAAAACAAAGATTCTTTCTCATAAATATGTGCAGTCAAGTATGCATTATAAGTTATAACAAGAAAAGAAAAGAGTAAATAAGGACCGGTGAAAACGCTTCAAAATGAAAACCACCAATGAGAGGATTCATCATCCAAGCAAGAAAAGAAAATGTTCACATTCATGCCATTTGAAAAGAGATTTTTTAAGTAGAAGAAGGCTACATGGTATGTCAAGGTTATGTATGTGTATAAGCCCTACACGAAAAGAAAAGAAGAAAAAAGAAGAGAGAGAGAGAGAGAGAGAGAGAATAACTCAAAAAAAATATTGCGATTTTTAAAAGAAGCTACAGGCAAAATATGGTGTAACCACAGATACAAATAAAACATTTCCTACAACCTAATTCCAAACAAGATATTCACATACAGTACTCAAAAGGATCATAATATCAAAAATATCAGTGAAGAAAACAAATATAGCAATAAAATATCCAGATACCGACCCTCACATCCACCAAAGAAGTACGAGTGCGTTTGTTCGGGACAGAATTTTTGGTCCTTTCTTCTGACTTTTGCTGCTCAAGTTCAAAACCACCTGCCACAGAATGACTCTGAATACCAATCTTACCCATGTTTGGCCCCAGCATTGACACCCCACTAGACCGTTCATTAGAAATTTCTGGTCTTGATCTCTTCTTTGATGGTACACTAGGAAAAACCTTGTTGAATACAGATAATGCTTCATTGAAAATTTTTACACGTTCCCTGTAAAAGAATCGATGTTATGGACTAGTTACAAGTCACAACTTCAAACCAAAAATGCAAAATTTACACAGAACTACCTGGCTTTAACACAGCTTTCACGCAGACCGACCTTGACTCGTTTTATATCCTCTGGTATTGGGGCTGGTAGCAACTTGCCTTTCACAGAACTAGATGGAGATTCATCAGGTGAAATGCTAAGAGCAACATTCACAAGTCTTTTCAAGTCCCCTTGTCGGTTAGACTTGTGCTCCGCAGCCACCTGTTTTGGGTCAAAGCGCAAGTATTGGAGGAAGTTTGTTACATCTCCTTGAGCTATTGCAGTTGTACTTCTTGACATGTTTGGAAGTGAAGATAAAATTGGATTTTCCATGCTCTCGCGAAAGCTACCAGGTCTTTCCAATGAAGCAGCCATGTGGGATCCACGCTGCCCACTGGTGTATAATGGTCTATCCGGGCTACCAGAAGAGAGTTCAAACTTGTTAGAAGTCGCCATTGCATCAGTTTCAACACATTCTCCGTGTCACGAAGCCAGTAAATACAGAGGTGCATGACAAAGATGGGGAACTACAGCACATAAAGACCAACTCCTAAGAACAATGACTGGACAGTGCACCTGAAACAGATCAAAATCATGAGAATAAACAAACAAGCCCAACCCAAAGTCCTTTTTGAACAATAATAATAATCAATAAATCTTCAACTACATTGCTGTTTGAGATCCTTACTACTCACAAGAAAAAAGAGAGAATTGATTGGAAACCTATGCAAAGTAGCCAAACACAAAAGATATACAAGCAAGAATTCACTTAGATACATAAAGCCATAAACCATGCAGCAATAAAGATGGATCCCTTATTTTTAAGGCAAAGAAACTCAAACATTTTAGATTTAGGGTAGGGGCACATATAGATTCAGAGTAATAGTTCACAAGATCACAAACCCAAAATATTAAAACTAACTCACAAACTCTCCTATTGGACAGGAAGACGGAGAACGAGAAGGAAAGAAATTAGCCTACCCGATAGAGTTCAATATTATTATGCATAAAGGGAATGGGTGAAGCACCCATTGAGAGAGAGATTATCAACATGCTCTTCCCCAATATAAACAATGTAGCATACAACTTCACAGATCATGTAACATCATAGATCAGAGAAACTGAAAACAAAAATCAATGCAAACAATGCCCATGGTAAATGAAATCATGCACATAAATGGAAATATAAGACAATGTAGTTGCATCTCTATCGTTCGGCACAAAGACTAGCGCATTGCATATATAACAAAGGTAATTGCGACTACCTGGAATCAAGCATTAACATTTCAGAAGGAGATCTAACATTTATGGAAAGCAAAACAATAGATTAGGAAATCAGATAAGCTGACAATAGATTCAATGTATGAGTTTCTGGTATTGGCTGACTCTCCCCATGCACCAAAACCCATCAGATGACCCAACTACTATAACCATGAACATATAATTCAATACCGACCTGCAATTCAGTTTTAACTTAAAACAAGATCGACAGATAATTAAACTATCACCACTATCCCGAATTTTGCAAACGTAACACAACGAGTACTGTTTCCTTTTTTTTGCTTATTATTATTATTCTTGCTTCTTCTTTTTTTCCTTCTTTAGAAATAAAATTCATTTGGGATGGAGGCAGGTCCAGCTGTTCCACCTAATTGAGTTTCCTTTAGTTCAATGTGTTCTAAAATCTCACTCAATGAGACTGAAATATTTTTTTCCCCATTTTTCTTAATTCTATTTTGCTCAGAATTCTCCGTTCTAATCACCAAAAACTTTGCCTAACAAAACAGATGCTCAGTCACATAAATTTTGGTTTACTCTAAGTTGTGTTTACTCTCTAAATTTTGTAATTTTTACAATCTCAGCTCATATTTTGAAAAAAATAACCGCAGGCAATAAATGGAAACCCTAGAAGTTGAATCTACGAGAAACCTAGCAAGCTGAAGCATTACGAACCTTCAATCATATGCCCAAAAACAAACCAAAAATAGAAACATAGGGGTTAAATCACACAAAATTTAATGGCAATTGAAGTTGAATTTGAATCTATACCTTCGATAAGCGACAATGATGTCTCAGTGGCGGTGGAGCAACGGCGATTATGCGATTCGTAGATTCAATGATATGGTGGAAATTGAATATTCCGAGGGTTTCCAATAAATTATACGAGTTCGGAGCTCGAAATCGAAGGTTCGTACAAAGCCATGGAGGAGGACGAAGAAGAGCCCTGTGTTTTGATCGGCAATGAAATGGCACCTATCGAAATTACTGCTATGCCCATGCGTTTGTTTTATCTCTGAATTAAAATAGGAGGTGAGGGTGGGGTCAGTTTGGGCAGAAATTTGTTGAGCCGGCTCAAATTACAGGCTTAAACAGCTAACACAGTGTTTCCAATAAATGTATGTACAAATGCACATGGGGAGATGAATTTTGGAGGTGAAAATTATTGAAGCATTCGCGGTTTTAATATATCAGAAATTTGGGGTCATATTTCCTTATTAAGTACAATAGGGCGTAATGCCGATTTTTTATTTTTTCCTTATCAAGCAAAACAAATATCTGTTATTTTTTAGATAATAATCTGTTATTTTTCAGACAATATTGCAAGATGTTGGTATGAGAGGAGGGTAGGTAAATACAACCGTATTTATATACATGTATATGTTATTTCCTTGGCGTGACTTTTGGTGACAAATTTCTTGGTGGATCGATGATTACTAGACACTATGACCAGGATAGTATGATTCAGTAAGCTGGGTTTTTGTTTTCCTTGAAAGCAATACATGGCAATTTAATTCACAGATTTCAAGATCATGACAATGGTTCTTTTACTGTTGTTGGTAATTATCTTTGGGATGCTGTGAAAATAGTTTTGGATTCCACTATAATTTCTTTAGTTGCTAGAGAGTTGTGTTCTATTGTAAATTTGTAATATAACAAATTGGTGGTGTAGTACACCTCTTAGTTTGTTCTACCTTGGCTATAATTTCAAACAACTCTTGATTTGTGTCTGCTCCCAAAAATGTTTGGAATGTCATCCTAAATGATTGTAATTATTAAAGATTTATTAAACTCCATTTCAAACAAAAAAAGATAGAAAATTGAGAATATCATTTATAATTTGATATATTCAATAATTCAAATTCCAAAATCTCATATATGACAGCATGAAAATCGATAAAGATGTAATTTCAATGGTAATAGTAAATCAATATTGTTTTTGTCCTCAAAGAACACCCTAATAATTAGATTTCTCTACCAAAAAAGACCAACTAGATTTGGATTACCAAGCTTATGTAACTTGAACGTTATTGACTAGAGTTGAACGTTATTGACTACCGAAGTGTAATAAAAAATAATAAAAAAGTTGTTAAGTTGATTAGAGTTGAACATTTTTGGGACAAAAAAAAACACCAAAAAAGGCACCACAGTACAAACAACTCTACTCACAAGTACAAACAATTACCGAAAACATAATTCACCATAAAATTTCAAAATCAATGCAATTCATACAATTCCAGTTATCAGGGTGGTCATTGTTTAAAATAGCCAGTCTCCTAGAAAATCAATAGAAAGACCAGAAACCGCCACAAGTGAAGGCATGTTTTTTATCTGCCAACCTGGGTAGTCAGGACCTCAGCTACTTGGATACAAATTAAAGCTTTCAAAATCTACTGCTATTCCTACAAAACAAACCCATCAATGGGTCATCTTGAAGTGTCTTCAACATTACTGTACACTTAGAAGTTCTGGAAGATGTAGCAGTCAACTTTGTTGATTAGGGCAAAACCTGACAGAAAAAACAAGCAGGAATGCCCTACATATTAATAGAAGGGCCTTGTCCGCCTGTTACACTAGGTGCTGCAAGTCACTCTGACATGACGTCCCCTGAATCAGCAAGCACCTGAGCTTCCATGTCATCTACCGAATACTTGGTGGAGTAGTCCAGTACAGAATCACCTAAGAGGACATCATTGATTAGACATAGTTCACTCAATATTACACTTAAAAACTGAAGTTGAGGTAACCAGTTCAGGATTAAGATCTATTACTGTTTGCAGAGTCGATGGATGACCGGTTTAGTGATGTACTCCTCTTTAAACCTGTAAATGAATCAAAATAAAGAATAAGATGTTATGGGAATAATATTGACAAATAAAAAAGGAAGCTTGACAAACTGCCAATAATGTTTCTCATTATATGAAACCCTACTAATGTGTCTAGAATCTAAAGGAAACAGAAGTCGAGAAAATTATACTTCGGTAGAATGACATCTCATACCTTTGACAGCCTCAAAATTCTTGTATGTATAACCAACAAAACTGAGATCTTTAGGAGTCAACAACATCTGCAAAGAAAGTATAGGACATGGTTAATAAAGTGCCAAGGAAAAATAATAATTAAATCAAAGCTCCATGAGGTTACCAGCATAATGCTATTGTAAAATAACAGGGATTTTCTTTTTCCCACACTTTTCCTTTCTGAGGAAATTTTTGTTTTCCAATAATAACAAATTTATTAAAAAAAACAAGAAAATAAGCATACGACTGACATGAGGACTTAAAAATTAATGTGTCAGTGATATTAGATAAGTCCAAAAAACAATCTAAAAGAAGAAAAGGATAAAATAATGACAACAGAAAAGCATAACTACAGTATTTTAAGAAAGCTCTATTAATATCAATAATCCTCGACCCGTCTAGTCTATAGGAATACTTCTAAAGCGAGTTCAAACCTACAATTATTCCCAAACAGGCCGTTGAATTATTAATACGCCTTATAGAGTACAAAGTATTAAGCATACAGCATCAAATTTGAAATATAACAAACCAATATCTCGAATGTACCCTGTTAGGCATTTTTTATGACAAAGCACCAGATAGAATTAAAATCAGCAACTTTAGTCTTTGACTTATGTTGGCTATGAAACCATACCTTTCTCATTGGTCCAGATCCAGTTCTTCCGGGCGCCGGTGGATCTACCTGTAGCACAGTAAGAGTCTTTTTTTAACTAAATACTGTATATGAAAGGAAACATATTTTTCCATATTAAACAGAGGAAAAAATATCTGCTAAAATCGAACAAATTGAAGGGGAGAAAATACAAAGAAAAGCATAGAGGTCACAGCACTACGTGGAAGCATAGAATTCAAGGATCAAAATAATTAAAAAGCGCTGTTCATCGTCTCATTTGCAAAATTCCAAGGTTCTCAAGAACATTGCCCACAGGTCATTAATCATGAACTGGTGAACAAACCAACATGCTCTGACCCATAATGTTCTAATATCAAGTGGCATAAAAATGTGAAGAAACAAATGCATTCACTTGAATTTCAGACACAAGGGCACAGAGCAAAATTTACTACCAATATTAAAGGAAGACATGAACATGCAAGGCCTCACCTCATCATATTTCATAAAATTTTGAGTATCGAGTTCCCCATTGACCTCTGGTTTAAATGCTGCCTCCATTTCATAAAGTCTGTCCCACAGAACATCTCTGAGCCAAGGATGAGCCTGATCAAAATTTAAAATGAAAATACTGATTAAGAAAATCATGCAACACTCTGAATTTAACAGAAATAAGAGAGAGGGAGGGAAAATACCTTAATTTGGTCTGCTGTACGAAGCCTATGTTCAACATCACAGAGAAACCTACTAATCAGATCCTTTGCTTCAGGTGTCAACCTTGCCTCCACGGGAAATTTTAAGTGATTTTTCCAATGCACAATCTATAGATTAAATATGTTAAGTTGAACATAAGAATTTATATTAACTTATAATAAAACTTCAGAAAGAAACAATGGCCTAAAGAAGGCTACACAAATCTTCTTTAGTAACCACATCATCAACATGGAAGAAGATGAACCAAAAGCCAATTGGTATTCTATACTCCAATTAGAAAATATAAACAAAACATAAACTCATCGCAAACTAACCTTTCTGCATGTTGTTACTGGATCATCAGAGTAAAATGGGGGATAACCAACAAGCATCTCATACATTATCGCACCAAGTGACCACCTACAACCAGGACAGGTAAGATAACCGAATGATTGAACTTATCATACACTATTTTAGCTACTACAGAAAATCTAATGACAGTGCAAAGATCTTCACTTGAAAACACAGTCATAAACCTCAATGTAAATTTATATTTGAGTAAGAAAAACAAATAAGGAACAGATAATCTATTTGTATGAACTTACCAATCGCACTCCATGCCATATCCCTTCTTCAATAATACTTCTGGAGCAATGTAATCTGGTGTGCCGACTGTCGAATATGCCTATCATTTAAAAACAAAGTAGCATGAGTAGGATGGGGAAAGAAAATTCTCTAAGGACACATATCTTTGAAATTGTAAAAATACACTATAATAGTAACTCTAATGTACTGATAACATTAAGCTCATCATCCAGGAAATTTGACAGATCAAATAACGGAAATAAGAGAAAGAAAAAAAAAACTGTGTTTTTTATATTTGATAAAGAATATGTCCCCAGACAGAACCATGCTTTGGTATTTGGATTCAAACATGCTATATATTTACTGATTTAGTGGGAAATGAATTCAAGCTCGTTTCAGAAATATATCATTTCTTGTATGCTCCTCTGATCATCTACTAACACTATTATTGCCACTCAGGCCACCCTCCCCACCACACTCTCAAAACATTTGTTCTCTTTAAGCATATGGTATATTCTATCCAAGGAAGGACACTTCTTTTGGTCGAAAACTTTTGTAAACAAATGGAGATGATTGATTACATATGAAATTCATTTTTATACTATCAATTCTCTCTTTAAAACTATGCCATGTTACTTCATATAGAAATAGCAAACATCGGTTCCTTGCACTTTAACAGTTAAGGATGCACAGCAATACAAGAAGAATCTTTTCCCTACCAGTGTTCTCCTGTTTATCTGCCAATGCTGAAGTTGCTCAAGCGGGCTTTTCCAGCGCCTCCCATTTTTGGTTTCTGGGGAGGACTCATCAATATCCATTGTCTCATGCAAGTTCTCATCATCAAGGACTTCATTTTCATTTATGGAAGATAAATTTGAGCAGTCAAGAGGCTTGCAAAGACCAAAATCAGAGAGCCTCATGTGACCATTTTGGTCTAATAGAAGATTGTCTGGTTTTATATCTCTGAAAACGGATGGAGAAAATGTAAGAATTACATTATGTTAACCTGATACATGGCCTACGAAGATAGTGCAGCTGAAGAGAATCCTTGTCCTCATATATTGGCAAGTACGTAAACAACAGGAATGAACCAACCTGTGAATATAGTTATGTTTATGAATAGATTCTATCGCCAGAACGCTTTGAGCAATGTAAAATCTAGCAACAGTTTCAGTCAAAGTCTCTTCTCTTATAAGCAAAGTCATCATGTCACCACCAGGTAGATATTCCATAATTAGATACAAGTATTCAGCATCTTGAAATGAATAGTAGAGTTTCACAATGCAGTGACTAGCAACTTCTGCAAGCAAATTCCTTTCAGCTCTAACATGTTCAACCTACATTGTAGATAGAGAGCCAATGAGTGCATATATTTGCACAAAAAGAACATTGATGAAATAATATCCTACTAAATTACATGGTCATCGAACAAGGACCAATGTCCCAAGGGATCATTATTGTTGCTAGTTCAGCTAATATAGACGACTAACATAATTTCATAAACTAAAGATTTATTCATCTTCACCATTTAAAAGGAAGAAAAAGAAAAATGGAAATGCCAAATAAAAACCAACTACATAAACACTGAAAGTTCCATGACAAAACACTTATTAGACAGTAATTAATTGATAAAACTATAATAAATCTGTTTCTTTATCAAGTAAATCAATCGTATTGAGTAAAAAGAGGCAAAATCCTAAGAATTTGTGCTGAATAATTCACATAGACTAAATGTATATCGCCCATTAATCTTCACGGAGAGAACACTTCACTAGCAGTCCTTGTATATATTTCACAAAGAGTACATCCAACTATTAGAGACATTGAAAAACACCAAAAAAGGAAAACGAACAAAACAGAAGGGCACCACAGACCAGGTTGTTTGGTTTTCCTATAATACAGATGATTAGACAGGTCAACCACCTACGTAAATGGTTGTCAGACAAGTTTTGCATGGTGTCCATTATTAACAGGCATTAAATGGTTGTCAGCTGTATAAGAAATCGTATAAAGTATCAAGTAAATGGCATACAGAACCTGTCCTCTGCTGAGCATTTCTGACTTCTTCAACTTTTTCATGGCAAATATGTTGCCCGATTTCTTCTCGCGACACAATCTAACCTGTAATAATATTAAAATAAAGATTCTTAATTAAGGAAGTTCCAAACATAAGCTAAAAGAATATACAGAACTACAACAAAGGAAAATGAAAAACAAATAATCATCATATCCTTTTCTATGAATTAAGCAACACTTATAACAATAAACGAACTCACAGGCTGCTGAAATAAGCTTATGTTGACTTTCTTTGCATATGAAATCTTTAAAATGGATCCAACAAAAAAAAATTGTTTACAAGGGAAAAAAGTAAAAAAATGAAAAAAAATATAAAAAAATTAAACCAAGCATCTATGCATGTTGCAAAATTTATGCGTATATCTAACCTCTCCAAAGGCCCCTCTCCCAATTATGGTGAGAAGATCAAAATCCTCAACACAGATCTTGTGCCTTTTAAGTCGCATATATTCGGTCTCTGTGCGCTCCAAATCCTTCAATAGACTGATCTGTTCCTTCTCTGGTACATGTTCAGACGCCAACTTCTTTTCCAGCACTGAGCGTCTGGAAATAATAAAATCATGTGAGGGAGATATCAAGTTAAGCACTGAACAGGAACTTTATTGTCTAATCAATGCCAATTTTACTTTAGTTACCACTGGTAAATGCATTACAATGAACAACTATAACAAAGAACAATGCAAAACCCTATTCAACACTAGAAATCTAAAGTCTGTGCCGCTGTGGCATGCTTGCAAGAATGTGGGAAGGAGAATTCCCAGATTGGATTTTGTAAGCCAGATATAGAAGATAATAATGGTGACAAATACTGCGGATATAGTTTTTTTACACGAAACAGGCTTTTTTGTGTTTTTGTAGAATGAAACATGTGAAAATGTCTGTAGATGTCCGGAAATGATAAAAAGTATGCCCCATTTTTCATATTACCACGCTAACCCTAGCTAACACGTTTAAAATAAGACATGTATCTCACTTATTGCAAGAGTGAACCAGCAAAGGAACTCAAACCACACGGCCAAACCTCAAAATAATATACACTTAATAACTTTCTCGATTTACCTCATTAATTACTTTTAAGGTGGTTATAACTATGACAACCCCATGAACCAATATTTTTCCAACTAAAGATTCTGCGATACATATTTAGAGGCTGAAAACCTTAAAACCAGTACCGGGCAGCTCTTCACTGAATCTTATTCGGCATCCAATGTATTCCTTATAAGGCTTGTACATTTTGTTCATTAGGTCAAATTATATGCTCATTAGGACATGTAAACACAATTCAAATAATACTTTCAGTTCATGCAAGCATACACATTAAACAAAAACCAAACACCAAAAGAAAAAGAAAAAGGAGAAAGAATTCCCTCCCACTCCTTAACAAACTACATTGGTCTCTTTTTCCTTTGGATAATGCACTTCCCTCTCGGGCTGCTTCTACCTCATAGAATATCATCATGAACCCCATTTTCCATACAGCAATTAAATCCCAACTCTAAACAGCATCAAGTCTTCTCCGTTCGCCGCGCATTGAATACCCATTAACAAACAACCCCGTTTGATCAATAAATCACAGATACAAAATCGGAGATAGCAGAGATTACAAACAAGGGAATAGTGAAAAACAAAAACAAAAAACAGATCATTGTAAATAGTGAAAGAAAAAGGTATTAATAGGTTGTTATTGATTTAACCTCTGCTTGCGATCTTGGATATGCTTCATCTGAGCCTTGTAGTGGCTCTCTATGAACTGCTTGGCCGCAGCCACCCTCTCCAGGGTCAAGCTCGACCCGACCTGCCCGTCGTCCGCGGACTCTCCCGAACTGGGCCCCACCTGGCCCTCCTCCATTCCCTCCTCCGCCTTGTTCTGCCTCTCCATGTTTGTTCGTTCGTTCTCTCTCTCTCTCTGGCCAGAGAAATTTCGGTGATGGTGATGGTGACGAGTGACAACGAAGCACAATCTCCGGGGTCGGACGAATGAATGAGAATGAGACCCCTCCCCAAACCCCTCCAAAAACAGCTCCTTTTTATTTTTCTCTCTTCAACGTCTATTTTGTCTACCCGACACGTGGGGAGTGTGGGATTGGATACTGTGCTGTGCTTCCAAAAATTGGACTTGCTGGGGAGCATGTCTCAATAAGAGAGCATAGGATCTAATTGTTTTTTTTTTGTTACAGAATCTAATTGTATTTTTAAAAAATGTATACTTTACAGATTTGGAAATTAATATTGAATTTGATCTAGGGTGGACGTACTTAAATTTGAAAATGCCAAAGTTCAATAATTCTATCTCTTTAAGTAATACGTTTATTGTCACATCAAACTAAAACGATAATTATAATAGTCAAAAATTAAATAATTTGTGATTTGACTAGGTTTATTTTCAAGAATAAAAAACTTTTATTATAAAATAAATATTACAAGAAATGTGGTGCCAAGCCGACAAGATGTAGTAACCCCTGCATTCACAACCCAAGTAATAGGAGAACCATGCACATCATTAAAGTTATAAACAATCGTCATGAGCTAAAGATGCCCAACTTTGAACCATTGAGAACGCCCTTCAGAACGGGCTACATAATTGGCAATATAATGAGCTGCCATATTGGCCTCCCATGGAACATGACAAATTTCTGAAATTGGAAGAAGCATTAATCAAGTGAACAACATCTAAGCAATCCGTTTCAATCACTACATTCCCCAACCTTCTCTCCACATCCAACTCCAGCCCAAACTTAACCGCCAAGAGCTCAGCAGCCAACGGCACCACCGTCATAGGAACCCTTTGACTTTCAGAGGAACCCTATGATTTTGCTAGTTTGCATCACTATTTTTGATTGTCGAGAACTGAAAGATGAGACGATTTGGAATGCTTATTCTAAAGTATGTGTACACTTGTAAATTTTAAAGTACAAACATTCATCATTCTTGACGGCTTTGCATTGTACTTTAATAATTGACATTTTTTTGATAAGTACTATTGTGTCCAATTAAATTGATATGATAACCAATACCTAGATGAATCATGATTTGACCAATTTTGCAATAATAATTCTCAATAACAGACTTACAAAATAGATGATTCCGATCGTTTAATTGTACTTCGATTTAGATAATAATATATAGTTACTTTTAATTGAACAAACCAATAAACATAGCATAATTTGTTCAAATTTGGTACAACCTATTTTGTTAAATTTCGGAAAATTATTTTGTTGTTTCTTGAATCACAATCACTTGTACACCTTGTTGCATACAAGTACAATATTGAACTTCACAAATGAAAATAATTGTTGACACTTTTTTTGTTTGGTAATTAAAAAAACTAAAGTGTACCGAGATAATTAGTATTATTGACACTTCGGCTTCAAAGATTTACCATGCAATTACTAGTAGTTTAGTACTGAGATAATGTCATCTTTATCTTGAAACTTCATTTGAAATCCTAGCAAGCTGTCTTCTTTAATCAAGATCCTCTGTTAAAGTTTACCATGCAAATACTGACATAATCCAATGCCATTAATGGTGAGAGTAGACCAAAATCACAATGTGCCAATCTTTTCCAGAAAAGAATCTGACACCAAACTCTTGCAGCATGATTCACGACTCACGAGTAAGGGAAATGTGGAGTGAGATAAAAAGGACGGATTTTTCATGTGACTAGAAAGATAGACACATAATTATATATAGTCGGTGATATTAAACAAAAAAAATACATAGATATATGCAGCCAGTGGTATTTATTAAAAATAATTACATAGTTGAATACAATCGATGATATTGAAGAAACGTTGGGAAAGAATACCCAACTTGTCCTGGATATATTTGTATAGCTAATTCTCTTTTACAGAAAGATTCAAGAGTAAGAGTGAGTTGAACACGTAATAAGAGATATAGATACAATGATGTATACAACCGGTGGTATTAGAAGAAAAAAATGCGTATATAGTTGTATACAATTGATGGTATTGAAGAAAAAATACGGAAACAAAAAACTTAATTTGTCCTCAATTTTAGAAGAAAGTAATTTACCTTTTGCTTCAATGAAACTCATGAGTCATGATCACCAAGAAGGCAAGAACCATCACTGATCACTGTCTCAAACTCCACAGAGCTAATTAATGAGAACTGGAGCGTTTTTTTTTTTTTTGGGTCTGAAGTTTATGTCAATTACTTCAATCAATCTCTAGCTTATTCGCCAATGCCAAGAAAGGGTTGGTTGAGGTCAATGAGCAGAGTAGATTAGTTTGCTAATCTGAAGCAAACAATTCAAAGGTCAGAGTAAGGTGGGGGCAGAGTAAATCATAAAGATGGTGATGCCAAAAAGATAAGGCAAAACGCGTTTAAATCAGAAAGAAAAGTTTGACAAACTGATAAGAAAACTACGACTGCCCAAAGGATCTTTTGTAATGTTGAAAAATTGGGGCTCTGATGTTGCCATTACAAATTCTGTCAAACCTGGGACCATGGGGTCTCTCCAATGATAGCAGAAAACATTAAACCCAGTTATAGTCACTCAAAGTCACATAGCAGAAATATAAAAAAAAAGAGCTATATATATCACAAGGACTAGAAAATAGTCTATCTTGTTCACAAAATCATCCAAATGCAAACTATACCATCTTCTATACCGTACCATGTAATTTCTACATATATGACTAAAAGCTGATACAAAAAATTAACAGAGGTAAAAATGGCTAATGAAACCCAGTGCCTGCAAGGCCATGGTGGAGCAAGTTATGAGCAATGTGATCCCTGGCTTGAATTGCAGTGGCAGACCTCAGACCATTGTCAGGAACCATCTCATCATCAAAGAGAAGGAAATCGAGGTCGGCGTCGAGCTGGTCGTTTCTCATGGTGCAAATGTTGTGCAGAACACAGCAAGCCCCAAGCACGACAGGCAGGTCCTGGAGCTTGACCTCTGTCCTCTTCTGCAAGCAAGACCACCTCCTTTTGAGCCTTGTAAATGCGTCTTTAGCAACGCTTTGAATCTCCCCAATTTTTTCATTGAAGGCGTGTTGGGTCCATGTTAAGTTGTGGTGGGTGTAGGGAACCAAAACCCAATCCATGAGAGGGTGCCCTTTGTTTCCCACAACCCAAACGTCCTTCAATTGGCTGGAGCTGCCTCTTCGGTACAGAGCAGAACTCTCCAAGACTTTGTCATCAGGCATAGAACCAGGCCAGCCGACGCAAATGTCCGTGAACACGCCTTTCGGGTCAACCACGCCTTGAACTGTGATGGAGTAAGAAGTCTTCTGGTTGCGCTCGGTGTGGCGCTTGTTGAAATAAGCCGCCACACTCGCCTTGGGAGCTATGATTGGGACATGGGTTGTGTACATGGAGCCACCAACATTGGGTATGCCCGAAACGGATTCGAACTCGTTTTTGATGCCTTGCAATCTATTCTCGTCAGGCCAGTGGAGATACTTCTCCATTAGAACAGTCTTGATAGCCGAGCACACCTCCAGCACCAGCTTGTGGCAAGTGGAAATGCCCAGCCCGAAACGTTTCGAAACCAGACGGAGCGGCTCGCCCGTGGCCAGCCTCCATATGCACACCGCCACCCGCTGCCGCACCGGAATCGCGTCTCGCAGCATTGTGTTCTTCTTCGTCACAGCCGAGTCCAGCTCCTCGCAAATAATGTCGAATGTCGCCTTGCTCATCCGAAATGCCTTCCCAAACTCCTCTTCCGAAACGTTCGGGCTGTTGTAGTGGTCCCACCAGTCCTTGGACCGGTCCTTAACCCACAGCCTCCGGTGCGGACCCGCCGCCGCAGCCGGAGCAGCCTCCGCGGTGGCCGGCGTCGCAGTGTCGGCGGCGGCGGCCACCGCGGCCCCGGCAAAAGCGGCGCTGCGGCTTCTTTTGCCGAGGGACTGTTCCAAATTGTCCAATTGGGAATTGGTCTGTTGAAGATCAGAGTAGTAGTGGTTCATCGCTTGTGATTTCTTGTTGTAATTGGCTTCGAGGAGCTCCTTCTCCTGGTGAGACTGAGCAAAGTAGTGATGTTGCTCCTGCTTCTCTTCCTCCTCCAACAATATCAACGAGGTGAGTATGTCCGTGAATGGGATCTTCTTCTTCATGTCCGGTTGGACGCCATTGACGTCGTCGTCGTCGCGGTCCTCTATCTTTCTCCGCTTCTTCAAGCCAGCAGTAATATCATTCATCCCGAAATCTTCAATCTCTGGATATAAGCTGAAGAAGTTCAGGTACTCCTCTTGGTTAAGAAATGTGAACGGGGTGACTTCCATGAGCGAATTTGAGAAATTGGGTTTGTTGGGTGTGAAAGTGTTTGAGGAAATGCCTGAATGTGAATTCGAATGGTTAGAGTGTGGAGATGGAAGGTGAACTTGGGGTCATATTTATATGGGTCTCTTGAGAAGCGTGTGCGCAGGTGTGAACGCGGTGAGGCCTTGCGCTAAGCTTTTGACGGTGACTTGACCTTTTTTGGATTTCTATGAAAGAGAGAAGGGAACTTTTACGCGGTAGTCTATGGGGATCTGGGTTTTTTTTCGTTGATGGTTTTGTTATAAAAACGTTGGGAAAAAAAGGACGGGTCGGGGTGGTGAGAAGTTTCGTTTTACGAAGGAAGGAAAGGAGGAAAGAGCCAAAACGAGGAGGAGATTCTGCTATTAAACAAACTTGGCTTGTACTCGATTGCTAAACAAACTTTTGTTTGCTAAAAATATCTAACAATCCCCAACCCAAGGGATCTACTATTTCTATTTACAACCCCAAAAAGTAAAAACTATGAGATAATTAATAAGAAAAAAATTCATGATCGAGAAGTTAAATATATGTCGGTACTGAGATATAAATTATACATATTAATAATAACTTATTCTGGTCATGAATGTCAAAAATTCATTTATCGATATCTATCATCATTATTCTTTTAAGTCATGACAATTATTCTCAATATTCGTTCGTCTAATACTTTGTCTCTAAAATTGTGTTATTATTTATAATTCACGTGTGTGTATCATAATTGTTCACTCTTACAACAACAACGTGTGATTGACTTGTTGTGTATATATATCGTCAAAGACGACAAAAATTCACAAACTACATGTATCCAAACATTATAATATTTTGCATAGACGATTATTCGAACTTAAAACTTTCCAATTTTTTTTTCTATTTATTTCAAATTTGTGACACCTATATATTGTTTTATTTCACTTTCAACGCGTAATTGTTTTGTAATTTTTTTTTATAATACAATTCAATTCAATTGTGCACATTGTATTTTGCATAATCTATGCACTCTCGCACATTGTTGTGTTCTAAAGGATTTAGTTAATTTTTAGGTAAGAACAAAAAATATTAGCATGATGAGCGGGGACAAAATATAAGGTTGAAAGAGAGAATCGCTAACATTTTCCATAAAGTCATCAGTATAATATAAAACTTGATTATCTACATCTAAACTGTTATGAGAAAAGAATTTGAATCCTTTCAAAATAAGTAACTTTTATCTTTATTTCGGATTTACAATTAGTGTATTCCAATACAAGTATCTATCAATGTGGAGCGAAGACTTATTACTCGGATCGATATGTCAATCATTACTGACATTGTAATAGAAAGGAGACATTATTGTTCAAAAAAATAAAATAGAAAGGAGACATTAGCGTTTTTATCATCTTGGCCATTTTATTGTTTTAGTTTCTATCGACTTCAACAAGGCAAATAAGTTAAGGTTCAACCGCGTTGAAAACAGAATATGGTCAATGCTACAAATATTGATACATTGAAATCATTCACATTAATCAATACCCCATCAACCAATCTCAAACATGATCAAAACTAGCTGTAGTACACACACGCCGTGAATCATACCCGCGATAGCAACTGTTTGACATTTCATTTGATATGTGCGACATATATTGCAATCACAGCCCGAGGTCATTGATCATCATGTTAGTCTTAGTCATCCTGTTGACCTTTTGTTTAGTGTGAAAATTCATGAAGAAAAAAAAACTCATGATCGAGACGTTAAATAAATGTCTAAGGTGCAATCATTTATAAATTGGCCAAAATTTTTGTTAATATTAATGAAACACTAGAAAATAATGGTTCAGATGGTCATCCCTTTGAGGCTATGGGTTGTTTCGTATTTGTTTTAATATTACTTAGGTATGTCAACGGATTTTCACAAAACCGTACCCTCATTTTTCTTATGACTCATTTACTGATACTAAAATTTCCTTGGAGATTTTAAATAATTAAAGTAATATATTGAAGACAGATAAGGCCTATAGCTGAAGTCAATAATATCAATACAGTTTAACTATAGTAACCAAAAGTGACCAAAGTGAAAAACGATTTCAAATTTAAGTGAGTAAAGTGATATTTTTTATAACTATAGTGATCAGTGTCGAATATGTCAAACTTGAGTGACTAAATGTGATTTTTTTGCCTATTTTTAATGCAACTTATAATCGATACATGTAGCGTAACTTACTAATTAATGATTTTAGTTCAATTACAATAATATTTGGTCCGAACTCAATTGAAATCAACTCAAAATCTCTTAGGCTCTTACATTGTGGATATATTATTTAAAATTTGTATAGCTAGTAAGAAGGCCAACAGACTAACAGAGGAGGCAATCACAATTCACAACTGGGTACTTATTGAGCTGCACTATTGGGCCTTAAGTATGGGATAATTTTTGAAGGGATTGCTGATGCAATGATGAGGTTGAGGTTGCCAATAATATGCCAGGCCAGGGTTTGGGGCCGGGTGGAAATTTCAGATTCATTAGTTTGTGCATGGTTGGGCAAAGGAGATAGATTTTTGAGACAATTAGGGCCAGAAGGGATAGGCAGGCCATGCATGACAGGGTTAGAACTTAGAACGGCCCAAGCCTCCATGTATTTGAATTAGTTATGCATGGCCGGTGAGAGTTTCTTTGTAAATCACAGTGTTGCACCAACTCAAATATTTCCAAGATCATTCAAGTCACTGTTAAAAAGGACAAATGTGGTTCGTGACCCACTATTGTATCAATATTGTCTCAACTTAACCACTCATTAGGTGTTGAGTTTTATCTCAAAAGACCTCGGTACAATTGAGAGCAGTTCAACAACTTATAAGTTATATTTTCTTTTATCACTTTTTTGATGTGACATCTTTAACTTTCCAACCGTCACAACACCAATCAATTAATTTGTTGGCATATATGTTCATATATATAGTGTATATGGTTAGATTGTTTTAGTATTGTGTTATCCTTAATTTCCGGGATCCATCCAAAATTCCAAATAATTTCAGTTTATTATCTTCTTGTCTAGTAGCTCTGTCTGCAGTTCCACTGGGAGGATCGGAGCAAACCATCAGTAGTCTGCACTACTATTACTCGCATATATATATATATAGGGGAGTGATTTTCGCACTCCCCTTTTCTCTCTCCTCTTTATTTTCGCACTCCACATTAATATTTTATTCATTATTCTTCTCTTAACTTTTGTTTGTTTCCAAAATACCCCCGACTTGTCTTCCCTCATTGACCTCCCCCGACCCCAACTTCTCTCTCTCCTCTCTTCCGTACCCGTTGCAATTCTTTCTCCAGCTTTTTGCACAGCTCTCAGCCTCTCAATTCTCTCTCAACTCAAATGCCAGATCACCATTGCCAAGCCCACCACTGATATCGCCAAACACACCACCGCGAGATCACCGCCGCCTCGCCTTCATCTGCATCCAACCCAGACCACCGCCGCTGCCTTGCTCCTCTACTCCGATCACATTGAGCTTGCCCAGATCAACTCGGAATCTCACAGGCTATCTCAACGCACCACCGGCGCCTCCAATCCACCGCCGGCTTCCTTAAGCCCGCACCTCCACCATTTCAGATCCTCTCTTCCAGACCACCGGCTCCTCTTCACGGCTTCCACTGCATCGCTCCGCCGCCATCACCAAAGGCCCGTGCCTTCTCTCTCTCTCCGGCGTCACCCCCTGCATCTCGAACCCGTGCCCATAGCAGCTCCACCATCCTCCACCGCCGCCGTCGAGCTCGAACAAGCTTTGGGAGAGGGTGACCTTTGGCAGTCCGAGAAATCCAAGGAACGATCTGGGGACGCCGGATTGAGATGGATTGAGCACGGGCTCAATTGACTTGAGAGGAAGCTAGAGACTGGATGTGGACGTCGATTTGGTGTTCACGGTGGTGATGCCTGGTGATGAACTTGAGTTGTGATGGTTGTTCTTGATTGAAACTTGGTAATTGCAGGAATTGAAGATGGTACCCAATTGAATGGGCTATGATTGTGTTGGCTGCAGCCGGATAAGGCTGCAGGAAGCGGCGGCGGTGGAGCGGCGTGGTGAATGGTGAGGCGCGGGCTGGGGAAAGCCGGCGGTGATGGGAGATCAGTGCTGGTCTAAGCAGAAGCGGTGGGAAGAGAAGGGGCGCGGGTGCAGAGCGAAGAAAAAGAAAAAGAAAAAGAAGATGAAGAAAAGAAAGAGAAGAAGGGAGAGGAAAGAGAGATCGGGAAGAGGGGAAGAGAGGAGAGAGAGAGAAGTTGGGGGTCGGGTGAGTTCGATGAGGTCGATGGTTCAGGGGTGACTTGGGGGCATTTTGGAAACAAACAAAAATTAAGAGAAGAAGAATGGATAAAATATTAATGTGGAGTGCGAAAATAAAGAGGAGAGAGAAAAGAGGAGTGCGAAAATCACTCCCCTATATATATAGTCCACATAGATGATTGATCATATATGTATTCTTTAATTGATGGATGGATGCGTATATATGCATTAACTAATTTCAGATATTTTTTTTTGGGAGAATAATTAATTTCAGATTTATAATGCATGCATGCATGGTATATAGGCATCGATAAATTCTAGCTCGGAAGCTGATAATATGCAGAGGTACGTCAACATGCAAGACCCTAGCTAGTGTCCCAATTAATTAAGTAGAATTGAAGCCACCACGTAGTCCCCCTGATCGAATTTTCAAGTTTCAACCACCAAAAGATATATAACATCTACTATTCTACTACGTAGGATCGATCACATTAATTGGATCTTCTGTCATACACTATAATTAAAATGGTAATTAAAGCGGCCATATGCATTTCCAGAAATTCAGATCATGCATGTGGTTTTAAAATACGGTCTGAACCTTTAAAGTTTCAACTATACTTGGTATATATTGTATATTCAAAGTTACACGTAATGGCCGACATGGACTAAGAAAAGTAGATCTAGCTGACTTTCTTATCGACGTCTGGTTATAATTCATGAGAGCTCACTTCTACAGTTCTACCATATCCTGAATATAATATATTATTAATTTGATCATTGGATGATTGGATCTAGCGACTTTCTTATCGGTTGCATGCATGATTGAGTTTTCGAGTTATAATCAGGACCACGTACACTTGTTTTCTCCTTATAATCAAGACCACACTCGATTAATTCCCTGTGATTAATTGAGTTTTTTTTTTTTTTTGGACAATAATTGAGTTTTTATTAGCTAGGTTGTTTCATTTCATGAGAGTATATACCTTCTTGATTTGCATAATTGCATGTGTCTGTGTCACGCGGCAATGAATAAATGACTGTACGTGACTTGAAATTAAGCTTCATTTTCTGTCCTATATATATATATACAAATTAATGATCGAAATTGATGAACAAAAACAACGTACTTTCAATTACTTACACAACAAGACGCATTAAAACACAGTTCGTTGTAGAGTTGCTATCCTCAATTGTATTGAGTATTGACATCACAAGATATACACACATGTATTATGTATATGTACCTAAACTAATTGTTAATGACATTAATATGGATCCAGACAAACAACAATGTACGTAATTAACATTATTCACACACACCCAAAAATTCTTATTTTTTTGTATACTTTTAATTCAACTTTATTTGATATGATATCTTAGTGTGTGAATGGAGATTTTGAGTCGGTTAATAATAACACCCTAAATATATTCATCGATGTTGTTGGCATGCATGCATGGATGATCGAGTAAAAAAAAAATTTATTACCATGCATCTGTTATTTTACCATGAGATTTTAATTAATCAAAAAATTTGAAGCTACAAAACTTTATATTGAACAATAGAGATCGAAAGCAGTACAAAAAAAGAAGAAGAGACGAAGCAATGAGCTAGCCAACATCGATCAGCAATACTTGAGCTGAACTATCTAGAAGAGGAAGACAATAGTGGTTGGATGAGATCCTCTTTAGTACAAAATTTTCTCTCTTCATTTTTACCCCACACCACCAGGTAAAGTCCGGCTATGATCAACACTGCTCCAATAATGCTGAAGTTCGATTATTAAAAGAGTAAAACACAATCAGTTGCAAATGAAGATATATATATGGAGAAATTAATCAAGAATATATATACATGCAGGTGAATTAATTAGCAGAATGAAACTTACCCTCCCAAGTAGAATAGTTCACCCAAAATGAGGGAGTCCATCATAGCTACAAGTAATGTCTGCAGAGGCAGGTACACAGAAACGAACACCGGCCCTCCTCTTTCGATCGCCCATATCTGTATCGCAAATGCAATTGCTGAAGTCATCACTCCCTGCAACCACCATTATGTTCACTTAATTTCTCACATTGTTCTGTTACATGCTATATATAAATTGCTAAAGGGATCAAAATTTAATTTCACATGATTAAGGTCATGACCGAAAGTTGATCCGTCCGCCAATGAGGTCTAAAAATATGGTTCATCTAGCATTATTCATATAATGTATTATTAATTTGGAGTTTGGACACAAACCGTGTAGAGAATAGCCAAGACTTCAACACCAGAATTGACCTTCCATGCTTGGAAATCTCTCTCTAGAATCCCTGCAATTGCAGAACATTGCAGAATGCCAAAAAAGCTAGTATAAGAGGAGACCGTGAGGCGAGCTGGGTATTTCTTCAAAATAGGTGCTTGCAGCACAATCCAGGTAGACCAACACAGGCAGTGACCAATTAGATATATGCAACCCAATGTCCAATTCGTCTCCTCGGCATCTCCAGATAATGAGAACAGAAAATGATTAGATTGGTTTAAATGTTGTGAAATACTTGGAGTTGATCCATAAATTGTTGGCCCTTTGTAAAGGACTATGACTAAGGCTCCAGCAACAGAAGCAAGAGTTCCAAGCACCTTGGCTTTGCCATCTTTTCTATTCAAGTGCACTTGTTCAATTCTGTAACACAAATATGAAAATGACACTAAATTAATTAATAACTAGCTAGCATACGAAACTAGCGGCAGTGCTTTAGAAAGAAGTGCCAAAAAACGCTTTTAGATCATCGAAAGAACTTGATTTAGTAGTGTTTGAAAGATATATATAGTAAAAGGTGCTTTGTGGGTTTTATATATTTACCCGAATAGTGCAGCCATGAGAAATGTTATTGCAGGGACTGAATTCTCCATTGCAGAAGCAAATGTGGCTGATGTGTTTTCCAAACCCAAGAGGTACAATATTTGATTGCCTGTGATCCTGTTACCAAACTAAAAAATGAATTAACTACAGCTAGCTAGCACCCTCGATCATCTACCGTGCTAATTACAATTAAATAACATTAATTCAAGAATTCATATATGTAAAATCATACCCAATAAGTCCCATGAGAAAAAACTGCACAACAAGGGAAAGAGTCAGTGGTGGTCTGTCTTTCCTGCATAGACATGCATAGATTGAAATTAGTAATTAGTTTTGCAAAGATAACAAATGCTATATATGAACTATAAGTGCGCGCATGCATATATATATATATAAATATATAGATATACCTCTCTAGAAAGTATGCAAGGGGAACTAGCAGAAGCAGCGCGGTGAGGTTCCTGTACACTGGGAAAACCAGCTTGCTTACACCCATGTCAACCGCAGCGCTGAGAATGATATGTTGCCCTGCATAACAGAACTGCAGGGCAGTCATTGCCATGTGAAGCCGGACACGTTCAGGCACCATCTTCTCATAGGCTCTAGTTGGCGATGATAAACCTCCTGCCTCATCAGCCATTAATGTTGCTGAAATCACACAAGATCGAACGAGTGTACTGTAAATGCTTCAGATCGACGCACCATATATAGTGCTATTTATAATCAAGGCTAGTGTAAACATAACGTACATAACAAAACATGTGTTTAACTTAACGAGACATTTTTTATATAACAAAACATATGAACATCAATTAGATGGGAGCTGGCGCGTCGAGAATGGACCAGAGGTTAGCGGTCAGCGCTGCTGTTATTTTTGACTTTTTTTTTTCTTTTTTCTTTTTCGCTCTGGTTTCTCCTCTCTGCAAATCTATCAGATACATACCGCCTCTTATAGATAATGTAAATCTATCAGCCTCTGAATTCTGGGCTTAATTTAATTATTAATTAATGTTATTATAAATTCTTCAATCATATTGTTCAGATTTGCAGCAAGTTTCAGAATCATATATTTCTGTGGGAGATAATTAAGTCTAGCTAACACCCTAGCTCGATCATGTATGTTGACTGCATGCACACTTTGGCTCGATCTGTTTTGGAAAAATCGAACATCCATTATTTTTTAGTTTTGGAAGTTCAAATAATTCTACTTTTTCTCCTAGCTCGATCTCTGCCTTCTTCAACTCTTTGCAGTTAATTTCTTCGATCTTCTTCATCTGCTTCCTTGTTCAAGCCGTGAACTGATCCGTTAGTTTGGTACCTCTACTACATTCCATTATTTGCCACATTGGATGCATGAAGTGCAAAGAGAGTCAGCCATGCATGACGTGATATCACTACAGTTTTTATTTTATTTTTCCCATAAAGAAAACTAGCTCCTAGCACAGCCACAACCTAGCTGGTCTAGCCGTCTAGGTGAAAAGTTTAACAGCACTTAAAGGAAGACATGAGGCATTAAATGAATGACCAGATTTTTTTATTTTTATTTTTCTGATCTGGACTGTCCTTTTATGAAAACTACAAACAAAAAGTCCTACAACTGGTGTTCATTTAAATTATTCAATGGATTGATTGATTCTCGAGATAAGGTCTTAAGGTCTTAAGGTCTTAAGGTCGACGTAAACATGACATGCCAAAAATGTTAGCTTAATTATGCATGATATGAAGAAGAAGTCAAACACAACCATATATCTTCTTGTTTCATTAGCTGTGAGCTTAATTATTTGGATGCCATATCATATATATATATATATATATATATGAATCATGATTATGCGCGAATGTGATGAGTTTGTTTATTAAGTTCAACAATGTCATTCTTGTACGTTGTTGGAGTATTTCAGTTCAAGCCGGCTTAATATAATATATGTATGTTTATGTTCACCTTGAAATGTGACAACTATATGCGTAGTCAGATGGTAATGGATATATTCAAGATAATTAAGTACCATATATATGTATTTCAGTTCAAGCTAGCTAGGTGCTGATGCTATCGTTTTCAGTGGCGCAACTCGTGAAAGGTATTTTAATAAGTTTCTATATATTTTCTTTTGAATGTATATTACTTTCACACGTGTGAACGTTCACATTGTGTTAAAAAAACAACAAAATAACCACTACTCTTTTAAGTTTATTTATATATTTTTAATCACATAATATCGATCTTCCACGAGAAATGCAGACACAATTGCTAGTATATATATATAATCTCCCAGCTCCAAATGTATGTGGCTGGGGCAATTCCCAACCTTTACTCCTTGCCCTCCAGACTGAGAATTAATTTCATCCCCTAGCTGATCAAGCACATGCAAGGAGCCTCCTAAAACTGAAAGCCCACACAGCACAGGACCGGTGGGGGCTGCTTTCATTTATAGATGCTAGCTCTTGTTGTTTTAGTTTATTTAAAGGTCTATATATCAAGAAGCTTGCTGGTTTCGCCCCCACGATATCAGGACCAGTGGTGCCTGCTTTCATTTATAGAGCAGGCACGTACATGAATTATTCCATCATCTCGATCAGCTAGAGATTGAGATTGAGATTGAGGGGAGGTGTTCTTTCTTTGGACAATAAAATGAGATTGAGCAGCCAAGTCATGCTCGTCTGTATTTGACATGGTTCCAGGCTGCATGTCAGTCTCATATCCCAGTACGTCTTACTTACTATAAATTAATTAATACCTATTTGATTTGATTGATTGTAATCTCAGTTTAAGTTTTTGAGAATTACAGAAATACAATAACAAATTGCTCCATCAGATTCTCCCTTTGGATCAATCAAAGAAAATCTGTTTTTTTTTTGTCAATAGGACGTGCAATAAGGAAAATCAGATCTTTTTTTTTTTTGTCAAAGAAGGAAAGATGAGATCTTAGATATTACAGTTGGTTCCGAAAATGAACAACACATGCCGAGGGGCCCATTGGTTCAGAAATTGGCACTAAATATAATGGGGATTTTAGATACCATTTATGGGATGGTGCCCTTCAAGCCCTTGACATTCTTGGACTGTCACTTGTTCAATGCCTTATCTAATTAAGGCGTGGCACATGGCTCAAATGGTCATCCAAATTGGAAAATGGTTTCTGTTTTAATAAAAAATTAAGATACCGGAAAATGTTAAAAGAGTGTTTTTTTGATGAGGTAAACGTTAACGAGTTATGCCTAATTATAAATGTTAACGAGTGCCACATCTTTTGACATATTATAGAATTGCTACATTTGATGGGGTAAACAATCTGAGGTCAATTCATGATTTTCATTTTAATTCGTTAATTTCTTGTAGGTAACTGTAGAATGAGTGGTGAGTAGCGAACCTACTATCGCGAATTTGTGATTCTGGGTTCACCAAGAACGCAAGAAATAGACAAAACCCAGATGAGCAGCTTCTCTTTCATGGCTTCCCTTCTCAGTCCAGCCGCAACCATTACACTTCAACACCAGGTACTTCTATCACTCCCTTCTAATCATATAGATTACAATTTTTTTGTTCCGTTTCTTCTTTTGGTAACATGTTGTACAATTTCTTTGATTTGTTGGTGGCAGAAAGATTTTTTCAGGTCCAGCACTATATCTACAAACCCATCCTCCAGAATTTTCCAGAGAAATTGTAGACGCGATGGGCTTTGTTTTGTGACAAAAGCTAAGACGAGCGTTGGAGGAGAAGTACTGGAGAAACAATCAGATAGTATTGATGACAAGAAGGGTGATTCTTCTTATTATTTTTTCACTTCATTTGATTACCACAAAATTGCTTTCTAAGTTTGGACTTGGGATTTTGCTGTGCCTGATTAATACATGTAAAATTCATAGCAAAGAGGATAAATTTGTAGTGCTTTCAATTGGATTGTAACTTTTAGAATGGTAGAAGCACTGGACTATTGTTAGAATGTCATATTTTCAGTAATATTAGATGTTAAGAGCTTAACAGTATCATGATGATGGTAATGTGAGAGTAGATTGTCTTTGTTCTCTGTGGCTTGAAATCTTACATGTTCATTTGTTGATACTGAACCAGATTTTGGAGTAGTCAGTCTCCACCATGTTGGAATCTTATGTGAAAACTTGGAGAGGTCGCTCAACTTTTATCAGAACATTCTTGGTATGTTATGCTTTTTCCCCTTAGCTCCTTCTATGTTTATCATCTACCCAATGCATGAAAAAATGAAACTTGTGATTAAGAACAATGTCTTGGATCAACAATAGGTCTTAAAATTAATGAGGCTAGGCCAGATGACAAGCTCCCCTATAGGGGTGCTTGGTTATGGGTGGGTTCTGAGATGATACACCTTATGGAGCTTCCCAATCCTGACCCTCTAACCGGAAGACCCGAGCATGGAGGCCGTGACAGGCACACTTGCATTGAAATTCGGGATGTGTCTAAGCTGAAAGCGATCCTTGATGAAGCTGGCAAGCTTTTCTTTCCTCATCTGAAGTTCGTTTCATATGTGAATGATTTTGGAAGCAATGTTTGGCAGCTTACTTTGCAACTATTTGTACTACAGGTATTCCCTACACACTGAGCAAATCTGGGAGGCCGGCAATTTTTTTTCGAGATCCGGATGAAAATGCTCTGGAGTTTGCTCAATTCTGATGGCTGACATGTTGCAGCATCCAGTGCTACATCGTCATATTGATGATGCCTTCAGGGTTCCATTATGTTCATGCGCTGATAGAAATTGTAGAATTTGTACAGATATTTATGCATTCGAACGATGACTATTATATATGCTAATGGTGCTCAGCTATACTAAAGTGAGTAAATAATATGTGCCAATGGGACTTATTAGATTTCCCAGATGGTTGGGGTAACTAATGCTGGAATGGTTGGAGTAACTCGATTCTCTCTACAATGTCAAAAATGAAACAAAGGGAAATAATTGCCCTAAATCTTTCAAGACTAGCACACTTTTCTTGATGATCAAAACATGACACAGAAAGAAAAGATTATTCCGTAGTGGTTCCTATCCTCCTTTGCTTGTGCGTATACAATAATTACATCCAAGAGTTGTTTGTAAGCTGAACCCTGATTCTAATATATACTGTTTTGATCTTTTGATGAATACGAACTTTGAATGCTCATTTTCATCAGCGCATCCAAGTGAAAATAGAAGACATTTAATCCAGATATATACTTTCTGCTTTGATAAGCTTGCAAGAACTGGTGCATAATCTAATCGTCAACACTCGGGTATGTCATGCGTGACCTCCACTCTTGTATAGCTGAATGCAATGTATGGTTAGGAGTTAACTCAGAATGCTGAAGCCTAAGCCTTGTCACTGGGGATACATTGTGCTTGTCAAGCCATGCTTTGATTGCTCTGTACTCGTAAGTAAAACCATCAGCAGAAATATGTGGATCGTCCATGATTTCCTGCATTAACCACAATATGATTCATCGAGAGAAGCATGAAATGAGATACATGCTAAAATTCAAAGAGAAATAAAATCATTTTACCTGAAGTATTGGACAATAGTAGTGGCTTGGTGCATCCATATGGTGTCTCTCAATCTTTGAACTAGAATCTGCAATATCAACGAGTCTTTTGAGAACTGGCAAAACTTCAGTTTCAAGATCCGGTCTATCCCTGCATCTAAGTTTTGAACACATTAATGCAATTCGAGCCAACTCCTCTGTTTCAGCCAGTGGCCAATCTGTAACCGACTCATCCAAAATGTCAGGAAAAGAACAATTTGCTATTGCATTTTCCACAATGTACATAAGCCTATTTGGATGCCGTGCTGTCAATACTTGGAGGATAATGACCCCAAAAGCATACAAATCTGATTTGGGTCTAATTGTGCCAGTTCTCTGATACTCTGGATCCATGTAAAAGAGTGTACCAGCAATTATTGATTCTCTGTACTCCGTTATGTTGTCAGGCACGATGTCTGTAATGAGTTTAGCCAGCCCAACATCCCCAATTTTGCTCAAGTAATTTCTGTCTAGTAAGATATTACCCGGTTTTAGATCTCGATGCACAATAGGCTCCTTCTTTGAGTTGTGTAAGAATGCAAGCCCACATCCTATTTCAAAAATTATCCGGAACCGAACAGTCCAAGGGAGTGATGGTTTTCCATTTCGGCGGTGGGATATATAATCTTCCAAGTTCCCATTTTCCAGGTATTCATAAACCAGGCAACCGATCTCAGGACAGGCTCCAAGAAGCAAAACTATGTTCGGATGGTGTAGCTGACTAAGAATTTCAACCTGCAGAAATTGGCAGAGAACATAAGATAGCATTTACATCATGAAAACAGAAACTTGCTTGATCTCAGGATATATAAAAAAGAAAGGAAGATGATCAAAGAGAGGTCTCCCATGATCCCATGATCCCATCTCATCCAAGCTCAGGAAAAATAATGTGGAAGACTGGAAGCTTCTGCCATTACTCATAATGCTAGACTACTAGAATTGAATTAAAGACTATTGATTACTGAAAATGGATTATCAGAACAGTTTCATACCGTGCATAAGTCAAATATTGAGAACAAATAAAAGAGCAACAAGGAAAAAGCCATAATAGTAAACCAGTGCAATCAAATGGTTTCAGTATTACTTAATTAGTTAAAACCATATATACCTCTTTCAGAAACTCCTCTTTCTTATCGACTGCATCAGGTCGAAGAACCTTAACAGCTACCGGGGTTTGATCAAGACTGCACTTGTAAACTTTCCCGTATCCTCCTTCACCAATGACATTAGTCTCTGAGAAGAAGTTTGTTGCTATCTCTATTTCCTTCCTACTGTATCTCCTATACCTACTATCACTTGAGAAGAGTGCATCAACAAATTCTTTTTTCTGTGAAGACTCTTTCATAGCATTTAACTCAGCAACTTGCCTCTCATAAGCCTCTTTAGCAAGCAAAACCTTTGCCTCCTCAATCTCCTTCCTGGCCTTCAAATGCTTTGCTGCCTCTTCAGCAGCAAGTTTTCTCAAAGTTTCCTCACTTTCAAGAGCAGCATTCACTTTTCTTGCTTCTGCAAGGCATTCAGAAGAAAGTAATTGAACCTGCAAAAACATCAACGTCAATACCTGAGATAAATCAATAAATTTTTTTTTGACCCATTGTGCTTGGTCTGTTTCCATAATTTGTAGGCATGTCTGAGAAAAAAGGATGCCAAACTGCATCTAAAATAAATCTTGCTTTGCCATCAAAACAAAAAAATTAAAACTTTTTTTTTTTTTTCAAATTTAAAGGAACCTAGTTCAAACCCATTACTAGTGCAGTATCCATTGTTATTTTCTTGGTGACAGTTGATCATGTTGGCAGAGGTTAGAAACATCTTAGGATAGTTAAACTCTCACCTTGCTTTGGGCATGTACCAGTTCTTCACAAGCTCTTTTGTACATGGCAATTGTATTTTGCAATTCTACACGCAACTGTTCTACTTCAGTCTGCACATTTGACTGCAACGTACATAGTAGTTCATAAAAAAAATCATCCAACCACCTCATGAGGATGATAGTTATATTAGCTAAATACTAAAAAATCTCCAGCTCTTGGTATAAATGGTCAGCATTGTTCACCTTCTCAGTGTTTGAAGAAATCGAGGAACTTCCGCGCTTTAAAGAAATAATCTCAAGGTTATCTTCCAAGTTCTGATGATTCCTTTCCTGATCCACACTAGCATTTGCTGGAAATTCCATATGTGTAAATGCTTCAGAACTTAGATAACTAAGGTCTGACATTGACGGTGCTCCATAAGCTTCATGAACTGTGGATTCCATGTAGGAAGAACGACTTCCAGTTATCTGTTCATTAACTTCTCTGGAACCGCCTGTATCTTCCCCTCGAGTAGACATCCGGTTAGCAGTACTAGACTCTATATATGAGAAGAAAGATTAAGAACATTGCCAATGTATCAACAATAAAAGAATCACTTGTCAGTTGTAACATACCACAAGCAGATGAGGGACTAGCTGATTTTGTGATAACTCTTTGTTTCGAAATGACATAAATATCACAACTATGAGGAGCACATTTCAGAACAACAGTTGGTACGTCGGGTCCCTTCAGTTTCCTGAACAAGTCATCAAGGAAAACCTAGCCTTAAAAATCGTTGAAAGAATGTAACTTTTTAATCCAAAAATTTCAAGAGCTACAAATTTATAGCAACACAATAGTAAAAATTTCAAATTGCACACATGTAGTTAGATAGCTAAAAGCCCAGAATCATGGATTCTGAAATATTATCCATCATGCAACATAATAGTAAGGAAATTAGAATTGTAGCAAAATATACTGACAATGATTAACCACCATACCTGGTTATGTAATTGGAATTGCTAGAGCCCAACACTAAACAATTGAAATCAGACTGGGATATGAAGCTTAGAAGCCCAGTTGCAGGATCCTCATTCTCTAATACCAATGTTTCAATCTATACCAAAAAAGTTACTGAAATTATTATGACTACACATTCAATATGGACAGTAAATTTTACGAGCTAGGTTCATAGAGAGAAGTCCACCTTGTTTGATTTGCATAGCTTCTTCAATGGAGTAAAAACCTCAGCATACTTGTCCTTCATGTCCTTCACATACGTCGCCACCACACTCTCGTCTAGCTCGGTCACAGGGATGCGATCTCCTGCTGCAGAAACCACAATTACAACACCAAAGCACCAATGATCAACTCACAAGTCAACAGGAGAGCAGAGCATCAATTCAATAAGAGAGAAGGAAAAATTACATGGAGTTGGAATTGAAGTGATTCTGGGCATGACGTGGACCAAGACGAAGCGATCGGCTCTGGGCATGAGATTCTCCACAGCCCACTTCACGGCGCGTCGGCTTCCATTTCCATCCCCGCCATTAACCGCCACCGCCACTGACGTCATCATTCAACCAGAGCGTTTCCGGATGCTACGTGGCTGGGTTTGTTTTGTTCATTGAAAACTCATTTTAAAGTTTGGAGCGTTGACTGATATTATAGTCGTCGTGTTGACTTCTATTATGGGGCCTAGGAAATCCAACGGCTCTTACAAACTAGAATGGTAAACATCTAGCGCCCAATAAAAAGAATCTCATATTCCTATTTTTGGCAGTAATACAAATACATCTCTGTTCAATCACACCCCGATCGATATGAGACTCTATCTAACCCTACTTCCCATTCTAAACTATTTAGTCATCACCCTTACTCATGCACAGACCCTCAACCCTTCATTCTAGCTCTCACGTACTCTATCCTGAAGATCTAGTTTTGCTAATGTGGGGAAGAGATAAATTGATGTTGAGTTCACGTACTCTATCTTCATTTGAGTGGTGCCAGGGTTTTGTTCATTGGAAGCTGCTACCTTGATTTGGAAAATTGTCTTGTTTTGTTGCGGGTGTTAAAGAAATCTCGAAACTTGCTTCTCGCTTCAGTGTTTCAAGCTAAAGGGATGTGTGGCCTCTGCTGAATTTGTTCTGTACACCTTCCTCCTTTTTGTGTTTCACGAGTGTCCAATTCTTTGGATCATTGGACTCCACCTTTTTTTTTTTTTTTTCCTTCTTAAATTGAATGTGGATGGTGCAGTGATTTGTCTACTGGTTACCCACGTTGGGAGCTATTCTTTGTAATGGAAAAAGATAATTATTGTTTACTGTTTCTAAAGGGATGTGTGGCCATTTTTGCCTAGTGGCAACAGAGTTATATGCTGCAGTTATGAGTTTTCAAGCTATTTTTCATGCTGAATTTTATTCTTATAACATTATTTTGGAGATAGATGCACAAGTAGTGTTTCAAGATTTGCCTAATGAAGATTCATATTTATCGGTGGAAGGTGTTTTAATAGAAGAAGTGAATACTTTTTTTTTCGCTTCTCAATTCAGTTAGTTGTACATATACTCATTAGAAATGTAATCAGGTAGCGCATGTGTTAGTTAGGAAAACACTTATGTTTCCTACATTCCATGTTTTGGTTGAAGAAATACCACAATGACTTTCTGATGTGCTTATATTTGATGTAAAATTTCAGTTGCTTAATTATTGCAAATTTTTTCTTTCAAAAAAAAAATCACACCCCAATACATTCATTAACTATAACAAATTACCCAAAAAGCCATTTTGGGTGACCTCATGCTTCAAAAAACCACCATATATTTTTTACCCAAATAAGGCCACCAATATTTACAAAAATGCCACCGCATCAATATTTACAAAAATGCCACCGCATTTTTTTTTGCTATTATTTACAAAAATACCACTACATACGAAAACAACAATAAAGCTACTGTCAAAGCACACTAAAGCTACTGTCCAACGACAATAAAGCTATTGTTCAACGACAATAAAGCTACTGTCAAAGCACACTAAAGTTATTGTCCAACGAAAATAAAGCTACTGTCCAACGAAAATAAAGCTACTGTCCAAAGACAATAAAACTACTGTCCAAAGACAATAAAGCTACTGTCCAATGACAATAAAGCTACTGTCAAAGCATACTAAAACGAATGTTAAAGAACATTAAAACTACTTTCCAAAAATATAAAGCTACTGTCCAACGACAATAAAGCTACTGTGCAACGACAATAAAGCTACTGTGCAATGACAATAAAGCTACTGTCCAAAAACAATAAAACGTCAGTGGCATGAATCGTAATTTTGAAAAAAATTAATGTCAGATAGAAAGAGTTAAAGCTACTGAGTGACCTTATTTGGAAAACAAAGCTATTGTGGCCTTTTGAAGAATATGGTCACCCAAATTGGTCTTATGGGTAATTGGCTCTACATTCATTAGTAAGTCATAAAAAGAACGCGATACAATTAATTAATTAGTCCAATTAATCATTACAAACTAAATGCTAAAAAAAATTAGTTAGTTGCATTAGTTAATTAATTTTTGACTTAAAACACAAATTGTCACGACTTGCTAACACAAATTGTCACGTTTAAGCAAGAGATTGAAATGAACAGATAATAATATTTTTAATGAATTTTGTTATTAAAGATCCAAGTGATTTGTGTAAATGAATACCAAAACGTTCATAAGGAATCACCTATCAAGTGTAGAAAGACTAGAAACATTAAAAAGGTTTCTACAACGTTAAAGTGCCTTAAACACAAGTTTGAAATTTATGTGGCTATATATATATATTTATATATATGTGAGATGAATAATATAGGTGCGCTCGGCTTGTAATAAACATACTAAAAAAAACACTAATAACTTCGCTACTCCTTAAACATCGATCTCAAATTCTACTAATGATATTTTTATTGACGAAAAAAAAAACTTAATTTTTTACTTAACGTTTTTAAGACATTTGAAGTACACTACTTCTCTCACACTTGACCTTAAGATGTTGAATTTGGCCATGTTTCGAGAAACCGAGCGAACTCAACTAGATACTTGTTGTTCAAGCTAAAGTTGCCAAAAATTTCCTTCATTGCCCAAGCATTTGCCCTCAGTGGCTCACCTTCTTCGTCCACCATGACTCGTCTGATTGACTCAGCCACCGCATCACTATTGAATGACCCATCTCGATCATTCCTCGGTATTTCCAACCCGACCTGCTTGCTATGCATGAGTCTCGCAATCAACCCTTGATCCGAACTTGCCCCGGAAAATAAAATTAACACCCGACCGAGCCCAAGTGCCTCGATAACTGAACTCCAACCACAATGAGTCAAGAAACCACCAATGGACGAGTGTGCCAAAACCTTAAGTTGTGGTGCCCAACCCTTCCATATGAGACCGCGGTCCCCCACCCGGTTCTCAAACCCGAGTGGGATGATATCCGGATCTTCAACTAGTTGACGATTCCTGAGCACCCAAACAAAATACATCCCGGATTTATCAATCCCATGTGCCAACTCGTGCATCAATTCTCGACTCAGAGCCACCTCGGTACCCAGTGCGAAGTAGACCACCGATTTTTCTTTCTTCGTGTCAAGCCACTCTCTCAGCATTTGCCACTGCTCATCTTCTAATTGGTCAGCACTGTCGGAGTCTTGTAAAACCGGTGGCAACAAGCCGAGCGGAAGCACCGGTTTGCCATACAATTTCTGGAGCAAACTCAGTGAGTCAGCATCAAACTCGGGACAGGTCCTCGTGGCCACGAAGTCGCAACCTTCAATTACGTTCGCAACCCTCTCGAAATCGGAGACCTCATCGTCCATGCAGTCCCAGTGACTGACCATCTCGTACAGCTTGAAAGCAACTTGACAATCAGGGAAGTCGATCCATTTGGGGACGACAGTGAAGTCCTCAGGTCGCTGACGCTGACCGCCGAGAAGCTCCGACGGCGGGCCTAAGAAGGCCATGGCAGTGGCATTGAAGATGGTGAAGTAGACCGAGTTAATCCCGAGCCGAGTCACGACTGGGGGTAGCCAGTGGGACGCGAAATCCTGGACTATCCAGTTGACGTCGTCCTGGTGTTGGAGGAAATGCGTGAGTGGAAGCTCAAGCTTGTCGTAGGCCTTTTTGAGGTACGGGACTTTGTGGATGGGTAAGTCGGAGGTGGACTCCGCCGATTGAGGAAGACCGTCGACGGCGGGCATCGGAAGCTCGATGAATTTGATGAGTGGGGATAGAGATGAGGAGGTTGAGAGGCGGTGGATGTTTTTAGGGGTGGAGATGAAGGATATGCGATGACCCTTTTGAGCTAGGAACTTGGAGACCTCGAGAAATGGCATCAGGTGACCGTAGGCTAGCCATGGAAACATGGCTATGTGAAGAACCTTTTTCTCTCTGCTCTCCATAGTTTCTAGCTTGGATAGACCAGCAATGGATGGATGTCGATCACACACTGATTTATCACACAGAATTTCGATTCATAAAAGTTCGTACGTAAAAGAGAAGAGGTCCCATTGTTCAATAATTTTCCTTCTTTAATTTGTTGAAGAATTAATGTGACCTACCGACCTCTTCTCTATGAATTATTGAGACTAACTTTATACCCGTGCGATGCGAGAGATTTTTCCATGTGACCGTCACGTCATGTCAAATATGTGACTTTCCAATAAAAACCTGTCACTTGAAATTTTTTTAACACCTCATCATTGGGCATACCCTAAATTATAAACCCTAAACCCTAAACCATACCCTAAAACTCTAAGGATATGTGTCTAATGATGAGATGTTAAAAATGTTTCACTTGGCAGGTTTTTATTGGGATGTCACATATATGACATAGCGTGATGGTCACATCTAAAAAATTCTCGTGCGATGCATGTGTTATTTGTGAAGATGAGGAAAAATGTGAAAGTTTTCATTAACCCATTTTTTGTTTTATTTTTTTTACCATAATAACCATTTTAAATAATTGTCATGTGGATTTTTTTTATTTTGACGGATATTTGTGACAATCAAAAAATTGGTGAAGCCTTTGACACCGAACTACCTTTTAGCTTGCCTTTATAGCATAGATAGACTAAGGAGGGCATTCTGGAAATTGTAGAAGGGTGTAGTGAGCAAGAGCTAGAAACGACTTAATAAAAAACGAGACAAAGTTTATAAATAATTTGCATATATCAAATGAATAATGCTATATTCATGTTTGAATTTGGCTGTGTCGATCATAGTGGCTTGTGGTTGTGTTGGATTCGTGGCGGCTAGAGAGGATGAGAAGATTAGTGTGAGAGTTTGTTTTTAGTTTTTTTCGTTTTGGGTGGGCCTTCATTTGTTGGATTGACTTTTATCATTGTGTGTTTTTTTTTTATGTTTTTTTGGGTTCTTTCTTTAGGGCTTGTAATCTATACTATATTTAAGAGAAGAGGCTTTGTCAACCATAACAGATTTTTTTTACATTAATACCCCTCATATATTAAAATACTTTGAAAACAAATTAATCAGTAAGGGTAAAAATGACAAATTACAAATAGAAAAAAAAAAATAAAAAAAAAAAAGTTTGCATAACTACACACTCTTTAGGTAAGCTACCTCTACTCTCACACCCATAGGGTGTGTGGATATTTCTAGTTTTATTTATGAAAAGCCTTATAAATTAATTTTGATTGAAATTGGATTATGCACTTATTTAGATAAGCCGAATAAGTATATATTTTTTTTATCAAAGCCGAATAAATACATAGACCCATCATAATCAATTTCAATTTATTAGGTTTTTCCAGTGTATTTTTCTCCATCTAATGGAATATAATTTCACCAACAAAAAAAAAAGAATAATGTATATGAACCACATTTATAATTTATTTACTAAATGTTAACCACATCTCTCTGAAGCAGGTGAGACCGTTATCAAATTTGCTCCATTAACCTATAATGTGTATGTATTTACACAAAAAACCAAGTAACTTTAAGAAGTTGGTGGCTGGGCTCTTACTCTTAATTGATCTAAACTGTGTTCTAACTTTTAAGGGAAGGAATTCAAGTTAACAGTGAGATAGGTTCTTATCATAGTGGCTCCAGTAGGATCTGATAGTAGATGTCTGACAAGGCGCCTTCTCAAACTATTTGGTGCTATAACAAACATATACACGGCAAAAAGCATGAGATCAACCGAGGACAGAGACGAGCCGAGAAAACCCTGCCACATCCTGCAAGGGAAGAAGCAACACCATCCATTATTCAAGTTTAGTTCACGGTTGAATTAAACAGCGTTATAGTTGTAGATTCGACACAATGTGCTTTCGAGTTGAGTTGTAGGCTATAATGTATGGTTCTTGTGATCAGTATAGGAGGACAAAGCAATATCATAGAGCAAGAATTTCAAGGAAAAGCATTTGATATGATATAGATCGAAAATTGATCATACCAAGTAGGTAAGCGGAAGAAGGTATGGAAGAATGTCCTAATGCCCTCAATGTCCAGTTGCAGAATGAGCGCTAGTCCAAACAGGAAGAATGCTCTTTGGCGTTTCCTTTCTGGCGGCCAGAGAGTATTCCAGGCTGAAACGAAAAGATTATATCAAATGAAATGTAATGCAAATTACAAATCGATCGCAAACTATGTCTCTCATCAGTCTAAATTGGTATATATCCCAATAACAACTTGCAAGTGTTTTAGAATTGATTCACTGAAAGGTAGTCTGCCAGCCAAGTAAGGAAGATAAAGGAACTACTCCATGGACCAGTTTACCAAGTTTACCAACAACCGGCTGCAAGTTACAAACCATATGAACTACTCTATGGTCAAAAGCCAGTCACACAAGCAACGACACTAGGGAAGAGAGAAATGAGTTCCCTTTTCAAGCAAATTATCATTTGTAAGCTATATTGGAGACTTCGACGATGAGGCCTATAGGATGTATACCTTGCATCGAGATATTCTCGTTACTTATTTGACGGCTACGACTGGCTTTAGGATGATCCTGCTTCAAAATCTTTGCAATCACAGAAGCATATTTTGGAGCCTCCGATAAAGATCTCACAACTGAATACCCTGCTTGATGGTAGAACTACATTACTCATCTAAACTGAGCAATTGGGATAACCTTGATAGTTAATTGGTTTTAGTTATTACCTGTGGCTGGATGTACCATGCTGGCAGCAGCACCAAATGCCAGGTTCTTTTGCTCTGTATTCGGTAATGACCCACCCACTGGAATCCAAGACCATTCCTACATTGATTAGGGTAAGATTATGCCCTGAATGAAGATGAAAGAAGAAAACTAATGTGACAACCATAGTTAGTTTCTCTAATGAATGAAGATGAATATGTAATCGTTCCATTACATGGCATTGCATAAAACCTTCTTCAGTCTTCTTGAAGGGAAAGATGGTCATTCATCTATAAAAATGTACGAATTGTACTCTGTTCATAAAAGTTACCTCTTCATAAGTTTTTATAATACGAATGCCCATTGTCTTTAACCTCGACAACAGCTTTTTCTTCAATAGATCAAAAGGCATGGCATCTTTCGAAGCCAAACAAGTTTCCTGAAAATTAACTTCCTCTAAATAACTTGTACATGAATCAAGTAATTTAACAGACAGCTAATGCACATCCAACAAACCTCAAAAAATACTCTTGTTGGGGACATGGCCATGGCATAAAGAAATGTTGGATATTCTGCTTCCAAACATGAAACTTTTTGTTTCGTGTAGTCTCTATAATCCATGAAAACCATCAGGTTGGGATCATATGGATAGCTTTCCACCTGAAATTGGAAGTCAGAATGGACACAATGTTAGTCATCACGAATTCTCAGCCTCGTTTAGAGGGATTCAAGATCATTTTCATAATATGAAATACAACAAAACAACAAAATAAGGAACGTAAAAGAACTATAATGAATATTATATATTACGTTTTTTGTATTTTGGCCAAGCAACTATGTCAATTTAGCACTATATGAAAACATGATTCCTACCTCAACCTCCACTCCATAAGCTGTTTGGACAGAGACCTTTGGACCACCCACCTCATATTGCAAAAGCTTCCCTGAAGCAGCTCCTGATGCAACAGTAGCAAGCCTATAATACCGCGTTAGAAGTTTGAAACAATGCGTAGAAAACTAGGTATACCATCACTAAAAACTTGAATTGAATAATGATTCCATCATACCTAGAGGGGATAACGATACCATGGTCGCATGCTACAAGACTATGGCCATTGCTAGCTTCAACAATACTTTCCACCCTTGAACTAAGGTACGAAACCCCTGACTCTACACACCTAAGAAAATCAATAAGAATTATGTAACTACATAGAATTGCATTATACACAAACACAAGCATCCATGAGTTGAAAACTTGAAATGTCGAAGAAAGATGATAGTGTCTACAGTCTAATCACCTTCTTAAAAGCTCCTCATGGAGCAAATTTCGACACACACGTCCGTAAGCACGGCCGAACAAAATGGGGTTACTGTCATCATCAAGATACACAATGGTGTCCTGCCAAACATGCTCAATACACCCTTCTAGTCCAAGGTCTGAAAATGTCACAATCGAAGCAAAAACCAATGTGAGCAGAGTTTGTGAAGTGCTTTTAGCTATTTGGTACATTACATTTTACAATATGCATCATAAATTGAACACCTTTGAATTCATCTTCCCAAACACCATAGTTGTTTGTGAAAGGGAGGTCAGGGCCAACAAGCCCAACTTTCAATCCCAACTTGGCCGACTCTGCAGCCAGAGCAAGACCTGCTGGACCGCAACCAATCACCACCAAATCCAGTATATTATCCCCTACTGATATTGGGGGTAGCTGCAAATTCATAATTAACAAGTTCACAGAGTTGAACCATTAAATTTAAACAAAGCCTAAAAATATAACAAAGCAGAGACGTGAATTAACCTTGTCAGCGAGCTTGGACTGCTTCTCCATGGTCTTGTTCTGCTGCATTTGGACGAAAAGAAGCTCGGACCCACCGCCCTTCACGTAATCTTCCTCATCCGCGAAGCCTTGTTTCACAGCCACACCCACACAGCTTTCGCCTCCCGCATTGGCTCGCACTTGGAGCAGAGAATGCTTGTTACACAAAGTACCGTAGCGGAAGATAGGAGCTTCCTTTTTACTACTTGGGATAACCCCTCTTCTTACAGTCGGGCAAAACGACACCGTCATTGCCGTAAAGTTCCGAGCGCCGAGTCCAACGCAGTCCATGACCAAAATTCTCTCTTTCTAACGTCTCAAATTTTTCCGAACTAAGCGCCTGGCATTTAGACCATCAACACTCTAGATTCGTGTAGGGATGTAAATGATATTTGGAGGTGTAGAAATTGATATCAAACTAGGGCTTCAACGGAAGTACGGAACTGAGGAGTCTCAGCGTGAGAGAGCGAGCTTCTTGGGCCTGTCCACTCACTGGTTCTTGGGGCGTTGCGGATAGGGAAGGGAACTATATGGTGCGCTTTAATTCGCGGACTAGTTAAGACGGTCATCCGCAATCGGCCACGTGGAGAATTCCTATTTGCTGGAACTTGGAGAAATGTCCCCTAGCTGCCTTATCAATACGTGTAGACTGTGTAGTGCTGGGTTGCCGTTTCGGGCTCGTCTTGATAGCGGTTGGGTGTATGCTTACGGCGGGGAAGCTTGGGAGAAAGCTGTCAATTTCGACACGACTCGAAACTCATACGAAATAAAGCGGGTTGAACCCGCACGATTAAAAAATAGGTCATTTGCGGGTCAACCCATCAAAATCCGTTTAATAAATAGGTCATTTGCGGGTTAACCCGCCAACACGATATAAACCCGTGTAACCCGTTTATTAAACAAGTTGGGTTGAGTTATATATAATTGGAATAATTTTTGTGTGTGGTTTGGAATAAATTTTTTTTTTTTTTACAATTTGATTTATCTACGTATGTTTTATTTATGAATCATATCCATGTATATTTAATTATTATTTATATTTTCTTCTTATGATGTGAAGATAGCATGATAGTGAAGTTATGTAATATTACTTTCAAGATTTTAATGCATTTTTTTTAGTTAAATGAATCATAATGTTAATCCGTTAAATGGTGTAAATGAGTCATTAAACTCAACACGACACGACCTAATTATTAAACGGGTTAGGCGGGTTGTTAACGGGTTATCCGTTTAATAAATGGGTTGGGTTTGAGTTTATATTTTTGACACGATTATTAAATGGGTTGAGTTTGAGTTTATCTTTTTGACACGATAAAAACTTTGATACGACCCGAACCCAACACGACACGACCCATTGACAGCCCTACTTGGGAGACTTTCACCGGTCTCAACAACATATGTTTTATGATGTAATGTAGATTTTGGAATGTTTCTCACTTTTTCCTTCTTAAGGAAATGCCTCGTGACATTCGAGCTAGGTATTAAAGCTCTATTCGTTATAATTATTATCTTATTAAAATTTATTGAACTTCTAACCTAAACATAAATACAAACAAACGATAACTTGACCTAAAAACATACATAACACTTTACTCAAGGTATAATGGATGCTTTGAAATTAGAGCATGGTACTTGAGAAGTGGCATTAAAAACGATTATTATTTTTTAAATTGGAATTCTTGAAAATTTGAAATTATTTTGATGGGCTTAAACATGGGCCGGGACAAATTAAAAGACTCTACAAGGTCCAGATAACGAGTTTTTTTTTTTGACCGGATCCGATCCAGTTTAGAGCTGGGTGTGTCGCCTTGAGGACTTGAATCTTTAATTCTGTTTTACTTTTACATGAACCCTCGCTTTTAATTTCGTTCAAGGAAAACCGAAACGAAAAGCAGAGAGCACTGAAAGTGTATTCGCGGCAGTCAGTCGTAGAGAGAGTGATATCAGTACCAGAGAGACAGTCAGAGACGGAGAGCGATGGGAAATCCGAAGCAAAAATGGACATCGGAGGAAGAAGAAGCGCTCAGAGCCGGCGTCAGAAAACACGGCACCGGCAAATGGAAGGACATCCAGAAAGACCCTGAGTTCAATCCCTTCCTCTCTTCTCGCTCCAATATTGATCTCAAGGTCTCTCCCTCTCTCTCTCTCTCAACCTATAATTATATGCCTGCATATTTGTATAATAGTCGAGAATCCAGAATTTGAGTTTACTGTTTACTGCTGAAGAAACCCAAGAAAGTTGTTTTAGGCTGTAAAAGTATTAGCGTTTAATGTTTTAGGGTTTATTGGTATCAAATTAGAGATAATGGAATGTTAATAGCTTGGGTTGTCTGGTATGCTAAGGTGTTCCCTTTGACTTGGACCAAAATTTTGTTCTTTCTTCATTATTCAAGTGTTAGGTGCTTATAAATTATAATGATAATCAAAAGCAAAGTTTTTGACCTATGAATTTGAGGTGGTCGAGCTTTGCTTTTAGTTCTGTGGATTGAAATGGTGAACCAGGGTCAAATAAATTACCATTTGTGTTTTGTCCTAGCATCCGGTGGACTTAACCAAACTTCTGTTAGCTTGATAAGTCATTGGAGCCACTGCCAATTGGACTATTTCTGACATGGTGTTTGACTGTTTGTTAATGTTACATCTTGTAAAGTTGTAAGGCATTGTACTGGCATAAAATCTACAACTGGATTCGATAAAGTGTAGGCTTCAAAAGTTACTTATTTTCAAACTTTCTCTCATCAGTTTGCTACCTGGAATTTGGGTTTCAAAAGTATTTTGAGAATGGTGTGAAATCCTTTTAGTCTGAAGTTCTGAATTTGATGTCAATGAATATCAGCCTCTTACTATCAGAACTACTGATAGACTTATCTAATATTGTACCACACTGTAACTTTCTAATCAATTTTCTTATTGTTTTTTTTTTCTTGCAGGACAAATGGCGGAATATGTCTGTTAGTGGCTTGGGCCCCAGAGAAAAAGCAAGGATGAAACCAAGAGATAGTCCTGTTACTCTATTCTCCAACCCACAGACTTCTGCTGCTGCTCCTGTTAAACGGGAGTCACTTGCAGCTCCTGTCAAACGTGAGCCATCAGCAGCTCCTGTCAAACGCGAGGTAGCAGTGGCTTCTGTCAAAGGCGAGCCAATAGCAGATGATTCTCCAACAGAAGCAAAAACTGAAGCAAAAACGGCTCCAATGTATGATACTTCTTCCCCTTGCCTTTGTTTTTTATTTTTATAATATTTTTATAACAGAAAAGATATGCAGGTAGTTCTATGGTATTTTATTACTGGTTTTCACTAAATGTATAACCAGAATTTTTTGAGTTTGATATTGTGAGGAACGAATGATGAGTGGAAATAAAACATGGTTACAATAGTAAACAAGATAGCTTTTCAGAATTGGTACAATGGTTGATGAAGCCAAAGACCCTTCACTTACTAAGTAGATGTCAATTGCTAATGTTTGTAAAGAGACATATAATCCTTGAGCTAAGTTCATAAAGATTGGGTCGTTTGAAACCAGTTCTATGGACACAAATACTATGAAGTAGTTTCACATGCAACACTCCTCATCTGAGTCTGTACACTGCCTACTTCATACAATATGAATGCATAGTTCCATGACATAGGTTCTTATAGAACACATTCAAAAATTATGCCAAATAATTGAATGTATAAATAAGGTGCATGTGGAAGTGTAGCTATCATCATCTGAACTGTAAAACTGCTCTCTCTTATAATTCTTACCTTGGTGCAATAATTAGCCTCATGGGAGGATCTTCTTTTGCCTTGCATTCCATGGGATCACATGAGCTCTCTCTCTGCAATCATATTATTGTTTACCCTTAGTTACAATGCTATGATTTATCACTCCTAAGCCTCTCTCATCAAACATCTGTAGATTTCATTATTTCTAGGTTGTGTTCTAGACCCGCACAGTTATCCACTGCATTTTCTCAATTTTAGTAACTCTAATAGCTAGAGAAGATTCTGTCTTCTTATTTGGGTCAATGATTTTCCAATTACTAAATATAGGTACAATGCAATGATTCTTGAAGCACTTTCTAACTCGACAGAGCCAAATGGATTGGAGACCGGTGCTATTGCTAGCTTTATTGAGGTATGCTTGAACGTTAAGCTCTCATTTTTTTTTCCTTTGAATTTGCTTTCTAGATCTTGCCTATCCTTAAATCTTGTTTACAGTTATTTTTTGTTTAAATTTGATGTTTTTAAAAATATTTTGGTCTTATCAATTGTTATTGGTTAAACTCGCCTGCACTAGAGTAAAATCCTCGGTTGGCCACTAAATTCAAGTTTCAGGGAATCATGGTACATCTTGTGTCCATATGTTCAAGCTGTAACTTCATTTTGCTTCTTGAAAATAATAAAATATAGACCATTGGACCTTTTCTGTCTTATATTAGCTATGTGATAGACGATATAACTTAGTACTTTAATACCAGTCAAGCTCAGGTATGTCAATAATCTTCAATTAGATAGGCTGAATGGTTGTATAGAAATATTAAGTATTTGTTTGATCTTGTCCTTTACTTCTTTTGCCGGCAAGAATGAAGTTTTCTGAAAATTTCAATAAAAAACCACCCAATTTTGTTTGTTTTGGAAGCCTCTGAAGATGTAACCTGCTTGCTATAATGGTTATACTGTCATGAGGTGCACTGAATGTTACCTTCTATAGCTTAATTTTCACTTTTTATTCCTACAGAAATATTTTTTAATGAAAATATGTTCTTGCAGCAAAGGAATGAGGTGCCCCAAAATTTTAGAAGGTTATTAAGCTCAAGGTTGAGAAGGCTGGTTGCACAAGAAAAACTTGAAAAGGTGATTGGTTTTAACTTTTTCAGCTCAAATTATCAGGGAAAATATCTCACAAGGACTGGCTGTATTCTTTGTGTTGTTTAAAAAACTAAACTATTTGAATATGCTAATTCTATATTCTTTGTGCACTATTTTATACTTGGTGCAATTCAGCACCTATAATTTCTTGGATATTACATTGCAATCTGAATTACAGGTAGAATAGAAACTTATTTATCATATCATTGAAAATGTAGATTCAAAATTGCTTCAAGATAAAAAGTGACTCGTCAGGTGAGACAAAAGCACCACCGGCCCTAAAGCCGGCACCAAAACAGATTGACGCACCACTGGCCCCAAAACAGAATGATGTCCAACCTACACAATTGCAGAGTCCTGGTGATGTAATCCCCTATGAAACAGTTGAGGAAGCAGCAGTGGCTGCTGCCTACAAGATTGCCGAAGCAGAAAACAAATCATTTGTGGCAGCAGAAGCAGTGAAAGAGTCGGAGAGGGTTTCACAGATGTTTGAAGACACAAATTCAGTGCTCCAGTTGGCAGAAGAGTTTCTTAAGAAATGTAATACTTAAAATTCCTTATTATCATAGAATCTGATTCTCCACTTTCTTTTACTATATGTTGTTCTCGATTTGACAGGGTTTGTAGGGTGAATTGGTGCTGATAGCTTATTTTCTACTTTCTTTGACTATATGTTCCCGATTTGACAGGTTTGCAAGGTGAAGTTCTGTTGATCGTGTAAGATCTGAATTGCTGCGCTATCCAATTGGAAGATGACCCCCTGTGATTAAAGAATTTGTAAAGTTTTATTTGCTATAGTTTCATTTGCTCCTGGGGTACAATCGAGCAAATACTTTTGCTGCCCATTTTCCTAATAAGGAATACACTTTTTGAGACTGGATCTGGTGATGGAGAATTGTTATCGATTGATCTCTATCAAATAGCATAGATTCTACGATTTTTAATGATGTAATTTGTCATATCATTTAATGAAAGAAACTACAGCTTTCCGGTGAGGCTAGGGCTTCAGTTACTTCATGACTCACAAGTGAAATGGAATTCATTATTGCCAGCTTGTTATGAAATAGAATTCATCATGCCCCAAAAAAATAAAAAAAAAATCATGCCTACATTCCTTTATTAAAGAAAAGAAAATATTTGGAACTTATTCTTATTGTCGACCATGATACTTTGCTTTGGCTATAGAACAAGCAAGCAATTTTGTTCATAATCATAAAGGATAAAGGCGACATCGTGAAAGTTAAAGAGACATGGCCTATATGCTGAAATAGATCACAAATAGCATAGATACTAATTGTTATCAATTCTTGATGATGTGATTCGCCATTTCATTTAAATGATAGAAGCAACAGCTTTCCGGTGAGGCTAGGGCTTCGGTTACTTTATGCCTTCACGCTCTGAATGATTAACTAGAGCTGCAGAAACATGAAGTAGCATAACTTTTCTTTAAAATGAAAAGGCAAAAGAAGAATCAGTTGTAGGGAAATGTTCGTGATGGTGTGTATTGTAAACAACTAAACACAATTCTATTTTCAAAATAACTCTTCTTTAAAGGGAAAAATATCCAAAGGACCATTTGCATAGCCAACAACACAGCGCCATTGCCTACGCTGTAAGCATTACAAGTCATTGGTTCTCTAAAATGCATTACAAAATCTCAAATCTTTGTTGTGTTGATCCAGAGAAACAAGACAAATGAAAAGCAACAGATACCTAACCAGGAAAATAAAAACACCAAAATCAGACTTTTCAGTTCGCAGTGAAAAACTATAACAGTACAAGCCCAAGCTCTGCAGGTTTCAATGCATTCCGCATCCGGTAATTGTAAAGATAGTAGTGAAGTTGCCCATCGCCAGGTCCAAATTTCAGTTCTTTCAAAAATGACTCATTCTGCATGACATCCAATGCGTTGAAAACATCAAAATCCTTCTGTTTTGCCACAATAAGAGCATCATTCATCAACTGAAGCAATGGAGTCTTAGTGGAGACATTGTAGTATGAGTAAGCAGCCTTCAAGATAGAGTAATTCTGATTTCCAAGGATAGATGAAGGAAGAGTGTAGAAGCTGCAGAAGTCTGTGATCTCATGAGTCTCTGGGCTCTCAACCAAGTAACTGTCCACCACATTCTCCTCTGGGAGAAGCCAATGCTCCACATCATTTTCGTCAAAATCTGGGGCAACAACAAACTGGCTCAAGTAGTTCCTAAGCAATCGAGTAACAGCAGGGACATCATGAAGTTCCATCTTTCTGAATCCAGGAGTAGCTGGTGAATCTGGTAACTTGTATAGCTTTATGGTTCGGCTCATAGTCATCCTTGCACCAAGTCTCGAAAACCCAACATCAATAAGCTTCTTTGGATTCAAAGACCTATGCCAGTACTGGCAAGTTGTTATTGGAGTTGGGAGAACCACTCCAGCTGTATAAGCTGCTTGCCAGATATTCTCCAAGTGAACCCTCCTTGTGACCTCCTTGATCATAACAGGTGCAAGCCTCTTCGACCTTAGCTTCTTATGTACACATAAGAAATTAATCTCAGCCATTTTCACAATCTCTTCACGGACCCGGATTCTAGCAGGGACACCAGTAATAAAAGCAACCAGCTTCTTATTAGTTTTTGCACGAACCCCAATATGCCAGCTCCTATAATAACCAGGAGGGTGCAAAGCCCACCTAAGAAACTCCTTTGAGTAATTGAACCTAAACATGTTCTCATCATCCTCAACATAATTGTTCTTCAACAGATTGTAGACCTCAGTGCAGGTCTCTTCAGAGTCCAGATCACACGTAGTCCATTCATACTGACTCGGAAGATTGTAAGGCTCTTGTTTGACCTCAGATAAGGGAGTGGGAGGCTCAATCGGGCCCTCGGGCAGACTCACATCACCAAGATCCTTAAATTGGCCAACAGGCTGGGTCTCCCAAAATGTGTGCCTCTTCCCAACAGACATTGAATCTTGAAACTTTCTGACAATGGTTTCCAATGAGCTATCATCCTTAGCAAGTTGACTTGCATCAGAATCATGATCTGCTTCTTTAGATGACCCAGGTGGAGAATTGTTATCACCCATTTCGACTACTTAACCTTGACTCAAATTCTTAAGTGGAAAGTATGTTATCTGAAGCACAAAAATAACCAATTCAGACTAAAAACAAATATTTAAAGAATTTTAGCAAAATTAAGATAGCCATATCTCTACACTAGCAATTCTTTCTTTTCTAATCCAAGACCTTTACAGAACAGTCCAAACAGTTTTCTTCTTCAAACCGACCCATAACTGTAAAAGTTCCTACATGCAATCGATGAATACCACAATAAATCTAATCCAGTAGTAATCAAACAGATCTGTGAAATTTAACTCGAAGAGCAAGAAAAACGAAGAAATAGACTCACAGTTCCAGTGGACGAGAGCTTACTGGGTTGATTCTCCGATGGGATTGTGACGAGAGCTCAATGGATCTCGATTTTGATTTGGGATTGTTGGAGATGAATGAGAATCTTTTGGGGTTTTTGGTGAAAGCAAGCAAGCGGCTTTGAAAATGCCGCTGGGGTTGGGAGAATACGAGGGGGGTTTCGAGTGTGTTATTAACTAACCAAACGAGGACTATAGCATAATGCGCCTGCTGCCCTCCACTTTCTGCTAAATATCAATAAAACCCCCCAGGTTATGAATAATGCAAACTTTTATTTCACTAAGGCCATCTCCAATTGGAGGTTTCAAAACAAGGTTCTATTTTGAAAAATGCAACCATATTAGTCACTATTCATTCAAAAATGAGTTCTATAATTTGATTATCTCCAACTGAAAAGTTTTAAATTTTAAATTTTAAAATATTTAATTATATTTATTATAATTTTGATATCAAAATAGAATTTCACAATGTAAAATTATATTACATCTTCATACTTTAAAATTTTAAAGGGAGAATAGTCACTTTAGTCATTGAATTTTGCCAGATTTGACACTTTAGTCACTAAACTTTCGAAAATATCATTTTAGTCACTGAACTATTACACCGTCTATCACTTTAGTATTTCAGTTAGTTTTTTCCGTTAAAACGACATTTCTCCGTTAATTTAAGGGGTATTTTAGGGATATACGACCAAAAAATTAATTTTTTGACTCACTTTCTATCAACACAAATATCCCTCCATTTTTGACTAAATTTCCCTCGGATTTCATCCATTTTTGTCTACGCAATCAAAAATCTCAAAGAGGATTTCACCCATTTTTGTATACCCACCTGTTTAGGGCATTTTGAGATCAACATTCACTATCTTGAATGCAAACAATTTTTAACAAATGTAAACAAAATTACTGCATATGAAGTTTAAAAAGATGTTTGCAATAATTGGAAGTTCAAAAATACATAATCAAGTCAGAGAAATGATTTTTTGGTCTTACATTCCTAAAATACCCCTGAATTTAATGGATAGAGGTCGTTTTAACGGAAAAAACTAACGGAGGTACTAAAGTGAATAAGTGATAGACGGTGTAATAGTTCAGTGACTAAAGTGATATTTTCGAAAGTTCAGTGACCAAAGTGTCAAATCTGGCAAAGTTCAGTGACCAAAGTGATCATTCTCCCAATTTTAATTTTTAAATATTAAACACAACAATTTCTTTCATTTAAAATTATAAAATTAATTTAAAATTTAAAATATTAAAATCAAAAAATTATTTTATATTTAATTTCATAATTTTGACCTTAATTAAAATTATTTTACCCAAAAAAGTTATTGGCTTTGAAAAAAAAAATTACCAATATTGACCAATGGGTGTGCGACATGTGGCACACTTCCTTCCCTTTTGAATTTGCAACGGTTGTGTAAGAAGTTTCAAATATAGAACATTTCTTAGTATTTTGCAACGAACAATACTTATGTCCGACCTGGGTCGGACCTAATGTGTCCGACCCCTCTCATTTTTGTTACATTCGATGATTTATTTTCATGATGTGAACTGTTCATCTTTTAAATCAATATTTCAAGATCATGCCTGCAAAAAATTATCCAAATTGAAGATCATTAACTCATTCATTTGTTGAAAGTTAATATCAAACAAATGAACGGTTTTGGTGAAAGTTAATATTCTCATTAACAATCGTCCATTTGTTTAATGCAATTGCACGAGTAAACGATTTTCGTTTTGGATGACTTTTTGCATGCATGATCTTGAAATGTTGATTTAAAAGATGAACGGTCAGATCATGAAAATAGATCATTGAATGTAACAAAAAATAGAGGGGTCGGACACATTAGGTCCGACCCAGGTCAGACATAAGTATTTTTCTTTTGCAACCCAAAGATGGGTCTCCAAGGTTCCATCCCACCAATTGGAGATGGTTTTTGACAAAAAAAAGTTATAAATACTGATATAGAACCTCAATTGGAGATGGCCTAACATCTTTACATCTCCAAGAGTCCAAGCCTCAAACTGAACATGATAATTTGTCGTCTTAGGCTCTTAGAGTATTGGGGATTTATTTTTTAGACTCAAATTTGGGTTTAAATAGATCAAAATAGTGATATGAGTCAATCTAAATAGTATACAAAATGACTTAATTTTATTGGGTGCCGTAGTGGTGTACGACTCATTATTTTAGACTTATATTTTTGAACTCATATTTGGGTCTCAAATATAAGTCAACACCACTGTGACACATATTTGATCTAAATATGGGTCTTTTGGTTGCACATGGGGAGACCCACATAAATGAGTCCAATTTTTTTGAGTCCAAACCTTACCTATATTTGGGTCCTATGCTTGAGTCTCAAGCCATTACGAGTCCTTCCTTCTCCATTGCGAGTGTTATTCCTTATTTTTGAACTTAAATTTGGACCCATTGTGAATGTTCTTAGAGTCTCTTCAACCTATGACCACCTATTTGTGACTGCTTATGAAAGGCCTAAAAATGCTTTTCAAATTTGGGTTTTTTTGCCATCTCTGATTTCGGGTATTTTTATTGTCCTTAATGGGCTAGCGGTTAATTAAAGGCCCAACCCAAACCGACCGCTATTTCTTCCATGTCCAGCCCAATTACACCTGATTTGCCACACCAGTGTCATACACTCATAGTTTTTTATTTTTGGAAAGCATAGACTCATAGTTATTCGCCGTGTTTGATTTGCGCTCCAATAATCAGTGAGAAACCTCACAAAGCTGAACTGAAGTGCTACTCCGCCATTACCAAATCGACATGTGCGGGGACGCAAGGGACTGGGACGAAGAAGCCTATAGGGAAACCATATTGAAAGAGAGGGAGATCCAAACCCGAACCGTTTTCCGAACCGTTTGGGCTCCCTCCCTTAACCCTAACCCGGACACCATCGTCGTCGCCTCCAGTGATGGATCTGTTTCTTCCTACTCCATCCCCTCCCTCATCTCCAAGCTGGTACATACCTCATTACTCTCCTCTTTACTCATTTTCAACATTGTTATTATTATAATTCATTTGTTAAATTGCTTTGCCTTTGGTTTGGTTGCAGCCTCTGGGTTTTAGCAATGTGAAAGCTCCATAGTAAGTGTGCCACTGGTACTTTGTATGCAACTTTACGGTGTCGTATTAACCATTTACAAAGGATGCGAATGATGGAATTTGAATTCTTGTGTAGCTTGTTAATGGCTGAACCTAATTGCTTCCTTCGAGCACATGAGGGTCCTGCCTATGATGTTAAGTTTTATGGTCATGGCGAAGACTCTATGTTGCTAAGGTACATTCTGCACTGGTACTATTGCAATGTACGTTTGGTCATTTCTTAATTTCACCGTGTTTGAAGTAGTTGATTTCCTGGGATTTTCACGTGTAGTTGTGGCGATGATGGCCGAATTCGAGGATGGAACTGGAAGGATTGCACACAGTCAGAGGTGCCTTTTCATTCGCAAGGTGACATAGGTTTTCGACAGATGACAGCTTACCACATTTTGCGAATTTAAATTATTTTGCATTCTTACTTGAATTTGATATGTTGCTTCTGTATATGAAATTGACTTTGATCCCTTTTATGTACTTATTTTACTTAAGTTGTTCACTTGTTTGTTTCTTATTGTGTGTGCAGGAGACCAAGTGAAGCCAGTACTTGACCTGGTGAATCCTCAACATAAGTAAGTTATTGAAAAAACAACTGGCTGCTAGCCACTCTTTCGTCCCCCTTCTAATTGCGTAATCTAGTGCTTAATATATAGGATTATCAGTTAATGACAGAGGTATGATATGAACCTACAATGTATAGGAGTTTTATCTTCTTTAGAGGTCAACATAATGTTTGCGTCTAGAAGTCTTACACTGATATAAATCTTCTGGAAGAAAGACATTAATTATCCTCTTTGTTCAATTATTCTGGTTTTGAGTTTGCTCATTATGTTTTATCACATGCTCTCTGATTATTTCACAAAGTTACTTTTTTTTAACATGTGTTGTATATTACTGCCGTCTTTTCAGGGGTCCTTGGGGGGCTTTATCTCCTATTCCTGAAAACAATGCTCTTGCTGTTAATAATCAAGTATGTGAATTTTTTTTTCCTTAAAGTCTATATATTGTGTTCTTATGAGCAGTGGAAATCAGTATGTTTTCAAAGTGTATTAATACCTCATTTACTCCAATAGGGAGGATCCATTTTCTCTGCTGCTGGTGATTCTTGTGTCTATTGCTGGGATGTGGTATGTATTTGTTCAAGGTGAATCTTTACTCATATTTTGAAGTGTAAGTGTAGAAAGATATACTTATATTACCTTGCACGATGTCCCATTGTTCTTGATTTAATCTACTTGCTGCACTGACTCATTCCAGCATGATTTATATTGGAATTTTTTAGGAAAGAGGTCAAGTCAAAATGATTTTTAAGGGGCACTCAGACTACTTGCATTCCATAGTTGCCCGAAACTCTACCAATCAGGTGAAGCTATATTCTTCTTTTTCAAATTGATCGTTACACCTACTTATGATTTGTTCTGGGAAGTGATAATTGGTCTGGCAATAAACCACCCTTTCTTGTAATTTGATCTCATGTTTTCATTCCAGCTAGACTGTGCAATTTGTTGTTTAAAACTATGCATACTTACACAGAATGTAATATGTACTATGTGATTGGAATTATTAATTATCAGAATTACTATTACATTGACAACAGTGTGCACAGAGGTGCTAGATTTGGTGCATTATTTTTCTCACTAAATGTGTTGCTTTTAATTTTTCCCAATATTCAGATCATAACTGGTTCAGAGGATGGGACGGCACGTATATGGGGTAAGAACAAGTCATTTCTATTTTCAAGCACTATGGCAGAAAACTGTTCAGGGACTGAATTTTCTCTAATAACAACCTTTGTTCTTTATTAGTTAGTACAATCCTGTTTTCGACCAATTATTGTATTTAAATAATAAGTTACATGGAATTGTTCTTAGTGGATGTATTATGGTTTATACCCAGATTGCAAAAGTGGGAAGTGTGTCCAAGTGATTGAGCCAGCAAAGAATACTAAATTGAAAGGGTCGTGCGTCAGTTGTATTGCTCTTGATGCAAGTGAAAGCTGGTTGGTAAGCATTAATATGATGAGTGCAAGTGAATAATGTCATTCTTCTTCAAGCTGGTTGGTCTTCAAATTATTCATCTCTTCAAGTTGGTTCCTCCAAATTATTAATCTCATTTTCTTTCATAGGCTTGTGGTAGTGGTCAGAGTTTATCAGTTTGGAACCTTCCTGCTTCTGAATTCATTTCAAGGACTTCAACTCGTGCATCTGTACAGGATGTGATATTTGATGAAAATCAAGTGAGCTCCGCTCTCTTTATTTATAATTTGCTGATATTCATAATATTTAGTGTTATACAAAAACAGATTTAACTTTTTTCCATATTTCTCTAAAGAAAATTCCATATTTTTCTAAACTTCACTTTTCTCACTAGTCATTGTTGCTTCTCCTTCCCAGATATTAGCAGTTGGAGCAGAGCCTCTACTTAGCCGTTTTGACATAAATGGGGTGATTCTTTCACAAATGCAATGCGCTCCTCAGTCTGCCTTTTCTGTCTCATTACAGGCATCTGGGGTAAGAATTTAGCTTGATCTTGCACATCTTACTTAGACAATCTTTGTGGCTTCTTAGGTAGAGTGTTGGTCACTTTGTTATTAGATTATACGAATACTTGTTAAATCTGTTCTCTTTTCTCATGCCACTGCACCATTGTTTTGTCCAGGTTACAGCAATAGGAGGTTATGGAGGAGTTGTGGATGTTATTTCCCAGTTCGGAAGCCATTTGTGCACATTCGGCTGCCGATGTGTTTAAATAGAGCTCACTTGTCTTTAGATAGAGGTCACTTCTGCAGTTATAATGGCGTGCTTGAAAGTCGAAAGAAGAGTAAGCCTACAGAAGTAACCTTGTAAGAACCATAAGCATGGATGTGATGAGAGTTAGACAGTTGCTGAAAGGGTAAAATTGAACCTTCTTGTTGTAAATGTAACTGGCACATTTTTCCTCCCTCTAAAAGATAACATAGATGTATGAAACTATGCGCATTATTCGCATATGAAGTATTTATTCATGTAATATTTTGTACTATTATTTTTCACAACTGAAAGTGAAAAAGTTTGTAATTTTTGAAAGCAAAACATTACAACATACTATAGTGTTTCTCCAGTCCTATATATTACCGAGAATGTAGCGAAAGAAAATGAGTTTATATCGCTCCGGAGAATGATTGAACTTTTGAGAACAAAAAGTTATACAGAACAATAGTTATAAAAAAAATTTGAATATACCTGAAAGGAAAATTCTCAGGTTCACCCCCTCTCCCTACTTAACATAGTTGCACTTCATAATTTCATAATCCAACCGTTTATATCATAATTTATCATTCATAGATCACCTCTGCAAAAAATCAATCGAATCGGAGATCTTTTGGTCACTCATTCATATGAAATAAATAGACGGTTCCTCATAATAGTAGTAATTGTTGTCAGAACCGTTCATTTGTTTCAATAATTAGAGTGACCAAAAGATCTCTGATTCGATTGATTTTTTGCATAGATGATCTATGAAGGATAAGTTATGATATGAACGGTTGGATTATGAAATTATGAAGTGCAACTATGTTAAGTGGGGAGAGGGGTGAACGTGCCCGTTCACCCGGGGGTGAACCTAAGCATTGCTCTACCTGAAATAATTTGGGTCAACCCAAAAGAATAAATCAAAAGAATTGGGTCGTACCGAAAAATATTTACAAAATACAAACAAATACCCAACTTCTTGGTACAAGTCCAGGCCCATACGTACCCATTCCCCTGCAGCCAGTTAGTGGCCGCCACGTACCCGTACTCCTTATATTGCTCAGTTACACTTAAAAAGACTCCACTCGTTCGCACAAACCTCAACTCCGCGGCGTAGATCCGAGGAGTTTCAGAAACCCTAGCTCTTATAGATCGATCTCTCTTGTCTTTCACTCTTCGACAAATCATCATCCACAGGTATTTCTCTCTTAAGCTACGCTTTTCAGGTCCGTTTTTATCTTGACCACTCCTAAAGCTGACTACGATCCGGTATTTAGATTATCCTCTTCTTCTTTTTTTCTCTCTTAAAGAAACTGTTCGAATCTGAATCGGTCTGTTTTTGTTGGTTTTGATTTGTTGTGTGTTTTCTTTTATTAGATTTATTTTTGGGGAAATATTTATGTAATTTTGTATTGGATGTCTTCTGCATTCTTTTCACAGAAGTTGTATTGATGTTCATAGAATATGGAATACGTTTGTTTATTTGGAATTTCGTTTAGCTTTGTATCGATCATTATATGCTTCCTGTGGTGGTTTGATGTATTTTTCACCAAGTTTTCCCATAGCTTCAATCGCTGAAATTTTTGTGTTAGTACAGCTGATTCTGTTTCATTCATGCTTCTCACTATATGGTTTTCGATTTTAGCTTCACAGTTTAGTTATTTCATACATGAATTGTTAGTGCTGTTTTTGATATCCCAAAAAAAGTGTTTTTTTTAAATTGTCTTTCTGGTGTTAAACCCTTTTGTGGATTCCCTTGAAATAACTATAAATCCTTATATTTGAGAGGAATCTGAGTTGGTTTATAATTTAGTATCGTCAAACAAGGGGAAAATCTGTATAGTTTAGTTTTTACCAGGCTGTACCACTTTGGAAGATTGTTAATGTTTTTCTATCTAATTGTACTTTTGCAGTCATGGCAGCACCCGAAGGATCACAGTTTGACACTCGTCAGTTTGATACCAAAATGAATGAGTTGTAAGAATTCTTTCTCATTATATACTATTCCACTACATTTTTGGATGTACAAGCATTTCTTTTGTTGGGAAGTGATGCAGCATGTGTCATGCGGCATTGGTAATCAAATTGCCGTGCTAACTGTTCTCCCATGTTTGGTGAATTTATTGTTACAGGCTTGCAACTGACGGACAAGAATTCTTTACATCATACGATGAAGTTTACGATAGTTTTGATTCTATGGGCTTGCAAGAGAACCTGCTGAGGGGCATTTATGCGTATGGTAAATATAATTACCCTCTCGTTTTCTTTCTCTCCTCTTATCATTGTAATAATTGGTTGTATTATTTATGATATAACCGTGAAATTTGAGCTACTCATTGTGCATAAATTTTGTAATGAAGTTTTGCGTGCATTTTTTTCCCCTTGTGATTGAACACATGATAATTCTGTGTCCAGGTTTTGAAAAACCTTCGGCCATTCAGCAAAGGGGAATTGTCCCCTTCATCAAGGGACTTGATGTGATTCAGCAGGCTCAATCTGGAACCGGGAAGACCGCTACTTTCTGTTCTGGTATTCTTCAACAGCTTGATTACGGTTTGACGGAGTGCCAGGCCTTGGTTCTGGCACCCACTCGAGAGCTTGCCCAACAAATTGAGAAGGTCATGAGGGCACTTGGAGATTATCTTGGTGTGAAGGTGCATGCATGTGTTGGTGGAACTAGTGTCCGTGAAGACCAACGCATTCTGTCAAATGGAGTTCATGCTGTTGTTGGGACTCCTGGTCGTGTTTTTGACATGCTAAGAAGACAGTCACTTCGCCCTGATCATATCAAGATGTTTGTCCTCGATGAGGCTGACGAAATGCTCTCCCGTGGTTTCAAGGACCAGGTCTGTTTCTAAGGCTGACGAATTTCCTCATAATTATGTGTCGTGCTTGATGAAGTTTCATGGTTAATGAGTATTTTCTGCATATTCTGCAGTAATCCATATGCATGACTGAATCATGTGCAAGGCTTTTGTATGTCATAATATTGGTGTAGTTAGTTACAGCAATCATCCTGCAAATGATGATCGTCTTCTGTTTGAAGATTATTATGTTTCTACTTACCTTTGTGGAGTTTTTAGTAAATCATTAATGTGTAAGAATTAGGAAACTGAGATGACTGAAAAGGCTTAAAACTAATCACTACAAGTTACGTGACCTCAAATTATCCTGATTTACGTCCAGTAATCTATATATATTTTTTATTTGTATATGTGATTACTTGCTTCATAATATTTCATGCTTATATGGGTTTTATTTAGTTAACTTGATTCATTGTTGTCATTACCTTTTACTAAATTGATTTTTTTTTTCTTTCAGATCTATGATATATTCCAGCTTCTTCCACCAAAGATTCAGGTTGGTGTATTTTCTGCCACAATGCCACCTGAGGCACTGGAGATCACAAGGAAGTTCATGAACAAACCTGTGAGGATCCTTGTGAAGCGTGATGAACTCACCCTGGAAGGAATTAAGCAGTTTTATGTCAATGTGGACAAGGAGGAATGGAAACTCGACACTCTGTGTGATCTTTATGAAACCTTGGCCATTACTCAGAGTGTCATTTTCGTGAATACTCGACGCAAGGTTGATTGGTTGACTGACAAAATGAGAAGCCGCGACCATACAGTCTCAGCCACCCATGGAGACATGGACCAGAATACCAGAGACATCATCATGAGGGAATTCCGTTCTGGGTCGTCTCGTGTCTTGATCACCACTGATCTTTTGGCTCGTGGTATTGATGTACAACAAGTCTCCCTTGTCATTAACTATGATCTGCCTACCCAGCCTGAGAACTATCTCCATCGTATTGGTCGTAGTGGAAGATTTGGTAGGAAGGGAGTTGCAATCAACTTTGTTACAAAGGATGATGAGAGGATGCTGTTCGATATCCAGAAGTTCTATAATGTGGTAGTGGAGGAGCTGCCTTCAAATGTTGCTGATCTCCTCTGATGAGATTTTGTCGTGCTTCTTTATGACCGCAGGAAGTTGGTTGTGGAAAGTTGGCTTCTGCTTAGTAAGTGCTGTTTGACGTATCTTCCTGCTCTTTTTTTGGTCTTTTCAGCCCCGCCACCTCCACCATTTTGTGTCTTTCTCTTATATTAATTATAGATCTAGTTCTTCTATTTGTGGTTGTTGGAATGATTATTTAAGTGGTACAAGTACATTTGCAATGTGAAATCCATCATTGCCTGAATTGGTGTGGTGGCAACTGTTGTTGCTTACTTTCTAGCTGCTAAACTTCCTTATGTATGTACTTCGTTTTCTTAGATTTCCATGGTTCTTGGAATTTTTTTTTTTCTCATCATTCATACGAATGTAAGAATGTTCACTATCGCCAAGAATGACTAGTTAGTTGGTCTATATCGTCATTCTCTTTTGCTCTGTTGGATGAGATTCCGAATTTCAGTTCCGAATTTCAGTTCAATCAATAGGTGTTGTTCTGCTGGCAATTTTCTACCATGGTGTGTTGGATAGATCCTAGGTTCTACTCCAATTGAAGCATCTCCTCCTCTTCTAGAAAGACAGAAGTTCGCCATCGTCTTCTTTGCCTTCGTAATTAAGGGAAGCAGTTGGTACGTCAGATGTGGCGGATTTATGCATAGATTTATTCATATTGTAGTCTTTTCAGACACTATTAAATATAGGGGTCAACTTCTTAATCATCAACCGCGTTGTTTTACTTCTTTACAACTCTTGAAGATATTATTCAAATAACGATGGCATGACATATTTGCATGTCGCCTAATTAGGGTTTAGGGTTGCAATTATGGACATTCTACAACCGATTATGACATCAAATTAACAAGTTAATGTTCCAATACTAACATAACTCAGTGGCGGAACCAGAATTGGAATTTGGGGTGGGCTAAGTCAATAAGGTTCAAACGTTTTGCCCGAAGGGCAAATTTTTTTTTCCCAAAACCATATATGGAGACATGGAGTTGCAGAAGAAAAAATGGCGGGGAGAGAGAGGGAAGATGCTACTTGGCTGTGTCAGTGTATGTTGAGAAGAGAGAAAAAGAAAAAAGAAGAGAGAATCAAAATCAAACAACAATAAAGCTCGAGAGTGATGACTGATGAGAGTTACCTTATTCATACACCGATTGAAATTTGAACGAATGAAAGAAGTGGAGCTGTGGAGGACTGGATGAGTATTTTTTTTTCTGATCGGGAGGACTGGAGTTTGGAGGAGCATTAATGATTGCATCAAGCCATCAATTTCTAACTCAAACTAACTTAACAATTTTTATTTTTTATTTTCTGGTTAGGCTATTACAGTTATAGCCCTATACTAATTAATATATTTACAGATTTTGGGTTGGGCTGCAGCCTATGCAGCCTCTAACGTGGTTCCGCCACTGACATAACTAGTATTCCGCACGAACACAATTTGCGAACACGAATTATACTAGCTAGCGTTACGCCAGGACATTAATCCGAGCATTCTAAATTATTAATAAGATTAATTAAATAAATAATTAATATTTAATACGAACACAATCGGCTAACACGCACTGTCCTCCTAATTTTGCATCACATTTAGTGTCACGACAATTTTGACCAATGCAATGCAATGTTTAATGATTTAAATCATAACCCAATTAGAGTCTGGATTTAGGTTTTAATTACAACACCATAAAGTGACCTTAAAGGGAGGAACTTCATTCCCTCACCAAAAATATTAAACCTATTGATCCCCCCAAAAATGTTTCGTCTTAATTTAATCATTTTCTCAACCTCTTTATGTTTGTGGTACCGGGAAGCGAGGACTGGCAGCGGTTGGGTCTGAACAGTAAAAACTCTTGTTGTTTTTCTTCCATGGGACCAGGTCTGCAGGAAGAAGAGGCAAGCTTCCTCATCTCCCTCTCTACTCTGGTCTTCTGATTGATTTCGAATTTAGAGAGGGACAATTTCTTTTTTGCTTTCTATTTTAGTCCCACCTTCACTCAGTTACATCATCATCATCATCATCATCACAACCACCACCATCTCTCTCTCCTCTCTCTCTGTTTTCGCTCTGTCGCTTATTATATAAATACTGCTCAGCTTTTCCACACATTCATCGCCACTTCGCCAATCTTTTCACCACACGCTCGCCTTCGCTCTCTGCATGACCGAGGAACTCTCTGGACTCTGAAGAAGCATAATAAACACTCTCTCTCACTCAATTTCGTTCTTCTCTTCATCTCTGACGCTCATTTGAATATAAGAAGGTATTTCTATTTTTGTGTCCGTGGATAGTGGTTGTTCTCCCATGGTGATTTCAGATTCGCCTGAGGACGGAGGCGTCGCCGACACCGTCACGAGTCCGAGGAAGGAGCCGGATCTAAAAAATACGCTCCGGCGGAGACCGATCGCAACAGTAGCCGAAGGCGAGACAGATTCGGATTCCAAGGACGGGAATTCGCTGGTCACGGACTCCACCTCCAGTGAGGACACCATGCTGGCGAAGATCAGTGGAGAAGATAATAAGGCTCGGACTGAAGCTTCTGTGGATTCGGTTCATGGTAGCGGGGAAGAGAAGAAGCAAACCGGTGAGGATCGAGGAGGCTCGGGTGTTAAATTTGCGTATCGGCCTTCCGAAATTCCGGCTCACCGGAGAATCAAGGAGAGTCCACTTAGCTCCGATGCCATTTTCAGACAGGTAGTGATGACTAAGACATGGCTTTCAATCAATTAGAAGCTAAAATTGGGGAATGCTGGCTTAAAGTCTGGAAATCTCTGTAATTTTGATTATTTTTCAAGTAATTCAGTAATGAAAATGTGTTTGTCAAGTAACAGTTTCTCCTTGTTAGCATTGTGGTTTAGAGGGAGTGTCATCCTAATTGCTAGTTTTACTTGTTGTTTGAGGAGCAGAGCCATGCAGGTCTCTTCAACCTGTGTATAGTAGTACTTGTTGCTGTAAACAGCAGGCTTATCATCGAGAATTTAATGAAGGTTAGCGGAATGCCTGTGTCTTCTGTCTTTTTTATCTTCTTTTTTTACACCGTTTGGCATCCCCACTCCTCTGTATATCTTTTGTAAATTGTTCTTTTGGCGTCATTGATTTAGATGCCTTATTGCTTAATTTTCTTGCAGTATGGTTGGTTAATTAAATCTGGTTTTTGGTTTAGTTCAAGATCATTGCGAGATTGGCCCCTTCTAATGTGTTGGTAATGCTTTGTTGTATCTCTGCTACGCTCTCTTTGTTAAAATCTGTGGTCATCCATTTCAATTGTTTTTTGTTTTTTGTTTTTTCAGTTCATATTAAAATTGTAGGATATTTACTCTGCTTTTTTGCTTTCACTTGCAGCCTTACTCTTCCTATTTTCCCACTTGCCGCCTTCCTAGTTGAGAAGTTAGCACTACAAAAGCGTATAAAAGAATCTGTGAGTTATCCACTTTGTGGTGTTTCACAAGTATAATTCCCTAAGTCCCAGGAATAAATGACATGTTTTACTTTCAATATCGGAAATATGAATTTCTGGTGTGACATTACAGGTTGTTGTTTCTCTTCATATCACCATTACCACAACTGCACTTTTGTATCCGGTTCTTGTGATTCTGAGGTAAGATTGAAATAGTATTGATTTTTCATTTAGTTGCATTCTCAGTTTTTTTTTTGGTATCTATGACGGCGTTAGCTTTGTCACCATGAGATGTGGATTTCTTTTTTCTTGCAGAATATATGTTCCGCTGATACTATTGGATAGATTGTCTTGATTTATAATGAACTTCAATAGGAGAGGCTGTTGTTCGATTTGGTTAATGATATTTTTTAGATGGCTTATATTCAGTGAAGTTGGTCTATGTGATCAATGACTTCAATTTCTGCAGGTGTGGTTCTGCTGTTTTATCTGGCGTTACATTGATGCTCTTTGCTTGCATTGTGTGGTTAAAACTCGTCTCCTATGTGCATACAAACTATGATATGAGAACGATTGCCACATCAGTTGTTAAGGTAGGAACAAATTTCTCATTTGGAATTTCCTCAGAAGGTTTTGAATTAACAATTAGGATAGTCTTTTTCCTGCCTCGTTATGAAGAGTGAAAAAAGCAAAAAACCACAGATTATCCCTTTATTCATAGATTTTTTTTTTCCTGCATGGATGGTTCAATATTCTGCAACAATTTTTTTTCCTGTTAAGTGATTGTTTTTAATCCATGAAATCCTTGTCTGATGCTAGGTGGATGTTGTGCCCGGTTCTCCAAGTGTGGATTGCTCTCATGATATTAGCTTGAAAAGTTTGACGTACTTCATGGTTGCTCCAACATTATGTTACCAGGTACTTGTACTTTCCTTTCAGAAATTAATATAGGGTTTTTTTTGTCGGTCAATCTATTTTCAGAATGTGCAAGTACAAGTTCTGAGGCCTTAACATTTCCTTTTTCTTGTTTTCTGTGTCTTGCAATACAAACTATATGAGTATTTTGCCTAATTTATAAACTGTCATGCAGTCGGTTACTCTATGGTATGTAATATTATGCGCATTGCAAGCTTTAATTCTGCTTTAATATTTTTTTTTTCCTTTTTGGTTCAACTCATTTATTTTCATTTACTCATTTTGATTATAGACTAGTTACCCTCGTACCCCATGTGTTCGAAAAAGTTGGGTGTCCCGTCAATTTGTCAAGTTGATTATTTTTACTGGAGTGATGGGATTCATGATAGAACAAGTAAGTTGAAACTTTCAGCTTTTAACTAGCTTTGCTCTTTTGTATTCTTTTGATCATTGAGGAATTGTGACATCTGTATTTGTCTACACTCTGCAGTACATTAATCCTATTATCAAGAATTCACAACATCCTTTGAAGGGGAACCTTTTATATGCCATAGAGAGGATTTTGAAGCTTTCTCTTCCTTGTTTATATGTGTGGCTATGCATGTTCTATTGCTTTTTCCACCTCTGGTGTGTCTCTAAATCTGTATTGCTTTTTCCCTCTCCCATGTTAGTTAGAAGTTTTTGCTTACATACAGTGTTGCTAATATAGGTTAAATATTCTTGCTGAGCTGCTTTGTTTTGGTGATCGGGAGTTCTATAAAGATTGGTGGAATGCAAAAACAGTTGAGGAGGTAGGTTTTATGTCCCTGTGAAATGCATTAGTAGTTCGTTTTCTTATAGTTCTTTGCTGACATGAAATTTCTGGCCTTTGACTTATGTTGTATGGCTCTTCTGGGTTTTTGGCTGTCATCAGTATTGGAGAATGTGGAATATGGTATGTATGTTAACTCTAAGTCAGTTGTTTGGGTACCTTTTTCCGTGTATGTAAATTATTACCTGGATATATTATGCTTTTGAATCCACTATTTTTCTGATCTATGATGGTGCTAGATTCTAAGATTTCGTTTCTATTTGATATTCGTTTGAGTTTAGGTTTCTCATGGGACTGTAATTAGCTTGGTTCTTAAATCTTAATGTGTGGACTGTAATTAGCTTGCACTGTCATCAACATCACCTGTTCTGAGATAGTTGAATGTAGTATAGATTTCTGTAAATATGTATACACTGAATCTCCAACTGTTTGATACTGTAGCATTTAAAGCTCTTTATTTTGTATTAATTGTGTCTATTTACTTCAGCCTGTGCATAAATGGATGGTTCGTCATATCTACTTTCCTTGCTTGCGACATGGAATACCAAAGGTAACAATTTTTCCTTATTTTCATCTTGAGTGATGCTTGATGAATCAAATTTCAACTTGTTTATAAATTTCCAAATTAATTGTTCTCTCTCTGCCATGTTTCAATTCAGGGAGTTGCCGTTGTAATTGCCTTCCTAGTATCTGCTGTATTTCACGAGGTACATTGTTTTGTTTTTATTGTTATATTGTTGACTCTCTTGCTCATAACAAGAACTATATTTATAACTCTCTTCTTCATTATAGCAGTTGATCAGTCTTTGAGTTTAGTGTTTTTTTTCAGAAAATCCATTCCAGTGAGTATTTAGGCTCAGAATTTCTCATTGAGAGTGTGAGAGTTGGTGGAGAGTAAGACTCTGGAAATTGACACACTATCATCATATATGGAGTTAGTCTAAGATAAAACTGGAAGAGTGGCTATTTATGCACACACCTAGAAATGTGTGCTGTTGAGATAAAGCACAATCTTGATCAGCAAGGTTGTTTTATTGGAAGATCTTGATGATCAGCCCTAGTAATGTGATAAAAGTGGAATATCCATACGTCATGTCATGAGAGTGAATCCTAATGTCAGGACATGTTTAGAACCTCTGTATTGTTTCAGTATGAACTATAACATTTGACTTGGCCCATAAACAAGAAACTATAGCATTTGAGCATGTCATTACGTACTATGCTATAACTAGAGCTTGGCGATCAGCAATGCAATTATCTGAGGATCAATTGGAATGTTTTCCACCTTCTGTTTTAGGTGTTACTCGTATGAAATCTCTTCGCTAGGTTTTCTTTGTTTGCTGTGCTGTCTTGTTCTGTTTATGTTTGCATTTTCACTACCTTCACGTTCCCTTGGTTATGGACTGAGTCACTTACATGCCATGAAATCTTGTTTCATTCATCTACAGCTATGCATTGCTGTTCCTTGTCACATATTCAAGTGGTGGGCTTTCATGGGAATTATGCTCCAGGTATAGTATAACCATTTAAGTTTCTGTAAGCGTTTTTACTTCAGATAAATGCCATATTTGACTAGCACTCATTTAGAAGATGATGATGCTTGTTCATTAATGTTCTTTTTTTTTTTTCCTTTTTTTTTTATCACAGGTACCACTGGTCTTGATCACAAATTACCTGTGGGATAAATTCCAGAACTCAATGGTATGTCTTGTTTAAAAAATTTATATCCTAGTTACTCACTTTGTTGGCATCACTGTCCCAGTTAAATTTAGTTTTTGTAGATAATTGTAACCTCAAGGTAAACTTTCTATATATCTGCACTCTACAACTTGATTTTTATTTTATTTTTGAGAATCATTATGTTGGTTTAATTTCCAGGTTGGAAATATGATCTTCTGGTTCAGTTTTTGCATTCTTGGTCAACCCATGACGGTGCTTCTGTACTACCATGACTTGATGAATCGGAAAGGGGCAAACTGGTAAATGTAATGATAATAGTTTTAGAAGCAATTTTGCCCTACATATTCCTGCTTTCATAGTTTCTACAAGGCAAGTTCCCTCATGGCTTTATGCCGCTGCTGGTGACCATCGTGCCGCTCCCTTTGCAATGTACTCATTGATCCATAAATTTTTCATCTTGGGCATATTTTTTTTGTCATTTCAATTAATTCTATATACAACTTTAGAATGTAATGACACTAGCAGTATTGACCTAGTTGCTTTTTCCTAATCTACGAATAGTTGAAATTTTGTAAATGTTTTCAGGTTCGATCAAATTGTCCTCCATTTTTTTTTATGAGAAGATGGTTCTAGTTTCGAATGTAAAATCTATAACTATATGCGGTACGGTAATGACAGTGTGATCTTCAGAATTCACGTAAGAGGTGAAAATTATTTGCCAAATTGTTTTTTTGGGAACCACAATTGCCTTGAAAGATGAATTATCTTGCAGTTTAAATTAGGAATTAGAGTTTGACAAAAAAAAAAACAACTTTGCAGTTGGTAAATACTAAATATTACCGCGACGGTCATTCAGACATGCAGCTGTAAGTCCTGTAACACGCATTCTAAAAGTCTTTTTTTTATTTGGTCTGAAAAAAATTTCATGTCTTGGCCAAACAAAAATTATATTCATATGTTTTCACGTGAATATCGCATCTGGTAGATCTCCACTTAAGAGTCCACTGATACTATCCACAGCTAATACAGACTCCTGTTTCGAATTATCACCGACTAAACACAATCTTAGTCTTCCTTGCCAAAAAAAATAAACACAATCTTAGTCAGCGCCTCGCCGAATCATACTATCATATCGAGAATAATTATCATAAATGACAATTGACAATTTGCCGGTAAAAGTGTAACCATCTCACAAGAACCTTATTATTCACAATTGACTATCTTACACAATCTAATCTCACAAGAACCTTATTATTCACAATCGACTATTTTACACCTCTCTCCACTTCAGTACAGAGCTCCAGAGAGACACTGAGCCTCCAGAGTTGAGATCTTGAGCCAGAAACCATGGACGATTTTCGATCCAAGTCATATGGGCACGGAAGGATGGAGCTGGAGAGCTACTACGGAAATGGGTCATCTGGCATTAATGGGATGCAAGATCTCAGGTGTTACAGTGCCTCCTTTGCATACCCACCAAAAACCCAGGTGGGTGGCACCAATAATGACAACAACAACAACAACAAATTCAAGAAGGGCAAGTCGGCAAATGGGTCGGCTTCGAAAAGCTGGAACTTCAGTGATCCGGAGTTGCAGAGGAAGAAGAGGGTCGCTAGCTACAAGGTGTACACTGTGGAAGGGAAGCTCAAAGGCTCTCTCAGGAAGAGCTTCAGATGGCTCAAGGAGACCTGTGATAGAGTGGTCTATGGACGGTAATGCTATGATTGGTCGATCCATTTTTCTCAATATATATATTGGTTTTTGGTTGTTTGATTTGTGCACTGTATCTGCATCTTCAAGTGTTGCTGTCGGAGAAAGTCTAATGAATCCCTAGTAATTAATGTGTTTGTTTGGTTATGTTGGTATTTGTATATTCTGAATTTTTGGTTTACCAAATCCATTGAAGCCTTAATTTCTGCTGGTTCATGACAGTTTTGGTTGGGATTTTCTGGCTATATTACAATTGGGGAAAATTTGGGTTCAATTGCAATTTCATGACAGCAGAATCATTATTAAATTTTAGATGATCACAGTCCTGTTCAATGAAACTCACTTCCTTGGTTCCAGCAGTAAGCAAAGATGTCTCACTGCCTCTAAACAGAGCCTGTCTGTTTAGCGAGCTTGGTCATGGCATCAGCAGCCTGGTTAGCTTTACTGGGAGGAGTCCAAGACCAAGAAATTTTTTGGAATTTGGACTTATGTTTGTGAAACTCAGATAAGAGGGGATCAGGCTTCCATGAATTCATCCCCTCCTGATCATTGAGGCAGTCAATAAATGTCCTTGCAGTCGCATTCAACATGGATGTGAGTCATTTGTAACTTTGAAGCAAGAGAAATGCCCAATAAAAAGGCGCCTGCTTCAGTTTCAATGGCCGAATTGTACCTCTAATTATGATTCCCTTAGAGGTATCCCAAGCACCGTCAGCGTACGTTGATTTTTACAAACGGAGCAGAAGGGTGAGTCCAGTTACGGGGGGCACATGGGAGTGGGAAGGGTCTCAGTGGAATCATTCCAGTTTCGCTTCATAAAATTCAAGAGCTCCAAATTTGTCTTTCGAGATAGGGATGTCAGGATTTGGAGTTGCTGCAGTGCTGCACACCTAGTCTTCCACACTTAAAACAGAATATAGGCTCGATGAGGACTGGGTATGTCCAGTTGGACAGCAGTGTGCCTACCCCCTCATAACCCGGGTTGGCCCCAATCCCCCTCCCCTAAAAAAAAAAAAAATATATATATATATATATATATAGGCTCGATCGGTGAAGAAGAAATTTGTATCAAAGTTCGCATGAGACTTTAGAGCAAGAAGGTTTTGCCACCAAGAATCAAGAGTAGTGACTCTTTCCTTGAGGGGGCAATAACTTACTGAAACAGATTGATACTTACAGGAACAACATTACATCACAAAAAAACACTAGAGTGCAAAAAGAAAGACTAAAAACTTACCATTCCTAGGTTAGTGTTCATGCCTAAAAACTTACCTGCATATCTTGCTGTTCCAGTCAAATTCTTGTTTTCTCTGCAGTATTTACGGCCCCGCACAATGAAAAGTTGAAGTTACTACATTAACTGCAATCAGCGATTTCCGTCGTCACATGTCTCTGCCTCCAACTCCTACTTGTCAATGAGTAAGAATAGTGTCGTTGCGCCTCGGTGGCCTGTCAGGAATTGTACCAGGCTTGAATTTTGAGGCTTCATGTCTCGCGAGTTCAGGAGGAACATGACTGTTACTCTGAATGAGCTTCTGCTTGAGATCATAGAAGACATTAGTGTCGTGCATTGTCAAGAATGTTGTGGCTACACCAGTCTTCCCTGCACGGCCAGTACGTCCAATACGATGGGTGTACGTTTCTATCTTCGCCGGCATTTCATAATTAATTACATGAGCCACATCAGGTACATCAATACCTCGTCCCATAACATCCGTTGCAACAAGGACATTATATCTCTTGTTCTTGAAACCTTCGAGTCTCAGTTCTCTCTGTGGTTGTGGTAAACTCCCATACAAACTGGTCACATGATGATATTCATTCTTAACCAACCTCTTGACTAGATAATCTGTACTTTTCTGTTCGTTAACAAACACAATAGCAGTCTTATGATCACGAAGTACTTCATCAAGCAATCTCTTTAGCCTCTCAAACTTGTCCGTCTCCTTGCTGACCATGACTACATTCTGAGTGATCAAATCAGTGGTCTTTCCGGCCGTGCCAATTGTGACCACAACAGGATTCCTCAAGTACTTGAGGGCAAGTCGCTCCACAGCAGGAGGCATGGTGGCACTGAACATATAAGTGGTTCTGTAAATCTTCTTGTCATCAAGCTCTTCATCCTCATTCTTGGGTTTTAAGTTGCTCGAAGGCATTGCATTCAAAACACCAGCAACCTGTTCCTCAAATCCCATATCAATCATCCTATCAGCCTCGTCAAGCACAACATAGTTGCACTGATTCAAAACAACATAACGCCTCTCCAAACAATCATTCAAACGCCCCGGCGTGGCAATGACAACCTCACATCCTTGTGCGATTCTAAAACCCTGTTCCTCAATCGACTGCCCACCAACAATAGAAACCACCTTCAAATAATGTGCAAACTTGACGGTCTCTTTCTCAATCTGCAGGGCAAGCTCGCGAGTAGGTGCCAAAACCACAGCATAAGGCCCTTGAGCCTCATTCTCTTCACTAATAGGAGGCAACCTAGAAATGTAATCCAACATAGGAAGAACAAAGGCAGCAGTCTTACCAGAACCAGTCTCCGCAATGCCAATGACATCTCGCTGTTGCAGGCCAAGAGGGATTGCCGCCATCTGAATCGGGGATGGCTTCTTATAACCAGCCATCTTCACAGCCTTGAGCAGCTCCGCACTCAATTTACTCTCAACCCAATTCCTAATAGGTCTAGGAATCCTAGACCCTTTGTAAGAAATATTAAAGTCCTCTTGGAAAATCCTCCAGTCCCTATCATTCATCTCCTCCAGCTTCTTATCACTCCAATGTCGATCGACCTTCATATCAAAAGCATCGTAGACTACTTCAGCAGCGTCCTTCTCTTGCTTGGCAGCAAGCTTCTTCTTCTGCTCGCGGCGGTCGATTCCGGCGCGAAGGCCTCGCCCGAACAAGAGATGGGCCTCGTGAGGGTTTTGATACAAGGGGTTCATGTCCCGAGAAGTGTCCTCGGTGCTGTCCCAATCGAAAGAAAACCGGAACTTGTCGCTGGGTTTAATCATGACACGCTTCTTAGGCTTGTTATTGGAACCTAGATACTGCTCTTTAATGGCTGCTTTCTCTTTCTCTAAGCGGCTGGCCCTGGCCTCCTCTTCGCGCTCCCTCTTATGGTTCCGCCTCTCCGATGCTGAATCATCGGAGGAAGAGCGAGAATGAGAGACAAGGCGGTGCTTCTCTTCTTGGCGGCGTTCTAGGGCTGACTGCTCGCGTGCCGCTTTGGTTAAGAAAACGGGTTTCTTTGACTTTGAGAGCTCCATTCTGGAGGAGAAATTTATTACCAGATCGATGCACAGATCCTCTTCTTGTTATATATACAAGCTAGACTCAATTTAAGGTGTTCTCCAAAACGATCGGGAAATCTCAAACCAATCCGTAGTCAATTTCCTTATTTACAGGTTATTTGATATTTTACCTTCCCAACTTGGTTTCAATTTCCTTGCCGTATAAAAACAAAACTTCCTTTCCTTCAAAAAAAAAAACTAACTAACTGCCTTGGTGACATGGCACTGCCATGTGCATAAACAAATTAAAGAAAAAATAATCCATTATTATTTCAAAACTAAAACCCAAAATTTCCAGCCCACTCGTCGACCTAAACATTCCCCCAATTCTCTCCTCTTCCTTGACCTAAACACACCCAAATCTACAATTCAGATCGGCGACTGTGGCGGTGAAGCACAGCGGCGAGCCGATCTGCGACTTGGAGTCCTGATCGATTGCCGGCTTCAGGTACATTGTTTCTGCATGTTTTGTACTTTCGATCTGGGTTTTTAAAGGTAAAATCACCTTCTGTGTTACTTATATATATATATATATATATGTATATATATAGTCTATTGAAATTGAAATCACCCTCTGTATTACTTTTATATATATATAGTCTAAGCCAAAGGCGGTCTTGTAGTGGTACGAAATATGTCGATAGGATTGGAGGTGAGATTAGCAATTGGGTCGATTGGGAAGGGAAGATGCTTCAGAGTCGGTGTAGACTGCGTAAACAAGCAAAACGTTGACCGAGTTTGAGGTCGGAAGGAGAAGGAGAATGGAAAACTGGTTTTCTAAAAGGGTTTTTGTTGCCGCAGTTTTTGGTTTTTGCTTATGTGCTGTGAATTTGTAATGAAATTGGCTGCCATAGTTCTTGATGTGCTCTGTTTCTTTCCTTCTTTCTTTGACTCTGTTTTTTTTGTTCATCTTCCTCTGTAATCAAGATTTACTCACAGAAAGTTTGGTTTTGTATTTTTTTTCTTTTGCTTTGCAATTTAAAAAAAAAACAATTTGGTTGTATATTTGCGTGAAGAAGGAGAACAAGAATTGTGGCGTGGATGGGGGGAACGAGGTGGCTGACAATTTGAGCTACATTTGGGTTTTTAGTTTGAAGTTTTGAATGGATTGCTTATTAAGGAACTATGAGTCTAGTTGGAGATGGGTATTTTGCTGGGGTAGTAATTTAAGAGAGGAAATGGAGCTATGGAAGATTGTTATGGCAGAAGTTTCCCTTTATAAACTACCTACTTTTGTTTTGAGATATTCAAAGGCCACCTTTTCAGTATGCAGATTTCATATGTAACAAGAGTAGCATGGTTTTAATGTAGGGATCTCTACACGCTTGTGAATCTCCTGTAATGATATCAACCTTGAGTTGGGTTCATTTGTGGCTGGAATAATGATATCAACCGCTGACTTTGATCATGTACTCTTCGGCCGTTTTACTAGTTACCTAAAATATTGACAATCCCTTTTGTAGTTGAAAAAAGAGAGAGAGAAAACGGATGTATTGAACCAATTCATTGTGGGATTTGATGTTTCTCTGCAGTATAGGTGGAACCAATTCATAACCTATTTGCAGCTCTCTTTCTTTCAAGTATTGGAATGCTCATACATTTACATTTCTTGTGGCGCCACGTTGACATATTTTTAGCATCTGTGATTCTAGTTATACTTGTGTAGACTACTGCTGTTGCTACTATAGTTATCCAGTTCATTTGATTTGATTTATATCTTATTTGTGTCTGACAAGCTAATTTAATAAGCTCCTAACTTCAAGATTTTATTACTTTTAATAGGTTGGAGTTGCTTAACTTGGAGATTTTGCTTGTTCCTCTTAGGGTCAGTCATAGTAATGCAGGTATGGACTATATGCAGTAGGCATTTGCATGTCTACAGTTGTACTTTTGGTTTTCTTGAAATCATAGAATTTTGGTGAGAAAGGTAGCTTCGGTTGAGTATTGAATTTTATCACAAGGATTTGGTTTGAATAGATAGCTGTCTGAATGATAAAAGAAGTCACTTACAGCTTCATGACAATACTTTTGCAACATAAGAACTTTTGGGACTTCAATGTGGAATATTATTTCTCTTTTGGGAACTTAAAGCACTCCAAGTCTCCAACATCGAGAAGTTAAAACTTTTCACTTTTGGGACTTCAGTGTGCAATATGCTAGTATTTTCCTTTCATATCTGCAGGTTCATTGTACTCTACCAAATATTGTTGTCATTTTGTAATCACTAGCATCCACATACTTTCTTGGCTTGATTTCATCTCATTTTGTTAATGTTATTTCCTGTTTTTTTTTTCTACAGGGGGAGATGTACCTGCTTCTTTTTGGAACAACAGCAAAGCTTTAGTAAATTTTCTCTATTTTAGGATATATATATATATCTCTTGTTATTATTAATGATTTCTTCTCCTTTTTTTTAATCTTTCTTTATTATTCTAATCACTCTCTTTTTTTTTTGTTACGATTCTAATCACTCTCTTTAGGAGTCCTTTTTTTATGATATCTCTCTTTTTGTTGCGTTTTCATGATTTTGTTTTTTCCATATTTTCTTTCTTTGTTTCTTTTTCTTTTTGCTCTTTTGTGATCCTTCTTTGTTTTTGGCTTTTTGCTCTTTTATGATCCCTCTTTCTTTTTGCTTTTTTTTTTGGTGAAATATCTCTCCTGTGTTCTTTTATTTCTTTTTAATTTTTTCTTTCACTCTTTTTCTTTGTTGCTTTTTCATGATCTCTGTTTCAAACTTTTCTCTATTTGTTTCTTTTTCCTTTTGATTTTTTTTTCTGTGATGTCTCTATTTGTTTGGTGTCCTTTTATGTTCTCAATTTTTCTTTCTTTTATGTTTTTGTTTCATTCTCTCTGTTTCTTTCCTGTCTCATCTAATTTTATTTTATTTTGTGAACTCTCTCTCTCTCTACTAAGTAGGCCAGAGAGGTTTAGAGGCTGAGTTTAAGGCCACTTGCAGATAACTTATGGTGATCTTGTCTTGTTTACTCGCTTTTTTGGTTTTTAAGGCCAGGCAGTAGTCATTATTGTTTTGTAGGGTTTCAGTCTGAAAACTTTTTGGGGTTAAATGAAAATTCAAATAAAACATTAGTATTTTCCACAAACATTATGGTTTTGTAACCTTTTGCTGTTTTCTGTTGCTCCTTTAATGATTGCATCACTTCAACACATGAATGCTAATCTTTCCACCTTTAAATTCCGTAGTCTGTAATGTAAAGTTTCTCCTTAGTTTTATTTCCTTGTCCAGGTGCATAGGGAGCATATTTATATTTGTATGAGTGCCAACGGAGCTTCTCTGTCCCTAGCTTCGGGTGATGACTGACTTGTCCAGAACGAGGATTAGAATCCCCCAAGGATTATGAACATGACTGATGAGTATATGGATTCTGGATTCACCTAGGGCGTCCTCTTGCGTTCTATTTGTTATTTCTTTTCCGCAGCAAAAATATAAAAAACAAAAAATAACTAAATCAAGTGAACGGTATTTCTAAGCATATGATTGCAGAATTGCAGTCTAGGATATATACATATATATATATATGTACGCCTGATAACCAGGATTATTCTCGCATGTGGGGAAAAAAAAAATCAGAGAAACAGAAATGCGAAAATTTTCCCCGATTCAGACACTCCTAATTTATGGGAACTTGAGATTCTCATGCGGGACCATTGATACTAACTAATTGGGCCTTATTCGTAATAGGCCCTACCCAAATGGTCCCATAAACGATGTGTCATTTTTCACATAACGGGTCAAATTGGGCCAATTTACAATAGTTCCGGCCCAAATTGAAACACTGAACGACTTGTCTTTTTTTCGTAACGGGCCGATTTGGGCCTGTTGGTCAAGCGAAGGCCCAAAATCTAAAATTAACGACGTGTCGCTTTTCAAGTGGCGGCCGAATTGGGCCTCTTTGTAATTGGCTGGCCCAAATTGAACAATAAACGACTTGTCGATTCGGCCTGTAAGTAATAGGCCAGGCCCAAATTTTCAAATAACGACGTGTCATTTTCCCAGTGATGGACCGAATTGGGCCTGTTGTAATAAGCCCCGCCCAAATGCTAAATGAAAAACGACGTGCCGTTTTTATTAACGTGCTAATTGGGCCCATGTCGTTAAAGGTCCGGCCCAAATTGAACAATAAACAACTTCTCATTCTTTATTTATGTCAGTACAATAAGCCCGGCCCAAATTCTCAGTTAAAAACGGCGTGTCGTTTTTCAATAAACTGGCTAATTGGGCCAAGGTCGTTAAAGGCCCGGCCCAAAATTTTCAAGAAACGGGCCGTATTGGGCCTGTTCATTTTAGGCACGGCCCAAAGCGTTACACAAACGACGTGTCGTTTTCATTAACGGGCTCAAATGCTCAATGAAAACCGACGTGTCGTTTTTATTGACGGGCTCATTGGGCCTATATGGTTAAAGGCCCGGCCCAACTCATTGAAAAACGACGTGTCGTTTTTTCAATAAACTGACTCATTGGGCCTACGTCGTTAAAGGCCCGGCCCAAATTTTAAAAGAAACGGGCCGTATTGGGCCTGTTCATTATAGGCACGGCCCAAAACGTTACACAAACGACGTGTCGTTTTCATTAACTGGCCCATATGCTCAATTCGTTTTTCAATAAACTGGCTCATTGGGCCTACGTCGTTAAAGGCCCGGCCCAAATTTTTCAAAAAAGGGCCGAATTGGGCCTATTCATAATAGGCACGGCCCTAAACGATGTGTCGTTTTCATGTAACGGGCCGACGGGGCACTTTCTTATTTTTCAAGCCCAAAAAGAAACGACTTGTCGTTTTTACCCATACAAAGTTAAAATTGGGCCCGATACGTAATAGGCCCAGCCCAAATTGTTACATACAAACATGTTCTGATGTTATGTAAAGGCCGCAATTGGGCTTGTTCTGAATGGGCCCGGCCCAAGGTGACAAAAAAAAAACTACATTTGCAGTTTAGCCGCGTCCTCCAATGGGCAGGGCTGACCCCGTTCTCATAAAAAATGAAAAAGCCAAGTTTCAGGCAAAACAAATCTGGGGCAAAAGAAAACAGGCACCCATCTAACAATTTTGTTATTTTCTTTTGGAGAAAGAAAATTTACATTGTTTATCACGCAACTGGAACCACGTGTTAAAAGCACAATTTGAAGCAACAAACACTTCGAGCCCTCTTCCATGGGTAGTAACTGAGTTCAAGTAAAAATCACCTCTCAGACCCTCACCTTTGATATATATTTTTTCGAAAACCTATTCTCAAGAAGAAAGCATACAATCAAATTAAGAGATTTACAGCAACCAGCAGAAGTCAGCATCTAGTAATGAATCCTCTCCTCATGGTCTAACTGCAGGCCTTCAAGGCCTCTAATGGCAGTTTCATAGTTCCTAATTTGAGAGCTATGTCTACCTGTACGAGTGGGGTCCAATGACTCCACCGGTGAGCTTCTTTGGCCACTTGAAATTCTGTGGCCTGCTCCAGGACTAGCATCGGTTGTGCGAACACGGTGTTCAGACTCGCTTCTTCCAAATCCCTCACGGCTGCTAGAAACAGCAGGTCTCCTTGATGAACCACTAGACCGGCCCATGATATTGGGATTTGATAACTGCAAGTACAAAGCATGCTCATAAGATTTTAGATATTAGACATAAAAGCAGATCTGTTGTCCAGCAAGTTTGTATCCAAGAGGAAGAAGACTCGTGGGTCAATGAGTGTTCAAACCATGTTATTGAAAGGCTGTAACAGAAGGCACTGAAACAAATGCTGAAGTCTTCCAGCACAAATGGGGACAGAAAAAGTCACTGGGCACTAGAGTTTTAGCATTACTGTCTAATTGTCTATAGAAAGATATAAAGTGTTTCCACATCCCTTCAAGACACCAAAAAATGGACATAACTTTCCATATTCAAAATACAGCAATTTAAATCAACCCACCAGATTATTCTCTCTAGTTATTGCAGAATCAATAGCAATTGAATTTCTCTGCCTTGATACGCTCGTGGAATTCGGAGCTGGCCCAGGTATTCTCCGCCGAGAGGAATCCAATGAGGATAAACCAGCTATTCGTCCATCTTCCTCACCTGCAAGTCAGGAAGCAAATGTAGTTGAAGGAATCATCTTATATTTAGGAGATATGGCAAACCAAATAGTAATAATAAGATATAGTACATTTCAAAGGGGAATTTAAAGTAACTCCATAAATTTATGAAAGAATTATGTAGAAAAGTTTACATCTTAACATAAGAGAACAAGAAGAAAAAGCCTCGGATAATCAATCTCCTAGAATACTGTTAAGATTCATCTGAAACAATGCTAAACAACTACCTGTCTGCCTGTCTGCAATTGCAGGAGCATGCGGCATTCCAGAACTAGTTCCAACACCCTGAATGACACACAATGTCAATACAAATCCATCAAACATGATAAGAAACAAAATCAGAATAGTACAAAAATTACAAGGGCACGGGTTGGAGGTGTAGCCAGCTGTGATTGCTGATACTTCAAAATTGTCCAGTCAAACACATAATCAAACTGAAAACCTGTAGCAAGCACAATGGATACAGAAGTGTCAAAATATGAGATCAACACAAAAGCATAAATCAAAATAATGTATACAATGCGACCAGAGTGCATATTGTAGGAACATAGATTTCAAACCTTCACGAATGAAGACATCGCGGAATATTTTTTTGAGATAAACATAGTCTGGTTTATCATCAAATCGTAGTGAGCGACAGTAATGGAAATACGATGCAAATTCTGTTGGATAACCACGACACAAGGCCTGAGAAATCATTGAACAGACCAGTCACAAGATGCCAGACTGTTGGCCTGAATTGCATACAACCACAATATTCACAGACAACATACCTCAATTGAAGTGGAAACCTTTTTTTCACTAATTTTTTCATATTTCTGTTTCTTAGTTCCCGCTTTTAGTCCCTGCCAAGGAAGACTAAAAGAAAATAGCATTATTAAACAAAATATCAACAGATAGCAGTGCCAAAACCAAGTAAAGGGTCTTCAGAGATAATCACCTTCCCTTAAGGAAGTACATAAGGACATAACCAAGAGATTCTAAATCATCCCTCCGGCTTTGCTCTATAAAGTTCAGAATAGCAGAAAAGAGATTCTAAATCAACATTACTGAAACATATATAACACTTAACTGGAACGACATTACATTACAAAGAACACCAAAGTGCAAAAGGAAAGACTAACATACCAATTCCAAGGTGGGTGTTCATGCTTGCATATCTTGCTGTTCCAGTCAAATTCTTGTTTTCTCTGCAGCGTTTGCAACCACGCATAATTAAAATTTCAAGTTACTTCATCAACTTCAATCATGGTTTTCTTTCTAAGTATTTTCTTACAACATACTTCTCCAGTTCCATATACAAAGAACATGCTAGAAGTCACACCCACACACATGCATCATTCATTCTCACCTGTAAGGAATATGTTGACGGGTTGTACTATCCCGATATTTCTTAGCCAGACCAAAATCAATCATGTATACCTACAAAAAGTGGAAATCAATTAGCTTATTAGTATGGGCACCTCGATATATGAAATACACACAGCCAAAGCAGATCAGCATGCATACAAAATTAGATCAAAACCTGATTTGCACGCCTTCCCAAGCCCATGAGAAAATTGTCTGGCTTGATATCACGATGTAGGAAGGATTTAGAATGAACAAATTCAACACGATTGATCTTAAAATACATGTCCAGAATGTCAGAAATCAGTACTCTACAACAAGTAAATAAACCATTACAATGACTGAGCATAGACTCAATCACCACCTACCATTTGATCTGCAAGCATAAGAACTGTCTTCAAAGAAAGTTTCCTACTGCAGAAGTTGAATAAATCTTCAAGACTGGGGCCCAGCAAATCCATCACCAAAACGTTATAATCTCCTTCAACTCCAAACCACCGCACATTTGGTATCCCAGCTGCAAGTACCAAATTTACAAATCAGAAAAACTTGTAAAACTTGAGATCAACAGTGTCAAAAATCTATGTGAAAAAACTACTCATCAACTGAAAAAGTTCAAGAGTTGACATTACTTCCTCCTTGTAGGATCCTGTATAACTTGGATTCATAAAGCAGCTGAGGATGTTTTGTCTTCACATTTTCCTAAACATTGGAAACATGATCATTAGCTGAATAGGCTCCAGAAGAACCATCACCAATAACATTTTAAAAACACCACCACCAAACTTCAACACCTCACTCTTTACAAGGATATACAATTCCAAGCAATTTTTTAAGTATTAATCAACCAAATTCATTAGAAGAACTCAACCAGAAACAAGGAAATTAGAGGATTGGCCAACTTTCTCTCAGTGGTAGTGACTCTCATTATTAACCTAAGCGACATAGACTTTGGGCGATTGTGGTTCGTTACAAACGAGAACAGGAAAAGTACATGAGAAAGCAAAGCTTATACCACTAATGCAATCGACATAACCAGAAAATCTATTGATCTAAGAATTAGTTCTTCTCCAAATCTATGGTTCAATGGCATTACTAATAAAGTGAAAGCAGAAGCATGTCTATCAGTCGAGACCATGAACTTATAAACCATTCTTACGAATTTTCAGAGCACAGATTAAGCTTAATTTACATGTAAATGGGCATCAAACAAAAGTCAACATCAGGAACGCAATTGTAACAGCAACACTCACCAGCTTAATCGCAACCTCTTCGTTCGTCTGAATATTTGTACCTACAACACCAAACCAAACAATAATTAAAGCAACTCCATGAATCCCCAAATCCATATCTGCAAATTGACCGCAAGAGGAAAGCGAACCTAGATAGATCTCCCCGAAGGAGCCGCTACCGATCTTCCGGCCGAGCCTAAACTTATTCCCAACACGAGGCTCCATGGACAATCGAAAAAAACCCTAACCCTAAAATTACAAAACTAAGAATCGAAACTTTGGAGAATCTAGAACACGAGAGCCTAGCAGCATAAAAGAGTTTCGCCGACTCAAACCACCGCAACGACACCGGATTGTCGTCCAATTGAAGCAATCAATAAGCAAAGAAGCAGAAGCGAAAGGAAGCAAACAAATTTGTACGGACAGCAATGCACTGGGGCCGGTGTGTGGGTTCTTCGTGTTGGAGAGAGATCTAGGGTTAGTGATTTTCCTTTTCTTTGTTTATTTTGGGGGGGGGGTTAAAAGCGCTTTTGGGATAAATTTACAGAGAAGGAGAAAAGCAAAGGGCTTATTGGCTTATTCATTCATATCCAACCCCAACCTTCCTTCTTTGCTTTTGATTCACTTGGAGCTAAAGTTTGGTGTGGGAGGGATAGAAAATGTCTTCTTTTTTTTCTTTTTTTTCTTTTTCTTTTTTGTGTTTTGGGTTTTTGGGGTCTGGAAAGACAAGCTTCTCCACGCGTGACGAAAGCTGTGGTGTCACGTGACTTTTTCTCCAACGAGATGGAGGAGCGTGCCTGACACGTGGTCCACCTGTGTTTGGTTTATCGGGGAGACCTTTTTTCAATTTTCTTATACAGAACCGTGACCCGTTGGAATATATATTTTTTACCTTTCAATTACTTCAGTAAATAGAATAATGGTAAAAGCTAACTTTAGATGTGTATGCATTACAATACAAGTAAACATTTGGTGACTTGAATCATTGCATAAGGTGCTGGAAGACTTGATCCTCTACCTAAACTTTACCAAATAATGAAACCAACCATGATCATGATTTACAGTAAAAGGTAAGAAACGCCGGCCTCTTTCATACCTCACAATATAAAAAAATAACCGCATCAATTAACACATGAATTAAGTTTTTTTTTTTTTCAGACACACTAATTCATTTTCTAAAGATACAGTAATTCTTCTAGTGATTTTCCGGCCTCTACATTTAGCCTTTTTTAGATACTATCTTTTTCTATTCTTTTTTTTTTTGGCTAATACATACTATCATTTTTAGTTGTGCTAAAATTTTATGACTACAAATTATTATTTTTTTGTACAAATTACGAATTATATTATAACAGCTCTTGTACTTTGGAAGAAAAAACAAAAACAAAAAAAACTCCATATATATAAAGCAACCTTTTAAAACACCATATTTTTGTCCAATTCCCATAAAACAACACATGGAGAATTGGAAATAAAGAGAACATATTGATATTCATATAAATATAGAAAAGTTAGCTAGCCATATATACACTAATTTCATTGTAGTAGCTGGCAACTCTCTTTCTGCAATAACTGTAAGCAGAATGCTTGACCAAAAAGGTTGTGTTTGAACCTTGAAGTTCCAAAGTAGCAGTTGAATTCCAAACAAAGAAACATTTATGGATTAAAGAAAGTAGAGCCACACTTGCATTTCCAACCCTCAGGCTCATAATTGGCATATTGAACTCCAATGTGGTCAGTGGCTGTGGGCATCTGAACTGGAACACAAGGGACACACCCTTCACACCTGTGAGCACAGTTTGGTGGTATTGACCCAAGCCGACTCATCAGCCATCTATAATACTCCCCTCCATAGTTCTCATTCACTCCTCCTTCAAAGCTTTTCTGATCAACTCCCTGAAAGACGAACACAAGAATACATATATGGAAAAGACAGAAATGCCAAAAAAAAAATTAACAAACCCAGAAATTACAGAAAATAAAAGGGAGTCTTATGGGTGATGGACTGATGGTTATGTGTGCATGTACCTGTTTTGAGTCAAAGGCAGCTCCTTTGGGATTTTCACTTGGGGTTTGGTCTGTTTGGTTCAGCATAAAAATGGGTATTAATTATAAGGAAGTTAGTAAACATGTTATTGGGTATGAGAAAAAAAATGGCATTACATATAAATAAGGAAGAATATCTAACCTTGTTGAGGAGGAAAAGGCTTGATCATTGTTAGAGAAACCCAACTGAGAAGAGAAACCAAGAGAATGCAGCTGCATACTTTTGTTATCTTCATTTTTATACTGAAAGGGGGTTGTACAAATTGCAGGAGAGGAGAGAGACTTGGCTAAAGAAGACTTTGAAGTAGCTAGAAAAACTACTAGTAATTGAGCTACAAGGCAAAAGTAGATTGCTTTTGTAGCCCAAAAAGCCAATTTGAACAAACAAAGCCTATTGAAGACAAAATGTAGTGCAATGTAGTGCTCTCTCCTTCTCTTTCTCTCTGTTTTCTGGGAGTTCTGGAGAGAGAGAGAGAGAGAGAGAGAGAGAGAGAGAGAGAGAGAGAGAGAGAGAGAGAGAGAGAGAGAGAGAGAGAGAGAGAGGGTGCTTTCTCAAACAGATGGAATGCTATAGAAGAGTAGCTAGCTCTGTCTGCCTATCTCTCTCACTTTCTCTCAAGAAACAACAAATTGGGGCGCGTTTGTCAAAGCCAGAAGTAGAACTTTTCCCACTTAATATGTGAAAATTCATAGTCTACGAGAGCATATATCAATCCAGTAAAATGCCTAGACTGCAGAGCCTTAGACTTACTCAGTTACTCTGGTAAATATGGGTAAATATATATGTATACAGCGGAAATTCTTGTATACAGATTGATACTTTACGTACTTAATTAAGGTAACTGGGAAACATTTCACTTCAATGATCCTCCCCTATGTTAAACCTCTAAGTTTTAACCCATTCATTAAATTGCCTGCATGTGCTTATTATATGCATGTTGCAGCTTTCAGTTCATGAAAAGAGGGCATCACAAGAATCTCACTGTTTTAATTACATCTTCTATAAATTATAATATAATATAAGAAGTTTAAGAAATTTTGTGTTCATTTCAAGTTTCAAAGGACAGACAGGTTTATGGGGAACAGTCCATCTGGGGTGTGCCTCTAAAATCTGCAGCCGTCCATTTATTTATGAATCATGAAGATTATATGAGATTGATGATGGTGATAGCACAGTTGTAATTGTGTTAAAAGGAAGTCGCTGACTCATTACTATATTTGGTTATTATAGCAGTTTGTTTTAATGAGCTTAATCAAAATAATGGTGCTTGGTACACAAGTTAGTTTGATTCAATAATGAAGCACACCACTGTCATTCAAAATGGCTCCAACCCTTTTTCCCCTATCCCCCGGAAAAGTAAAATATACTTTATGCAACTCAACCCATCAACCTAAAACGGGCAGGGACAAATGCACAATTACATCATTATATAGTTGGTGTTTTGAATTTACATCTTTTTTGTTCATCATTTTCTACCCTCAATGACTCAAGATATCATTTTCTTCGACATTTATCGCACTTTGAGAACCAAAACAGTCCAACTTGAGTCTTAGATTCTCATTCATTTATAAAATATCATGTATATAGCAAAATCAAAACACTAAAACCAAGCATAGCTCAAAATTTAAAACATTAATACCCAATTTGAAATTTGGCCAACACATATAGAGCAAAAACACTTCCCTCTTATTAATTTCCCATAATTTGACACCATTATTTTACATGTTAGAGTACATGAGTAACACATGCATATGCCTGAAACTTGTTTGGAACTGGTACTTGAGACATTATTGATTATTCACTTCACAATGTGAAGAAGAAGAAAAATCATATCAAACCTGTCATATGGCACTCACGTGACCAGTAGTTTTCTCACAAAAACAACTATTTACAGTGGTTAACTGGTTATATATATCATGTGTATATAGGATATGTCTATTTAACATAATAACATCTATATATGTTATACATCCCTATACACAACCGTTAGATAATATAATGTTATTGACCATTATATTAGAATTTTCCATACATGCATGTATATTAAAAATTTCCATATATATAAAGAGGTTGGTAATGCATAGTGCATTGAGCAAGTTTTGAAGGAAGAAGTGAATTTGTATAAAAAGCAGATGCCCAGAAACGCAATATAGTAGCTTCAGTGGAGTACAGTACGTACTTCAACACTAGACGTACAGAGACTAGCAGTCACTGCCAACACCCCGCCCTATCCAACCTATCCAATGTAGAGCCTAGAGGACGACGAGGCCTTACATGACTTGCCGATAAAAGTGCTTTTTACGGTCAGTAAAAGCGGTACTACTATTCGACGTACGCCTACGCTCAATCCTTTCTTTTTCTCGTTGGTTTGGCTGCTTCGGCAGCTTTTTTCCTAATTTGCCCCTACCCAGCATCCCTACCATGGCTGTGAATGACAATACCGTACGTAAACAGAGCTAGTTGCCTAGTTAGGCTACAGAGATAGCTTGGGGGTATACTGTACTGGTCCATATTGCTCTAGCTAGCTATGAGAGAGAGAGCCTGGAATATATGCTCAATGTGCAAGCTGCTTCTCTACAATTGGCTTCTATTCACACAAGAGTTAATGTTTCTTTGACCAAAATTAACTTCTACTGTGTTGGGATCGTGTCATGTTTTGGATACTTATATTTGTTGAAAATTTAGTAGCACCGCCACCACATATCTAGTCCATATATGCTTTTGAATTAAAATTTCCGGAACTTTGTAAAAATGCAGAAACATGATTGTTTAGGAGGACAAGAATTGGAGGGCAACCATATCTTCATGGAGGTGCAGAAAGGAAAAGGAGAAATCGGTAATTGAGAATGTATAAATGTGTTGTAGGATTAAAGAATGTTTCTCTAATCCCATCAAGAGCTGAGAGATTTGGTTCAGCGAAGAGCAGGCTGCTGCTGCTAAATTAGCTCGATCTTGATCTTGTTGAGGTGTACATCTGTGCGTGTCTCTTTTTGTGTGTTTTAGGGTGTGTCAGTGACTCAGTGAGGTGTGATTGACTGATTTGAGTACTCACTTTGTGTGTTGTCTCTCTGCCAAGACACAGCACAAGCACCTTAATTATATATATCATTTGATAATTATTTTTTCTTTCTTTTTGCCAATCCCCATTAAACCGAGATTAAGCAGACTCTTGTACTTTAATCGCCTTACTAATATACTAGCATTTTTATTCACCAAAACCAAGAAATACCAATGATACTTGGCTTGGGTGATCGGAAAAAAAAAAATATACAAGATTGAAAGGATGCTAAACAAAAATTAGAACCATCATATTTCAATCCGAAGACATAAGGCCTCGAACTTCCCTTGTACAATAAAAGAATCAATTAAGCCCAACCCGACCCCAAAATACAGGAGCCGAAATCGGGTAAAAAAACAATTGAAGCCATTTTACGAAAAATAACGAATCAAATGTAACATGAATCAGTGAAAAAAATTAGAGTCAAGGGAAGAAAAAAAATTGAATTAATCCCCTTAACCTCCTTATTAGGGCACAAGGAGTGCCCCAACCCCAATGGGAGAATCTAACTTAGTTAGCTGCCGCAATTGGGGTCCTCGGACTAGGCAGGCCCATATATGCAAGCCTGGGTGAGAGCCGGACCTTTGGGCTGGGCCTTGGAGAAGGAACTGGGCCATAATTCCCAGGACCAACACGTGGCGATAGGTTGACTTGTTCCAATGCTCTGGATTGTAGGTCAATAGGGTAGTCTCGCACACACCCGATTCGGGGTCCAGTTCCTGTAGACCACTTGCATGACAAACGCTTGGCCATGGTAAACACCGGTGGTTTTGCACTGGCACCGTCAACCTTCTTCTGTTCTTCCAAACGAACGGCGGTGATCGGTGCCCTCTTGATCAGATCATCGACTGCAGTTGCATTTGCACCCTCCGATTGTGCCGACTTAAATGACTTTTGCTTTGTTAGTTCCTCCCCTTCCGCTCTCTTCATTGAAGGATAGTCATCATCAATTGCACACTTCTGTGGAAAAGAAAAAAAAGATTTGACCAAAATGTTAAGCGTGATTAGCTATAATACATGGCTCAACAGCATACGGCCAGGGTTACCAAAATTTATTCACTAAACGACGTAACACTGCTGCATCATTTAGTGAACTAATCTGAACATTATTAATTGTCATAAAGAAATACAAGGACATTTACCTTTACATTAGTGAGATCAACATGATTATCTTCGAGGAAGCTGATAAATTCCATGAAGTTCTCTTCTGTAGGGTGATAATGACCGCTGTATGGCCAAATAGCCTGAAATAACAAGTTCAAAGTAAGTAAGAATATGGCATACAAACTAAGACTTTATAATGTGTTGTTTATTTCAGAGGCACAATTTAGTACCTCAAGAATTCCATCATGAGCAACCAATCTTCCAGCTGCTGTGGTAGCACCTCCAGATAGAAAACTCGAATGTTGAAACTTACCCTTCTTCTTCTGACCCACATACAAAGCCCTTGTTGTGCTTAGCACAAAAATCGATTTCGAACCTTCAGTGCTATTCACAAGCTTCCCATTTTGCTTATAAATGAGCTTCCCATCTTCCACTACTACTTCATAGGCTTCCCTTTGTTTCTGAAATATCAAACACAGGATAGCACAGTCAGATATGTATGTATTGATCGATTTGATAATGCAGCAGGCATTTATGTGTCTAAGTGTAAATGCAACTAGCTAGGAGAAGGGTTAGAACTAACCGGTCCAAGGTAGTCTATGCATTGACGCTGTAGAACTGCCCTCGAGCATTTCTCGAGATTTGATTCTTTGCCATCCCCAACATCAAGCCTGCATTATACCAACTGATCAGTAAGTTATAAAGCAAAAAAAAATTGAGTGTACATTTATGTTCCATACGCTCCTACAATCAACAATAAGAAAAATTACTTACCAGTAGAAGAAAGGCTGAGTGCTCTCACTTTCAAACCAGATATCATAGTAAAAGTGTAAGTTGTGTCCATACCGATGGCGTGGATCAATCTGCAGAAGACATCAAGAGTAAACAGCATAATGTTAGACCATGAGTGCGTAATTGAGTACCCTAATGTTTTATGAGGAAGGTACATCAAGCATTGATCAAAAGTGGTGGACTTACAGCTTCAAGCCAATGTTGAAGAGCTAATTTCTGTGCCTTCTCATCCTTAGACAAACCTTTTCCAACCTGAAATAACAGAGCAAGTGTTAATACTCAAATGAGTCCCCAATAAGCAAAACAAACAGATAGACAGAATGTATAAGAAAGATAACACACCTTGGCAGCTTTAGTCCTCGCCCTTGCCCACCTCGAAACGGCAGTTTCTGGCTTCTTAACATTGAAGACTGACACGGAATTCTGTTCGAGAGCTGCATCTAATGTCTTCCACCTGAAAATCATTTGAAAATAACAAAATCAATCAAACCATTTTTTTTTATCAAAAAAAAAAAAACTGATGAAATTCAAGCACACGTTCAAAATAAGCAAGTGACTAAATAATTACCAGAGCTCCTCAGCCACCACTGCACAATCGGCAAGGTTTCTTCGAGTTCGATAACTCTTGTAAACCTTCTGAAGTGTCACTGCTGCAGCATCAAGCTCATTAACCGGTCGAGGCGAAAACATAAATTCCGGTGGGGACAGAGCAAGTGCAGGCATTGGTTTATGTTTCAACTCATTTTTGCCTCTACAAACATCTGACCCTAACATGTCCTTCAATGAGGGATTCCTGTCCAGCATTACATTTTCAGGCTTGCAATCCCTGAAGCGCGTCGAATTGTTAAGGCCACCTAACTTGTCGGAGACGGTCGTGGTTTCGGATTCTGAGCTTTTCTTAAAGCTGTGTGTTCTCAGAATCACACCCCCATTTTTGGGACTGATCAAACTGATGTTGTAAGCCAAATCGAAGAAATTATGCTTCACAATCTCTTCCCAGGCCGAGGCAAGCAAGGACAGAGATAGCCCCATAAAAACTGCTCCACAAGGGCCTCAACTCAAACACAGCCAAAAGGGGTGAAGGTTTTTGAGAATATCCAAAAGGGTTTGGAGAATCCAAAGGGTGGGAGATCAAATCTTGCACAAGTGATTGTATGACTCTGACTTGCTTATCTCCTTACTTATATATAGACCGGCCTCAAAAAACAAAAACAAACAAGTGAACAACCGCCCCTCAACTAGTCCCTTCAAATACGTGTCAAGGAAATTGAAAAGAAAATTAACAAATTGAGACTTTGAATTCTCGGACAACCAAATAGGGTTACTTTGGAATTGGAGGAGATCTAAATTGATACGTGGTGGTGGGTTTCAACGTTTGAGTTTTCTTTGGTTCAAAGGGCACGATAGGTTTGAGGAATTCAAAGCTTGAGAAATGGATTCGAGTTTGCGGAATGTGAACAGGTGGGTTATAAAGGTTTTCCACAAAAGCATGGGAACTTGGATTTGGCGGTCAAAATTAGGAAGCCAGCTGGCTTTTGCCTGGTTTCCGTGAAAAAACACAGAAGCTAGTGCTTTCTTTTTAAGTCTATTATACGGAACGAACTGGGATTTTGTGTGCAGGCTTTTTGGGCTCAATTTAATCAAAATCAAATTAATAAGGAGTCAACAACTTCAATTTGGTCGTGCTACTCATGGACGCGGCTGTTAATCCAAACAGAGACAGTCATGTATTGTAGCGTTTGTTGCTCACTGTAGCTGTCCCTGCGTCTATTTTCTCATACCTTTATGTCCCTTCTTTGACGGAATCGTCAATTTACCATAATACCCTTTTCCTTTTTTCCATCATAAATTATTTTCAACCACTTTTTTTTTTTTTGCCATTTCAACCACCCTTCAAAGTTCTATCTACATGGTCTTCATTTTTTTTTTTGTTACACGGGAAGCCAAGCGGCAAGCAAAGAAAAAAACTACCTAGCAGACCTGTTCAAACCAACAAATCTGGGATCTACATGGTCTTCATTTAGATCAAGGATCTAACATCAATTCATATTAAAAGATAATTAAATGAAATTTTGTGATGCACGTTAGATTATGAAGACAAATGCTCACCAGAATATCATGTATGTTTAAGACTTAATAACAAAAGGATTTAGAACTAGGTTTGATAGACATCACGATTGTAGCAATGTACGTATACTTATGAATATCTAAATGGGGAAAATTTTAACGTTTTATCGGACTCTGTTATAATAAGTCATTCTATTGAGCATCAGTATATTAACATTTTGGAGAGGACCAATGCAAGAGACGTCTCTCAGACTCTCACAACGAATAAAAGAAAAATATCACTGCATCAACGACTATATTAATTAATATTAGTTTACCGACACATGATGTGATGTTAGAAAAGTCTCTAAGACCTTGGTTGTTAGTAATGGATTAATTAATTAATGGAAGTTTAGTAGTGATACATGCATAAATACATATATACTATGTTTAAGATAAAATATATTGTTAATCAATTTTTTTTTCGTAAATAACCTTCAAATATAAAAAAAAAACTTTGAAAACCAAATAATCATTACCAAATAAATTTTAATATATATAAATAAAATTATTTCATTATCTATTTTTTTCTCTTAGCAATAATTGTTTCACCACATATATAGCACGTGAGAAGTTGCTAATATGGATAATAAGAATAAATAATACACATAACATGTTCTACTGTCTATGTTAATAGTTTATAGCTAGAAAACTATAATTTTACTTTCACAATTTACGACCAGGAGTCCATGAAACAAGTCAACAACAGAATTGATAGACTAGAAGATGATATTATTGTAGATCGATGATGTGAAATTGGTAACGTCTAGCGCCTGCTTGGATTGTGAAGTAGAAGACGTGTTTCATTACTACATGAATACTACAAGTCTATAACACATGCAATTAGTCAATATTATAAATAACGTACATAGATAGTTAAAACTATACAGTCAACAGTCAATTCAAGAAAATGGAATGGCTATCAAACAATCAATGCAATATTCCTCGTGAACTACACCTTTGCACGCACGCAATACTCATCCTCAAGACATATTCAATATTCCTTACATAAAGCTCTACTGCTAAACCCTTAATTTAGTTATGGCGTTTCGATCAATCTGCATTTTAAATAATTGACTATTTTTTGTAAACTCTATTCTTACATTAGGGATACGAGGATGATTTTGAGTCTATCTGCAATGCGGAATAACTTAGAATGAGAAGTTAACTAATTCATTTTAAAGCGTTTTTTTGTTGATCAAATTATTATTTTAAGTATAGATTAGGAAAAAAAAACTATATCATCAAATTCTTATAGCTACCTATTGATAGTAGCTATATGCCCATCGAAAGTATAACTTCAACGGTCACCTTTGTATATTAATTAACAAAGTGATCCATAGATTAATTGAATATGCTCCAATGATTTGTTGGTCTTCAATTACAACTTACAAGGTCGGCTTAATTTATTATATGATCGAATTATAAAATGAGTGCTTGGACCTTTAAAATGGCTGTACCCTAATGGCATGTTTACTTACTTGAAATGGGAATGGGAATGAAGGAATCGATTCCAATTCATGAGCTTTCCTGTGTTTACTAACATATACATGGAATCGGAATGACTGTGGGTCCCACGTAAAAGTGAGTAAAAATGAGGAATCCATTCCCGAATATCAGGAATTTGATTACCAAGGGGGGAGTAGGTATTAGGAATGATTCCATCGGAATGAATTCCGATTCATTCACAATTTCCATTCCAAGTAAGTAAACATGCCATAAATGTCAAAGTGCTGATTCTATTTAAAACTCTAATACCATACTGTAAATTAAATATTTATATGGCACGAGGGTATAAAAACTAATTATAATTTTCTTACATCCAATGTGCAATGTACGTACCGCCATGTTTAATAATCAGTTAATGTAACACAATCATTCGCAAATTTACGTTCTTTATTTTAGTATTGCATGTTGGAGATGGACACGTCAAATTACACAAAGTAATTATTTGTTATCGTTTTCATTAAGAAAAGAATAATGATCATCGTTTTCATTATAGTAAAATGCAATACGTCAAAGCTATTTTGAACTTCATATATACTTAATTTTACATTTGTGTTCATGTTGCGCGAGTCATGATCGATCATTCATGTGTGTATCACGGAGCCATTTTAGTGTTCGATCTACTAACTGCATGCATGGCGCATAACATGTATCACATATTTCTTATCGTCAAGTTTTAATTTTATAGCGTGAGATCTATCGTATACTAGCGTTGTAATGTATATAATAAAAGTTCATGCAACATATATTGTATAAGTGTAAAACTTTTAAACGCATATTAATAAATAATAGATTTTTGTAAATATCATATCGAATCCATGTGAATTTCAACAAAGGACAAAATGTAAAATGTGATGCATGTTCGTTTAAAGAAAAATTTCATTCTTCATTTCTCAAAAACAAAGACCGTCCACCAACTCGTATGTACACGACAGTTCGACCAAGATTTTTCTCTTGTTGAGATTACAGGTGACAACTGACAAATCAGTCAATTAACAAAAATTTCCGCGCAAACGGGGGATATGGGTATTTTCGTAAATTGGTATAGGGTTGAAATAGTCCATCTGTCCACATCATGGCAGTGGACCAATCAGCCATGCTGATGTGGCATCTGCTTTATCCCGTGTGCATGGTTCAATAAGATTTAATATTTTATTTCTGTCAACTCTATCTAAGCCGCGTTTTCGTTTTCCTCGTACAAAACTATAAAATTTTGCTGAACCCCCAAAATGGTTATGGTCGAAGCAAATTTGTATATCTATGTATGGAAATGTTAAGCGCCTGTCCTATAACGTTTTACAAAACTATTTTTAAAAAATTGTCTTACAAAACAAAAATAATAAATTGTATTATACATTTTTATAATTTGAGAATGTGTTCGGTAGTAATATTTTTCAAAAACAGTTTATAAAAATAAAAACAATACTTGTTTGGTAGTGACACTGGTGAGCTACTGATGGCTGAAAATGGCTGGGTTTTTATTTGCATTGGAGAAGGTTGGGTTACGTTTGAGATGGCTAAGATCTGGAAGGAAAATGGCTGGGTATTGTCGGAGATGGTTGGGTGGAGTTGGAAAAGGTTGGGTTTTGTTGGAAATGACTGGGATTTGAAAGGAAATTGTTGGGTGTCGTAGGAGAAGATTGAGTTTCGTTAAAGATTAGAGATGACTGTAATTTGGAAGGAATTGTTAGTGTGTGATGAAGATCTTGCATTTGAAAATAAAAAATAAAAAATATTGTGCATGTTTGTTGTTTTCACAAAACAGAGAAAACATGCTTAGGTTGTTTTCAAAATTCACTATGCATTCTCAGGTTGTATTCTGAAATCAATTTTGTTTGTTTTCTAAGATTGCTATGTCGAACGCATTTTACAAGTGTTTTATAATTTGTAATATAGAAAATTATTTTCAAAAACGTTATCGAACAGGACCTAAGAAATTCTATAAAATAAAGAGACATATGAACAAAGAAGGAGCCAAAATCTTATTTTAGTAGTAACTAGTAATCTTTTTATGCCGTAAAACTAAACTCATTAACCGTTACACCTAATTTCTCTTACATTCAATAAATGAAAATTGATGAATCAATTATTATTCGGAGACAGAAATTCATAGTTGAGATCTTATTCAACGTCGTGTAGAAATAAGTATCACAAGACTCATAAATAGATAATTATAATTATTGCGGAGTTTAAAATTAAAATGTTAAAGTCGTAATATACTGTATAAGCCAACTTCCACATGTATTGGTATTGAATGTCGAGCTACCACGTACTATTCAATAGCTTTATATGCAATGAACCAACCACCATTATTAAATTTCTTCTTCTTCTTATCTCAACTAGTTTTCAATCTTTGACCATGATGATATGGAGATCCATACCCATCAAAATCTCATAAATGTTCTCTTTGAAGATCTTTGTAAACTTAATCGAGGTTTTGGTTCTATGTCCCCCTCGAAGTGTCATCTTTAATAAATTTTCTATTTCCCTAAAAAAAAATCTCATAAATGTTTGAAACAAATAAACAAAAATACGCACTAGCCAACTCATGCTCTTGTAGTATTGTTGTTATGTATATATATATATATACGTGTGCGTGTATATATATATTTATATGAGTATGGGACAGCACTACTTTTTCAATTAATTATACGTACACACTCAATTAATACATAAAAATAAGATCATTGCATGTTTATGTTAAATCAATCTTCTCATTGTTTGCTAGCTAGTTATGGCAGATACCTATAAATAATGAACCAGGAAAATGGAGATCAATGGAGAACAGTTCAATAGAATTGGGTTGACCAATCAATTTGGACCACTTAATTGAATTGATTAACTATTACTAGCAGCCTCAGTTTAGCTAGAGTTTTCAAACATTGCAAACTTTGATTTGCAATTACTGTACAAACTAAGACCTTGAACTAAAAGCAAGATATATATATATATATATATATGGTTTTTAATGTATTTCTGGAAATGCTGCAGCCTACAATGCAGAGAAGAATTTAGGCTGAAGATATTCTTCTTGACCTTCAAAGTCGATGTCTGCTCCTTGCCTTCCCCTTGTTTAATGAAGTTTTTCTTCCCAAAAAGTTGATGGTCAAAGTGACCAACCGAATTTAATCCTTATCTGAAACTTGAAATTTAGGATTGTTTTTATTAAAAATTGCTCTAATGTTTTCAGTTGGGCCATTTTGTTAGGGCTCTTGACAAGAATGGGCCTGACCGGTTAAGGGATATCCACAAATAATTAGAATGAAACACAATCTTAAATTAGAATGCAACACACTCACAACGTGGAAGTGTTTACCCATTAACCTTGTATAAAAATATTGGTGTTGTTTAAGGAAATATAAATGGAGAGAGAAATATCAGAGAATATGATATATTTCATTAATGAATAAGGGTCTCTATATATAGAGAAGTACAAAGTACAATCTGTATTGATGTAAGAAATATCTATACTAAATACAATCCATATTTCAACAGGATAACCTATTCTAGAGAATCATAGTTTGACAATGCTCACAATAATAATATCCTAAAACATGTGTTATAAATTATTGGATTTATATTTTTTAAGAAAGGGTTTTTTTTTTTTAATAAATATATTTTTTACGAGAAAGTATTGAATAGTGTGGTATCACATTTACGAAACATAAAATTAATATCGAAAACCGAAAACACCCTTATTTCTTTTATACTTATACTCATGACAATCTTTTATAAGGCCAGTCGGATAAATTGGTTGGTATGCGGGAGAAATTTTTGTTTCTTTAGTTTTTTTTTTTATAACAGTTTTTTCAATTCCTATAAGAGATATTTAACTTTATTATCTGTTAACTTTTCTATTTAAATATATCACTTTTCCCCGAACTTCACTACTTCACTTTGTCCCCGCCAAACAAAATGGTCAAAACCTATGCCAAAATGTTCGCAAGGATGAGAGGAGTAACTTTTATAACGGGCTAAGCTCGATTCGGCCTAGAATTGGTCGAATTTAGCGAAACTTATGGTGGTCGGAACTTTAATCGTAAAATTCTCCGCCGTCTGGCGACGGTTTGAGGCGAGGTTGGTGGCGTTGAACTCACCTTAAGGAGGGCTTCAAAGCCCAATAGGTGTTGTCCTCTGATTTGGCCGTAATCGGAGGTGTATTCGATGAAAACCCTCGGCAGGAACGAAAGTGATATAGAAAATTAAAGTTCAGGGACTAAAGTGATATATTTCAAACTCCAGGGATGAAAGTGTCGAATGGATCATAATTCAGGGACTAAAGGTGATTTTTTCCTTCTATAATTATACAATTTCTTTATGTAATGCGCACATTGCACTCTTACCGTTATAATTTTAGAGTATAATTTTATTTTTACATTCTATCATCTCATTTGATAGTTACATCGTGATTGGACGATCAAATTGAAAACTGCATTACGTGAAGCCCGATCGGCGGACGAAAGTCGAACGACCGAGAAATAAAATAATAATAGGTTTTGTATTTCATAAATCCCTCGTAGAAAAAATTCTTTGTATATTTGAAACTTGGAACCCGCTGAGAGGGACACCTAGCGTTCAATAAAACAATCGAATCGAATCGAATCACAAAAAAGAATATGTAAAATTGTAAATAAAGTTTTTGCATTTACCTTTCCGAAAAAAAATAAAAAATCGAATCGAATCGAATGGACGCGCCGCCATTTTCTTTGTAAGTTGTAGGTAGGTAGGCTCGCGTTGCGTTGTCCAAATTGATCCATCTTGGTCTCATCTGTTTCGTTCTCGTTCTGTGTGCCAACCATCTCCCATGGCCGAATCCAAACCTGGCCCAACACAACCTTCATCATCAGGTACGATTTTTCTGACACCGTTAATCTGCAATTCTCGTTTTGATCCTATTTGGCTGATAACCCATTTTGCTAGCTAGATTGTTCAATCGATTTTTTTTTCAAGGAAGATTATCGGAACTTTTTTATTTTCTGTGCTGGGTTTGAGATTATGAGAATGGAAAATGAACACTTTGAATCTAATAACATTGGGATTGCTTTGTCTGTGCTGAATCTGATCATCATGTATCTGTACCTTGTCTAGAAAAGGGAATGAATTGTTGATCAATGGGGTAAATTTCGTATAAATATTTAAATTTCTGGCAGATAAAGAAGTAAAAGCACCCAATTTGATTGAAAGAGCAAAGGAAGAGATTGGAGCAATGTTGCATCACACAGACAAATCAAATCACCAGCACAAGGAGACTCATGGTTTGCGTACAGATATTGATGAAAAGACTCCATTAGAGGAAGTTAAAGCACCAAATGTGTTTGAGCGAGCAAAGGAGGAGATTGAGGCCATAGTGGAAGCAATTCATCCCAAGAAAGAATCTGAATCCGGTCTTGAAACTAAAAAGGAGCCAAAGCAGGACAAAGCTGATTCAAAATCAGGTATGGAATTCATGACAAAGCTGATTATATGAGATTGTTTTTGGGTACTTTTAATTGCATAGGCTTTAGGACTAGTATTTCTAATGAGATAAAAGAGCAATGAAACGTGGTTGAGAACAGGCATTTGATTTCTCCATCATTAGTACAAATCACATGTTAAGCAATGACATCTTCAAGTTTAAAAGCCAAAACTTGGGTCTTCATTTACCCTTAATACTATTTCATGTTTGCAGAAAATCATGGCAAGTCACCTAAATTTATAGATATTGCCAAGGGAAAGATTGGAGCAATCATGCATCATGACAAGTCACCGAAGCTGCACGATAAAGAAACTCATGGAACGAGTGATGACATCCACAAGAGCACCCCAGTCGATCGCGTCAAGGCTCCAAATGTTTTCAAAAGAGCAAAAGAAGAAATCGAGGCCATTGTCCAGACAATTCATCCTAAGAAAGAAGAGAAGAATCCAGTCTCCCCACCTAAGAAGAAGGAAGAATCCAGTCTCCCCACCTAAGAAGAAGGAAGTATGGTAAACTTGTAACATTTCTTACTCGTTGTTATTGACATTTTCATTACCAAATCGATTCGAATTCAACAGCCTCCCACATGGGGGGACTTTATTTATCAATGACATGCGTTGATACGGGATGGTAGTTGTATTTAACTAAGCCCAGATTTTCAGATCAAATATCTTCTTCTGCTTCTATTTAAACTCAACAGTAGCCTTTTCATATATGCTAGAGCCAGACTACTACTTTTTGTGTTCAAAAAACAAAGAGACAAACTACGGGGAAGCCAAGCCTTAAAAAACGAAGGCACAGCAAAGCATAACGGGGGTCATGACGATCACCCGAAACCCTCCAGAATTCCATGCTTGTTTTTGGAGTCCCAACACAAGAACACTTTTTCGATACTCAAATATCGTGGTTGAGATTTGAGAAGATTTGATCGTAATGTAGGGACAAATTGAATTGAAATGGTAGCCTTTTTGAGTGATCGAGTCTTTTGGATTCACTCATCGTCACCCATGTTCTCATGTGATGTGAGCATATATCTCTTTCTGAGTCAAATCCATGGTGCTTCTTCCTCACCCATATTTCTCGTATTTAAGCAGCAATTGCTCTCATCGCTCTACCAACCAAATATACTTGATTTTCACGTTCAAGTTCAACTCTGGAATTTGGCATGGAATATACGAAAACTTGTGTTGCGAATATGTGCGGCAAATCCTGTGAGAGATTGATTGGGAGATGTATTGAGATGATAGTGAACTCTGATGTGGATATTGTCACTATTGAGAAAGCCCTGCCTCAAAATCCGTGAAGTGAATCACGGATTCGAGGTTGGCACTTGGCTTGAGCAGCAGGGCTCAGAGCAACAATGCTACTAGTAATTTTCCGGACAAGCACATGAAGAGGATATACAGGGCTTTGGATTCGGATGATGTTGAGTTGGTTCGAATGCTGTTGAAAGAGGGGCATACTAATCTCGACAATGCATATGCGCTTCACTATGCTGTGGCATACTGTGAAACAAAGACCACGGCGGAGCTGCTTGATCTTGGAATTTCCGATGTGAATTGCAGGAATCTGAGGGGATACACTGTGCTGCACGTTGCGGCAACCAGGAAGGAGCCTAAGATCATTGTGTCACTCCTTACCAAGGGTGCTCGCCCCTCGGATCTTAAGTTGGATGGGAGGAAAGCTGTTCAGATCACCAAGCGTCTCACCAGGGCTGCGGCGGATTTTTTCAAGTCGAATGATAAAGGCAAGTCTTCTTCCAACGACTGCTTGTGCATAGAGATATTGGAGCAAGCAGAAAGGAGGGATCCATTGCTTGGGGAAGCTTCTCTTTCTCTTGCAATGGCTGGCAACGATCTGCGTATGAAGCTCTTGTACCTTGAGAACAGAGGTAATTCTCGCCATCATTCCTGCTCTTCGTAGGAATAAATCCAATTTCTACCAGTAAAAAATCAGCTTATGCAATCTGATCATGCTATTGACTGATTATTTCTTGTCTCAGTTGGGCTGGCAAGGTACGTGTTCCACTGTTCCCCATGGAAGCAAAGGTTGTAATGGATATTACTCTACTTGATGAAACTTCCGAGTTTCCAGAGAACGACTGTGGACTTGAATGAGGCACCCTTTAAAATTAAAGAAGAACACCTTGCCAGACTAAGAGCACTATGTCGAGCTGGTAAGAAATCAGTGTCACATGGACATGAACCTTCACCTTCCTAGTATTTAGCTTTGTAATAGTAATACTAAGTCTTCTGCTTTTTTATGTGGACAGTGGAAATCCGGAAACGCTTCTTCCCTCGTTGTTCAGAAGTACTGAATAAGATCATGGATTGCGACGATATGTCACAGATTACATACACAGGGGATGACACTGCAGAAGTACGGCTCACGAAGAGAAAAAGGTACTTGGAAATCCAAGAAGTACCAAGTAAAGCTTTCGATGAGGATAAACAGGAATCTGATCGTCCGGGAATATCGTCTTCCTCATCTTCTACATCAGTACGAGTGGTGAGGCCTAAGCTCACTGTCATGGAATAATATGCGAGTCAAACTTGTAAGAGCCAGAAATTGATCGTCACCTGTATGTTCATTCTTGGCTTCTTCATCTTTTTAAGATCACAACTCTGTATTAATAGGATCATAGGAAAAGTGGGATTTGAGTTTGTCTTATGGGGATGATGTTGTATGCTGTCTGCATAAATGGATATATGTATGCCATCTTTTTGCCTCATCACTCTTTATGCAGCAGAGTCAGAAGTAAAAGCCCGAGACATAATACACCCTAAAGCTCCTACTCTTATGAATTGACGCAAATGTGAAATATGGTATAATTTACATCATATTTGTCTGATCAAGCTGAGAGCTCAGGAGAGAGATTTTTACAATTGAGACCTTAAAGAATATACAAACATAAATTGGGGAGAAAAAAAGGGGGGGGGGGGGGGGGGAATAAAAGTAGATATAAGTATATACAACTACAAAAGAGTCCATAGCTATAAGGTTAAGGAGCTTTTGATTGCATCTTCATTCTCAGATCTTCACAACTGTAGAAGAAACAACCCCAAAACCCATTAGATTTTACCAAATTTACAAAAAATTAAGAGACATTCACGTTGAAGAGAACGATATACCTATGAAATCAAGGCACTGATCCAACACAACCCGCTTGCTCCACCAGGCAATTACTAACATATCCACTCCAATCACGCGGCTTGACAATCAAATCCTCAAACTCTTGTGGCTCCGTAATCAAATCCTCCAATTCTTGGTAGAAGTACGGGTCATTCACTGCAAATTCATCATCGAAAACTGAATTTCCTTCCAACAATTCCTCGGACACATCATGATAAACAGAGTGCATATCTGCCCGTGGCTTCTGATTTTGAACCGAACTTAATGATTTATCAACCATGGAAGCTGACAATGTGGTCTCTTGCTGTGGCGGAACCACTGCTTCTGGGACGTGAACTTGGTTCCCACATTCACCAAAGTCCTCAAAGCCTTGGGCTGAAAGTAATCTCCTTCTCTTTCCTAAATCGCCCCCATCAAGCTCACTCTTCAACATCCTCTTCTGCATTATGTGCTGCACAAAGTTGGGATTCCTTGTTGCCTTTGTCAAAAAAAACAGCATCCTCTGCTGCTTACTCTCGGAACTTCGAATCCTCTGTTCGACAGCAGTCAGTTGATGCTGCGAGTACTTCTGCTGTTGTCTCAGGTTCAAGATTTCCACCTTCAATCCGTCCTGGTCCTTCTTCAGAGTTTCGAGTTGGGCTTCCAACCCGGCTTTTCCGGTTGAATCAGCAGAGACTATGCTTCCTTGTGGCTGCTTGTTGTACCTGCTTCTTCTCTTGATGCTTTTCAGCAAGTGCTTCTTCCCTCTTCGAAACCCTTCATTTGCAAATTCCCACCTATCCGGATCAACCTTCTTGAATCCCTGAATTCAAAATCAATACAACCCATCAATAAAGCAAAAATCAAGACCAAGTAACTGGTATCAAATCACATATGAATTAAACATTGATTTGCAACTAGGATCAAAATCCGAAACTTTACGAAAGAGTTGGGAAGTATTCACATAAGTGTTGAGCTGGCGGATGAAGCTTGAGAAATTGCTGTGCTTGAAGTACTTGGGCAATAGGGTCTTGGAGAACTCGTGGGAGTCCCAAACTATGAAGCTTTGGCGAGCTTCGCTCCACGACACAACCGGGTCGGTTTCCGGGTCGTCCACCATTTGAAAGGTTTTGTTGAGAAACGGGGGCGGCCCAGTTTCGAGCAAACACTCCATGGGCTTGGGCAACACCATGGATGAAGATGAAGAATGTGATCCATTAGTATTATTACCACTACCACCACTATTGAAGCAATCTCTGCAATCAAAATCATCCACAACAAACTCTATGCTTTCTTCCTTGATTTGGACCACCTCTCGCTTAGCTAATTCCAAGGTCTCGTTTGGTTTCTCCACTTCCTCGGTGAGTTTTGGTGAAGCGGTGGAGGAAGAAGAAGAAGAAGAAGACCCATCAAAATTACCACCTTTGCTAGTCACCACCTTTGACTCTTCCACCGCTTCTTCTGAAGTGTTTTTGGGTTTTGAAAACTGGGTCGTCGGTGAAAATGGTGAACAAGATCCTCCAAAACCACCGTCAGGAACCACCATTTTTTGTTTAGTATGTGAAGAGTGGTTTCAGAATTGGCAAGTGAGTCTGTGAAGCTAATAGTGAGTAAACCATCGGGTAGTAAAAAATGGCAGGGTTCTATAGTATAGATACAGAGAAGATCAATTGTTTATTTGTTTGGGTTTTTTCAGGTGGAAATTCAGAGTGACCGAGTGTATCCATTCAAGGAACACAAGGCCACGTGTACCAGTGTTACCAACATGACCCCATGTACTGTGTCCCTACTTAATCCAAGCCCCTCAAATGTCTAGAAACTTCCAAATCGCCCCAACTGTAACTCCCAATTTAAAATTTGAGACGTGCTTCAGTGCAGCACAGACAACAGGTTGTGAGCGTGTGTGTGGAGGATCTAGGCCGTTTTAAGTAAGTCAGTCAAATTTTCATCAAATCTAGGCCGTATGTTTTATTTTCCATTTCCAAATCTGTCGCAACATGTCCGTAAAATGGACTTGCAGAATGCAGACAGTATATTTATCGTTTTGCCTCTTGTCTTTTTTTTTTCCCTGTTAAATCAGAGGAAATGAGATTATGTGGCAAATTCTTGAGCGGTGGATGTCCACGTGACTAATTAAACGGTCCAGATCATGCGGTTTCTTGAGCTTCCTTGTCGGTCCCTCTCTGCATGGGCGCCATCTGGTATCAGCAGGTTCATGGTGCATCATAGGACTCGGTTCGGGGGATCTCTTTATCTGATGAGCAATGACATTTGCTGACGTCACCTTGGTTCATATTGTGACTGGTACTTGCCACTTGGTAGCCATTCTACAGTGGTGACTGACTGACCGGTGAGTTTATGTTAAATGTGTCTTGTTTTATTTCCCGTGTGGCCGTGACGCCGTGTATATATATATCACCATGCAGTAAACTGCAACTCATTGAATCAATCAACTTAACCAAGAATTATTCAGTAATTGTTAGTACTTTAACGTGGCTGTATGCTAAATCAAATTCACAACATGACGGATTAGAAAATATGAATGCAAGGCCATTTTAACAATGAAAAATTTTATAGTGTTCTAGAGTATGAATGTTGTTCAATTTTAAATTATCGAAACCAATAAACCAAATAAAAATATATCTGAATGACAGATTGATTGTACATCAACAAAAAAGTATTAGCTCCATCCAAATAGAAAGCCTAGTATGTCAATTGTCAAGTTTAGGCCCTAGATGATTTTGGCCTGGGTTACAGACCGGTTTACAAGCCTAAAGTTGGACTGCACTCGTTTCTTTGGTCACCTTTTGGTTGCTATTTTGATTGTAATTGCATATATATATATATATATATATAGCTAGAAGCCTAGAACTATATACGAGTATGACCAAGCTATATCCAATTACAGCCAGCAAGGTGTAAAACGTAAGGTTAACAAGTTTTGGTTTGACCATAAGACGGTCAAAACCCAATTCATAATCGACAATCTGCACCATAGTACTTAAGTCTAGAGAATGATGGGGAAGAACCATATATAATATAGTAAAACATCAAAGCAACCAACACAAATTGATTATCATCGATACTATATATAATGCCAAGCGAACAATATTAGAAAGTGCAGACAGCAATCCAATTCGACACTGATGTTTGAAGTTCAGATTGAGCAGTTGGAGGTATAGACATGGGAGTAATTGCAACCTGTCATACCCAAAAAAAGAGGCAACAAATTAAACACCATATATACCAGCAGTTTAAGGCTATGAGTCTGATCGAAATCAAGTGACGTTGAAGTGTTGAACGAATCGAATTTCAACTCACAAATCCATCCTCAAGTGCTCTGATATCAAGATCTTCGCCTACATTTTCCTGCTGCTCCTCCAAGAACTGCATATATATGGATGGGGTTTAACTTCAGTTACATGGACACCCTCTTGGGTCATCCCTAGTTCTGAATTGAAAAAAAATACCATAGATTTCTAACAGGGTTAAACTTTTGCGTGGAGTCATATGTGACATGTTTATACCTCTAAACGAAAGCATTTGACGGTTTTTTGGGAGTTCATTTTTCTGGAAGCACCAACTGATTCAATCTCCACATTCTTGCGCTGAGAGTTCAAGCGGCGAGCTGCACCCTGAGAAAATCCAAGGAAGGGTTAGCCATATTCAAGGATGAACACATTAAAGCATTGCCTAAAATGAAACAAGCCAGAGCTGTTTACTACATTACTTGTCATCCAAGAAATAGACAGTGCTACTTACAGCTATAGAAGCTTCTCGGCCGAGCTGTGCTAGCTGAATACCAAGGCTTTGCTGATTGGACATGAAATTTGCAGCAGTAGGATGTTTTTTTATTGACACAGCTTTCCAGCTCAAAGAGGACCTCCACTGACTCTGCCTGGTCACTTTGAAGCCCTATTAAACCCAAGTAGGTATCCATACATATGTGAGCCACCAATCAAATGATCAAAATCAGAATACCAAAAACGTGGTTTCTGTTAAAATTCCAATCCTCAAGAGTACGTGACGTACTATTTCATTTTCATTTGTAACCATTGAATAGTTAATACACCAGTTATTTATTAGAAGGGCAAACCTTATTTGTTAGAGGACAACTAGGAATCTCAATATTGAGTAAGCAACTTTTGGGGAAAACTCCCTCCTGGATCCCCTTTACAGCTGCAAATATTAAAGGCGAGCACACAGTGGCTGCATCCTTCATATAACTTTCACAACTCACATCCTTCTTCCTAATAAATCACACACACGAAGAGTTACGCTATTGCGATGGGATCGAGAAAAAAAGCATTTAACATACTAAAAATGGAAGATGCAATCACCAATTCAAGGATATGCACAGAGAAGGTACACCGCATATTAATGCCTCTCTGGCTCCAGCAACAGCACCAGAGTAGAACCTATTATCAAGCCATGACCTAATTAATGCCCAACAAAGAAGAGCTTCTAAAGAAGCACAATAAAAACAAGTCAGTCATGAGCCAAAAAAAAAGTGCTACTTACATGTTGTTTCCAGAACTTGATCCTCTGTTTATTCCACTGACTACCTGAAAATCCAACTTACCAATCAATAAGAGTATCGAGTGATCTGAAGCGAACAAACTTGTATAAGAAAACCCTGCATATATATACCAGAGCAGGCTTTGACCAGTTGGAGAACAATGCGCCTGATAAAGCTAAAGAGACGCAATCGGCAGGGGTCCCTGATTAATATTCATCATTCAAGCCAAGCACATAATTAGTATATATATAAGTTCCTGATATATATATATATATAGAAGGAGAGGCATTACCAGAGACTTCAAAAGCAGTGGCGCCGTTGATTTGAGCCGAAGACACAGAGATTGTGTCACCGACAGTTACGGAGTGACCAGCCACTGATCTATCTCTGCGCAAGCCAAACAGTGCCTAGCTTACTTTATATACATTTTTTCAAGCTTAATTTTGTAGCAATCTCAGCCTGTTTCGTTAACAAGAAAATGAAGGAAAACATAAAATTGTTGAGGGGAGGACTAACGATTTAGGAGCGCAGACGCAAACATCAAGGCGAGATTCGAGAAGGAGAGCTTGGACAAGAAATGTGAGACCAGGAGACTCGATTCCCTCTCCATTTGTGACTAAAACCACTGGCTTTATTGCACACTCCTTTTCTTTAATGGCCTCCGAAGACAGCGAAGAGAAACGCGAAGAAGAAGAAAGTGTGTTTGGTTCAGAGGCAACATCGTCGCTTTTGAGAGCCAAAACTTGTTGAAGATTCGAGATCAAGCTCGGAGGCATGAAGTTGCTTTTCAGAGAGGTCGTCATTGTAGACTAGTAGTGTTGCTCGTACAGTCGTACGTACTGAAAATGGAAGGAAAGAAAAACAGAGAGATGGGAGGGAGATCGATCTGTCTCAACGTTGAAGATTCTTTAAATCTTTTTAGGAGCGAAAAAACCCTTCATAGATATTGTTAGTGGGGTAGTAGACGACCTTAATCTTTGCGCGCTATTCTAATAGTCTAGACTCTGTAATTTCTTAACATAATAGTACCTTCATACTTATGTCCTTCTTTTATTATTATTATTATTTTTCTTCAAGGAATGAATCATTGTGACAAGAGGCCTAGTTATGAATTGGTCTCCACTCTCAAGTGGTGTCTATCATTACATGGTCGCAGGAGTTCTCAGCTCCTTTAGGCCCCAGTAGAAAAGGTTTAAGCATTTGGAATGTAATGAGGCTAAATCAATTTCCCTCGCAATACTTTTGAAATTGTCAAAAAAAGTCCCAAAAGCATCTGATAATTAGGAAATTGGAGGTTCCTTAACATCATTGGATTTGACTAAAGAAGAGTAAGGAATTTGATTATAGAGAAATGGGGGGATTCTTGTAAGTCCTCATCAATGGCCATATGGTCCACTTCAATACCCAGACTTGATTCACAATTTAATGCTTTTTATCCTTTTTCTCCAATCTTGAAGCAAAAATGGTCCACTTCTTCCTGTAAATCCAGTACAATATACAGCATAGCTCATTTCATTCACATGGACTGCAGGCTGTATACTAGACTGAGGTAAAGGGCAAGAGATAATCCAATTTAGTACTCAAACTAAATGGTACAAATAATAAAGGATTTTGAGTCCTGGATTGGAGGCAAGTTTAATATACAGATCTTCATCAGATTCAGGACTCAACTTTAAGATGGCAGTTATCCCTATCCCAGCTGAAATCGAAATCACGTTACGTTGTAGAGTTGTAGCCATCAAATTGCAAATCAGTTGAGTATTATTATTATTATCATCCACGTACAACAAACTCTATGCTTTCTTCCTTGATTCTCGTTTTGCTTCTTCTCTGGGTTTTGAAAACTGGGTCGTCCATGAAAATGGTGAACAAAAGATCCACCAAAACCACCGTACGTCAGGAACCACCATTTTTTGTTTAGTTTAGAATTGGCCAAGCCAGGCCCATTCTTGTGAAGTAAGAGACTTAGAGCCATAAGGCCCAGGTCCAAATGTAAATTTTGAGTTTTTGAATGCTTGCTAAAAACTCATATTTTTGGTTTTTTTAGAGTAATTATCTATACTATATATTAAGAGAATAACCGTTGTCAACCAAAATAGATTTTTTTTACTAAAACAACCCTCGAGTATTAAATAACCCTAGATAAAAGTTAATTATTAGGGATAAAAAAGTAAAAAACAACATAATTAATATACAAAAAATAAAAAAATTACCCACTACTTTTTAAAATAAAAAACTGCTTCTTAATAAAAAAAATTGTCACACATGCAGAGCATGTGTCCACAATTCTAGTATTTTTTATAATTAGTGGGTAACTAATGTAGATAATTATTTTTTTAATTTTTTTTATATTAAAATTTTTACATTATTGACCCTAACTACTAATTGTTTTATAAAGATATTCATTTTTTTTTCAAAGAGGGGTGTTGCCCTCGCGAATGATTAATGAAACATCAAATACATGGGGGGGACATAAAATCTGAACCCCGTAATAATAATAAAAGAACATCTCAATAAAAAAAGTTTCCAATACATCCACATACTCAAATAAGCATCTACTAGCATGACGTAGAGCGCAAATGCCTACATCTACTGGACTACTGTTTTGAAAAAGCGGTGACCAACTGGAAAGACACATATGAAAAATGCATAAGGACATATGAGAAATTCTCTAGTGAGGACTTGTTGAGTACTTTCAAACTCAACTGTTGGATGAGCTTTTAATGAGTTTTTTAAATATCAACTAACATTTAAAATACTCATCTACCGGTTGAGTTTGAAAGTCCTCATTGTTTGGTATTCACTAGAGCCTCTCCCAAAGACATATATACCAATAACTATTTCAGTATGTGATCACCCTGTATGTCTCATCCTCCCACTAAGAAGCAGCCTTCAATTCGCTATGAACCCGCTACCGCCCTAGGGCAGGCACATCACCCAACGAGGGCAAACCAAGGCAATCACAAGATGTGTGCCCAAAACCAACAAGATGTAATGCAAACAAAAGAAACAAACAAAGCCAAAATTTATATATATAATCCTCTTATTCCTCTCGATGTCACTACCATTTTTCCCTTCTCTCTTTACCAAAATACTTTTTTCCTCCTATTCCTTTGTTTATCTCTTCCTTCCTTCGACTTCCTACAACATAGAGACCCATCATAGCTCAATTCGAATCGCGATAGTATTGATCACACCTCCCCAATCCATTCATCATACTTTCCTCTCTCTTCTCTCTCTCTTGAATCTCTTTGTTGCTTAGGATTTGGAATCTTTGCTGTGTTTCCGCGAACTCCTTCACCGACTTCCCTCTCAGACTCGCTGATTGAAGGTTTGATTTTCAAATTCGTGTTTTATATCTTCGTTTTCTCTTCAATTACCAGAGGTTGGATTTGATCTTCTTGATTCTGGTTTCTGTGTTTATTAATTGCCTAGGGTTTGTCTTTGCGATTTATTTCTAAGGATGCTGTTTACAATTGTGAAATCCAAATTCTATGATTTTGCTTTGATTTCGGAAAATTAGTTTATCGGTTAGATTCAAAAAATGGGGACTTGGTCGAATTTTTTCTTTCAATTTGTTGTGTAGAAATGATATTGAGTTTGGCTTGGTTAAGTTGAACTATTCATGTACAAAACCGGCTTTGTACAGGTTTTGTGATTTGATGTTTAGTTGCTTTTTGTGTTTTTTGTTTTAATTCGCATTTTCTTTTCACATCAGGGTTCTCATTACTCAGAAAAAAAATGTAAATATACGTTCTTCACCAAAGGCTCTGAAAGAAATCCTCATCTGAAAATCAATCGGCAAGGTAATCAGATTACGAAAACTGAAGTGATAGACACAATTTATGACACCATTTGTGAAAGAGTTTTATTTTTTATTTTCCATGTTTCAGAACACAATTGTAATAATTATATTCAACCAAGCAGCTCAGGAACATGAAATGGGCCCAAGAAGTTCTGCTTCTTTCATTTTCGAACCCAACAAGGAACTCAAAAACAATAAGAGAGAATAAACACCAATCTTCAGGAGTCGAAGCCCCAGCTTTCAGGTTCGTCAAAATATCCCATTTTTCTTCTAGCACTGTGTGATGAAGTTTCAGCCAATTGATTCTGGATTATGCCAAAAGTTTTATTTTTTCCCTTTAATTATATTTGATTTCTTAGATTATTGTTTTGTTTGGTATATGGGTACTTTTTGTTTAGTGATTTCGGTGGATTTTATGGTTTTGGGTTTTTAATTGCTGATTGCTGATTGTTGATGAGGGATTGTCAGTTTTGTGACTCCCTCTTTCCCCTTTAAGTAACTAAGGATTGGATTAGTTTTTCTTTGCATACGTCCAAGTGATTCACTGGTGAATCTTAGCCTAGCAGGGTCTACATCCTCTGTGTTAGTTAATCTGCCGATTTTATCAAGTCCCAGACCTGCCATAATGAAACTTACATCTTTTATGAATTAACAAAACCATCAGATAACTAACCGCAATGATTATACTAACTACACTTTTTGGCGGTGGAATTTCACCATGTTTCCATTTAATTCTCTTACTCGAAAGTAACAGTTCAGTAATTATGTTTCCATTTAATTTTCTTACTTGAAAGTAATAGTTCAGTAATTATCTTTTTTTACAGACAATAATTTAAGGGGAATTAGTAATTACCTTATCAAAGAAGAATGGCATTGTATTGCCTTTTTTCCATGCTGATATGAGAGCCTGCACATGAATAAGATTCCCAGATCATTGTACTAGGACTCACTCTCAGAATCAGTATTTATCTGATATTGGGGTTTTGGGAATCGGAAAGATCGAGAAGAAGAGGTACGTCCCTGTTCTTGATACTACATATAATTCAATTATTCATAGCAGATAATAAGTCTCAAACTAATACAGACATAGGCCATATTAACTACTTGCTGCTTGAGCTCATTGCCCTGGAACACCGACCTAGAAAATTTGAACTGATCAAGACTCAAGAGGGATGAATAGAGTAGGGTTATTTGTGCTATATTTTTTTTGTTTTTATACCCATGTATTTCATAAACTATACAAACGATTTTAGTTAATGGACTGTTTGATTGTTTTTCCAGCATTGAAATTTGGAAGTTAATGGATTATTTGATCTTTTCTATTGATTTCTATCCTCTCTTTTTTGATTAAGATGGTCTAACATTGAATTATAAGAGTGATTTATGACTTCTGCATAAGAAAAACATAGTTGATGAAAGGCGAATGGCTTATTTGTTATGCTATATGTATGTTTGGTATATCGCTTCTCTGTTTGGCATGTTTGATTTCAATTTTTTTTAACACGTCTGACATATAAATGGTTGTATTCAAGAAGTGAAATGGGTGCATAAGGATGTGGTGCTCAGCTTGGAATACAATCATAAAGTTGAAAGTACCAGAGATTCCTAAAGGCATACCGTCAGAAAAGCTTCCTTCACCAATTGGATAGATCAAGAAAACAGCAGTAACAGCTGCCACAGGAGCTGAATATGCAAACAGCAATCCAAGGACGTAATAGTAGTATTGTACATGAATAGTTTGTTTGTATTAATTTCTACAGTAATGTAACATAAGTGCGAATACTTTAAGCATTTCAGTATCGTAATATATGTAAAATATCAGGTATTTTTATCACCTTACCAACTCAATACATAAAACCGCGGCAAAGCGCGGGTTACTTTTCTAGTACAATCTAATAAGGCAATGATCCAGAATAGGCCACAAGCCCACAAGCCTATAAGGATATTCATAAACAGACGAATATTAGATAATGTTGGGATTTGTGATCCACAGAAATGCAAAGAACGAGACCACATGATACAAATAATGCACTTAGCCCAAAATTATACACAGGTGGACGCATGGAGGCACAGTTTTATATTTTGCTGGTCAATAATTTGGCCACAACACATGGTGTGACACTGTGACAGTTACCATTTAATAATAAACCAGTACTTCTCCCATCGGAGGTTGCTCACTGGAGTATGTATTAAATATTATTTTTATTTATTTATTATTTTTTCTTTACAAAATATTAGCATTATTTTGCATATCATAAATGAAAATGTTAAAATATTAAATATTGGATAATTACCTACCCCTTATTTAATATAGTTGAATTTCATAATTTTATAATTCAATCGTTCATATCATAAATTATTCTTCATATATCACATTTTCAAAAAATCAATCGAATCAGAGATCGTTTGGCATGACCACTCAAATTAATGAAACAAATGAACGATTATGACAACAATTACTACTATTATGATGACCGTCTATTTATTTCATATGAATGAGTAACAAAAAATTTCCGATTCGATTGATTTTTTGCAGAGGTGATGTACGAAGGATAATTTATAATATGAACGGTTGAATTATGAAATTATGGAGTCAAACTATGTTAAGTAGAGGGATGGGCGAACCTAAAAATTATCATTTTCAACAATCGAGTTATTTAACCGTTTATTTAAATGTTATTTCTTGATTTTTATTATAAGGTTTTCATTAGAGACTTTAAGTCGTATGCATTTCGTATGTTTTGTTTTTCGATTGCGTTATTAGGAGTGATTAGTGTAGTATTACTGTAGTGAGTTCTTTTTTACGAGTCACTTGACGCGGTAGGTTTATCTTTGAAGATGATGTATATATTTTAATTTGTGTATTAATTTTTGGATATCAGTTTATTCTTTTATCCGGATACATACGCGATCAGCTGGCTAGCTAGTGAGTAGTGACCTCACATTACCCTTATAAATTGGAGGTAGCCTCAATAACCAAAGCAGGCAAACTCGATCATCTACTTGATCGATATTACTCAAAGGCACAAATGGCTCAAGAGAGGATTAGTCCAGTGCTTGTCACTCAAAGGCCTTTTGATTCCAAGAGTGCTACTGTCATCAGCTCCCATCGCTCATCCTTCCTCACCAAGAACCCTAATGACAGTAGCATTAATGTGCCTGTTGATGATGTTGAAATCCCCACAGTTGATTTCACGATGCTCTTCTCTGATGATCTTGATAAACGATCCAGAGCCCTTGAACACATCGACCAAGTCTGCAAGGACTTTGGCGCCTTCTATGTATGTCAATTTGTGCATGTTTGGTTTTCGTATATACTAATTGCTAGCTAGCTAGATTCTTTACTAATGTATATATGGCCCGTCATGGCATGTAAATAGAATTTTAATTCTAAATCTAATTAATTATTCTTTACTAATGTATATAGCTGTAAGTATTAATTAATTTGATTCAATATTGTAAACGTACATACGTTTTGGATGGATCTGGATCAGCTGGTGAATCATGGCGTGTCAGATAGCATGTTGGAGGGTGTGTTCAAGGGATTATCTGATTTCTTCAATCCAAGAGAGATAGAGGACCGAATTAAGCAGTACGAGAAAAAGAATCCAACAGATAAAATCCGATGGGGTGTTAATTCAACTCATGGGGAGAATAGGGAATATCTCAAGGTCATTGCACATCCTCAATGCCATTGCCCTACTAAACCAGCTGGTTTCAGGTATTAATTAATTAGCATATATATGCTTAATTGTTTTCATAGCTAATTAACGTACTGCATGCTACAAATACAAATGGGCATATATATATATATAATAATAATATGTATGGCGGGTGTACGTGGTGCAGTGAGACTATGGAAGAGTATTTCAAAACAATGCGAGGGATAGTGCACGGTTTGGGAAAGGCAATTTCAAACGCCATGGGATTTGAAGAATGCTACATAGAAAAAGCTTTTAAGCTTGACTCGGGGTTTGATATCTGTTCCATGAACTTATACCCACCGAATTTCAGATCAAAAAGTTGCATGGGTTTGCCTAATCATACTGACCCTGGCTTCTTTGTTTCACTTATTCAAGACGTGAATGGTGGCTTGCAAATACTATCCCACAAGGGAGAGTGGATTGATGTAAACATGCCTCCTAATGCCATTTTCATAAACCTTGGGGATCATCTCGAGGTACGTACATTAAGTAAAATAATTTATGCTAGCTAGCTAGTACATGCATGCAGCAGGTACTAATTAATTAGTTGTTAATTTATTGCTATAGATTTTAACAAATGGGAAGTACAAGAGCACCCTTCATCGTGTGGTTGTGGGCAACAACGAAGTGAAGAGGATATCAGTAGCCACACTTCATGGACCTTCCTCGGACTCATTTGTGTGTCCGGCACCAGAGTTTGTTGATGAGCATCACCCACCTTCATATCGTGGAATGACCTACAAGCAATCCTTAGAGACTAATGGCGCTGTTGAGATAGATGCTCAGTCAAGTCTTGAACAAGCTCGGATCGAATAATATGCATGTTTTTTTTTTTTTTTTTTACAATGAAGAATATGCATGTTGAACCCATCAAATTAGATTTAGTTGTATTTGTGTGCGATAATAAATGGACTAGTGGCTGGCCCTACGTAAGTTGCAGTCCAAGTGTACGTTAATAAAGTGAACAACTAGTCCTTGGGCATGGTGCATCATGACCAGGATTCATTGCCGCATACGTATAAAGTAGACATGATATTTTCTTATCTTATTTCTAATCATCAAACAAGTTTAGTTTGTTTTTTTTGGTGCAATGGGGAAACAAGTTTAGTTTGTTTGTTAAACGATAAACCCAAAACAAGTGAACATGCAGAAAAGAATTACATGCATGCATATGAAGCAACTGTACCAAATCTGTAGTATTCTTATCACATACGTATACCATGCCATCATATACCTCCAGAGAGAAGTGGTTTATCAGACACCAGCTCGATCAGTCATATGCTCCACACCAATATCCATAAATATGTATATATATATATATATATATACATCCACTGCACCTGCACAGCATACCATATGGCTACAATCAGCCGCCAACTGCTCCGGCGCAGGTTATCCACAGCCTGACATACATTTTGGGCACCTCACCCTCTTCAACTCATTTATTAACTCAATTCCATGTCGTCACCTTCTCATCAACACTTGCATTCCGACACATTATGGGCTTATGGCATACGACACAAAACTACAGCAACCAATAAAGTTGGCCTTCTGGGACTAGCACATTGGTTCTAAGATACTAAACCTTTTGTAATTTCATAACAGTAAACTAGTTCGTCTGTAATCGTAACAAACAACTTCATATAGTTGTGGACTAGCTTCGTACTAAGATTCTGAAATGAAACATCAACCTTTTTTATTTTCTCAACTCTCGATTGTGGGTTTTCGATCTTTTCAATTTACATGCATTCAATAATATCATAAGTTTCAGTTTAGCAAGAGAATTTAGAAAAATAATTAGCTTCTAATTAAGTAATTTTTCAAGATAAAATGTACAGAAACCACATTCAGACCATTAATACCAAAATCATACCCAGTGAAGCAGAGTGTACAAATATCCTCTTAAGAGTTTTCTTTGTTCTTTTTGCCTAACAATTCCTAACACTTATTTAATTATAAACTAATTTCACTAAAATCAGGGATTGAAGAGCTAATCTCCACACTTGCATTTCCAGCTTATGGGCTTGTAATTCGACAAGTCATCGCCTCCTCTTGAGTAAGCAATGCTCTTGGGGTTACATATGAACCAACTGTATTCTTCCATGGCCAAATCTGAGTTTTAAATTTGAGAATGGGTGCAAATGAGGAAACCCATATTTGGAACACTAAAACTGTATACAGGACTGGACCCAAGAGTTAAGTTAAGGATCCAATTAAAATTTATAAAAATTGCCAACCTCAAGCAAATTCAGTCACTTGCCAAAAAAAGAAGCAAATTCAGTCAGACAGATAAATACTTCTACCCGTAAATACAATACAATAGCTCATTTCATTCACATGGACTGCAGGCCGTATAGAAGACTTTGGTAAAGGCTGTAAGAGAGAAAACACGATTGAGTACTCAAACTAAATGGTACAAAATAATAATATTTTGACTCCTGGATTGGAGACAGCTTTAATTAATATAAAGATGTTCATCAGATCCAGGACTAGTTGGATTATTAGCAAAGAGCAGATTACTTCTCGGACCCAAGTTCCTAAATCAATATTCAGACAGAGTGCAGTGCACAAGTATTTACAATTTAAGCTGAAAATATGACTGCAAACTGATAGCTGTGCACATAGTGGCTCTAAAACTAATAATCCAATCCATAGCAAACTGGTAAGTAACGTCAATACCCAAGATTGACTGCAGAAATGACAAGAGGATGATTCCAGTTTTCCACAGTGATGGAAGGTTACGTTATCACGACCATCTGTTTCCTATATAATATGGCAGGAGTAAGGTTAGGTTTTCTAAACCATATATTGAAGGAAAGATCTAGGGTACAACCGAAAAAGAAAATGACACAAGAAATTACCAAGGACTCAACTTTAAGATGGCATGCGGTTACAAAATTTATCCCGCTGAAATCGAAATCACGCAAAAGAAGATCCTCAGTCACCAGAACCTATTACATTGTAGCCATCAAATTCCATATAAAAGGACAGAAACAACGTATAGCCTTTACCTGATAGCATAAAAAAGTATAAAGCTTACAGTACTGAAAGATGCAAACTGTACCTTTGTAGACAGCTGCTGAAATTAGAAGAGTGACTTGCTACACGTGCTGATTTGGGGCCAGCAAGATGCCAGAAATAGCCTTGTGCCTTTTCTGATATATTTTATCAAACAGAACAAACAACCACCTTCATTCTGGGTGCAGGAGCTCATCTTTCCATTCAATCCTGTCAATGGGTAAAGTCTCTGTTATACACCATGCTAACACACATTTACTGCTTGGTTGTACTACCAATACCGGATAAGAAATCCAAAATTTTAAAAGCTTTTCCCGAGGCATTCTGCTTGGTCACCCTATCAACCTGTGTAGCAGCAGAACCAATTGACTGATTCGTCTTTCTCATTTCATACTTTGCTGCAAATGCAAGTGTCGAAAAGAGTGACCTCTGATTCACTGTGAACCTGGATGCTGTATGATCTGAAGATTGACCTGAAGTAAGTGGAGAAGGCCTCAATGAGATTGCACTTGAGCTTTGGGGTTTATCAGCTGTACCTTGACTCTCACTAAATCGCCTATCGTTAGCATTATCTGAACTTGAAGGTAAGCTAAAGGGGTTTCCGGTGCTAGAATTAGCTAGTGGAGCTTTCCCAAAAGATAGAAAGTCTGCTGCCATTGGTTGTGCAGGTTGATTAACTTTTAGCATCCCATTCAAGTTTTGAAGAGTCTCTGACACACTTGCGTTTGTTTGGTGACGGCCTTGGTTTTTGCCACTGGAACCATCTGGTGATGCTTTTCCAAATGATAAAAAATTTATCCCCTTGGGAGTGACTACTGGTGGAGTTGTTGCTAAATTCTCTTTGGAATTTGGAACGGAACTTGATGGACTTTGTTGCATGAGGTTCCCAGCTTTGACACCGGTATTCCTATCTGGGGCCAAGACTCCTTGCGTAGACTTACTAGAATGAATCAACAATGGTTTCCCTGTAGAAAGGAAGCTAAATCCTTTGGTAGCCATTGTAGGTTGTTCCAATAGAGTCCTTGCCATAATCAGTTCAGTATTATTGTGAGAATGAGTTCCTGTGGGGTGGGGCAAGGCATGGGCATTCTTCTGGGAGGGACTACCAATCTTTACTTGCGCAGGCCTGGAACTACCCCGCACTGAGGGAGGCACCAATTCAGGTTTGCTAGCAGCAGTTGCACCGTCTTCCTTGGATGGAATCTAATAAAAATTATAAACTTGATCAGCATGTTAACTTATTTTAGCAGCAGCTGAAAGAGGTAAGGGCATATGATAACATACTTTACACATGCAATATAGTGTAATGATAGAACCGCAAGCAGGTTTAAATTACAAGTAGCTCAAAAAAGCATTTTATACAGGCAAGAATGTACCTTGTGTGAAAACAGACACCGATCACCTCTGATGCAGGAACCATTAGCAACAAAATTGTCACAAGGATACTTAAAAAGCTGGTGATCAAATGGGCAGTCGTCCCCTTTCATGCATGACTGGCGTGAAAAATAACAACAGGGCTGCAACACCAGAATACACCATAAGGAAAGTGGATTAAATCTTTTGTAGCGACTCATTTTCCAATTAGATGTTTGAAAGGTTTACTTTCTCGGTTCAAAGAAAACGTTTGAAATATTGCTTTACTCTCTGTTCAATTTGGCAAGAACTAAAATATAACCGTAGATATCACCCCAATAGTAACTTGCAATTAGCAATAACAAACCGATGAAAAAGAGAGCACTTCTAGTACCATTACCACTCAGTCCATTATGTTTTTTTAGCCCCTAAAAAAACAGAGAGGAAAAAAAAAAGATGAAGAAGAAAGGAAACTCTGCACAGTAATCCTACAATTTTTTTGTTAGTTATGAGTGATGGTCATGACAGTCCTACATCCTTTTTTATTTCTAAAATGTTTGCCATCTGTAGTTAAATTTACAGAATGGTATAACCATAATTCAAAATTTTATTACTAGAGACTTTTGGTCAGAAATGGGGTCCCTAATAGAAGCACCCTTAAAAAAATCCTGTAATTAAAGTACTTAGAATCACAAAAATGAATGAACCAAGTCCAATGACCATACCTTGGATTTTGTTAAAGGCACTGTATCATGTGAAAATTTGCACTTGTCACCCTGTAAAACATAAAGAAAAGATAACAATGAGATAGCTACAGAAGGAAATCAAAGGATGCTATATATTGACACCCAAAGACCATTTTTAAAAGATTAAAAGAAAATAAATTGCATGGGAGACTACTTGTGAGGAAAAAAGAAGTTCAGAGTATGCAATTAAGGGTAAGAAATCAAGTAGTTCTGCAATAACAAATATCAATGCACAGCTGCTCTAGGACAAGTATAAAGTAAATTTCAGGTCATATAAAATATCAAAAACGATTGTATAAATAATTGGCAGAATTGAGCAGTGTACAACCTCATGGCACCTTCCCGCGAGATAATGGCGGCAATATATTACAGTCTTTGGTTTCTCTATTGAATGCAGTTTCAGCCTTTTAACACCTAGTTTTCTGTTATTCTCTGCTCGCTTCATTCGATCTCTTGCCTGCAGGATGCATCAATCAAAAGACGTATTTTATACATTTAAAAGCATGTACCCTATAAATTGTAAATTACTTTGTAATATGAAACAGGATGAGCTCCAAAGAGATTCACAACAAATCATTTGCAATTAAGCAATAGGCAATACCTTTTTCCTTTGTTTCTTTTCCTTTGAAGGAGGACCACGCTTTCTTTTAATAGAGACACCAGCATCCCCCTGCACATGACCAAGAATAGAGCATACTGGTTAGATTGGGACCAGAATTTTGAGTTGATTCAGAGACAAATCCATCTTGCTGCATCTTTCTTTGGAGAAAAGAAGTTTGTGACAATCTTTAAGCGTACCTACATTCAAGTTTCTGAAGCAATTTTTTTTCCCTAAAAGTTATTAAGCATTTACAATGCAAGACACCTTGTTTGCGTATGAGGCTGATTGCGTGCATACACTGTCTGATAGAGAAGAGGCCAAGTCTCCATGGAGAATGTATGTCAATTGTACCTAAAGATAATGTGTTTGGAAGTGAGAAGTGGCTCCCAATCCATAAGAAAGAGCAATATTGAGGATGTATGTGGAGAGTTTCTGCTCAATGAGAAGGACCTTTAGAGAATCAAGGTGGCTATAGATATGTTTCAAAATGGACCATGACAAACTCTTATGAGTAAAGAAATTACCAAGAAAAAAAAAACAAAGTTTGCAAGTCAAAAAGATACCTTATCTTCAGATGTGGTTCCACAGCTTCCAGCTTCGTTGTCCTCTGAGATTTTTTCATGCCATGCTTGATTATTAGTACAAGCTTCTTGAATGCCAATACCCCTCCCAATTTCGCTATCTTTCTCTTCAATTCTCCGGCTCTCTAGCAAAGGATCATAGTCATCTGCCTTTATAGCTTCTCTAGTTTTCCCCTGAACAACTCCCAGAATACCAATCGGCTTAGTTGTACGTTCTCGGAGTTCCACTCCTCTAGGATTTTGGACTTTGTCAGCAATGCTCATCAGAAAGAAATTGGAGTCAAATTCGTTGCCAATTGCTTCCTTGCCAGTGTGCTCTTTTTGATCAATTACATCTTTGAATATTTGCACCTCATTAACCTTATTTTCCTCAGACCTTACTGTATCATGCAAAGGCATATCGGTTGATCTTTCATCCATCCCATCAACATCAGAGATTTCTCCCTCTTCCATATCTCCATCATTCATATGGTTGGGAGAATTCACTTCATTTCTGGGGCGAACCATCTCCAGTTCGTTATCCTTCAGCTGCATTTCATGCTCTACTTCCAAAACATTAGCTTTCTGTGACAAACTTTTGTCTTTGCTCTCACTAGGCTTTGAAGCAGCAGTAACCATATCTAAAGAGCGACCATGGACTTCAGGCACCTTTTGACTAATGTGTTCTGGCACCTCAAACTCTTCAACTTCGGTAATGGGAGTAAAAGAATCCTCTGCACCCCCAGAAAACACAGAAGTCTCCATTGCTTTTCTTTGGATTATAGGCTCTACATCCAATGTGTTAATCTTTGACGAGGAATGATCATTAGACTCTCGTTCATTCTGAATTTCACCAATCACCACATTATTGATAGATGGATCCAAGGTGTCAGAAACCTTTTGAACTACATTTTCAGGCCTCACTGTAACACTATTCTGAGTGTCATCATGTTCTTCAAGGTTATTCAACAATTCAACCTTACCGTTCACACCCTCATTTGGCGGAGCCAATGATGTGGTTGAGGGTTTAGGAGTGTTTTCATAATTTCCTTTCACAATTTGCTCCAGTTCATCCATCAGCATTTCTTCAGGACCAAACTCCAAATCTTGAAAATCAATGCCAAAGGTATTTTCGAAGTCCATCCCCTCCATCAGTTCTGGAAAATCCTCATTCTCTTCCACCCTGAAGATTTCCTTTATCTGCTCAATTTTTTCTTCGAGACCATTAGTATCACGACTCTCATCAACCACCATTACTTGTTGAGCTTCCGAATCATCGGAGTTCATACTGCTAGGGTTGACCAATTCAACATTCCCACACGCTTCTTTTTCAGTTGCTTCCCCCAATCCATTACTGCCATTATCTTAATAGAAAAATACAGAACACCACAATCAGGCAAACAAAAAAAAATTAACCTAAAATTAGCTTAACAACGAAAAATTTCAACACTATAACTAAACCCTTCCTATCGCCAAAGAGATAAAGAAATCAGTTTCACTATAAGCTAAGAGAAAGAGAAGGACATTTTCACTGAGTTATTCGATTCACTCAGTAAACAAACAAAATCAAACAATGAGTTGGTGCAGATTCATTACCTTGATTAAGCTCGTGAGGTACATTTTGGGCGGAAAAGGCAATTGAATGATGCGACTCGTCGTAGCAGTGAGATAGAATCCGAACCAAAGTACGGTGTGTTTCGCTCTTGAGGATTCTTCGACGGTGAGGAGGGAAAGAGATCAGTGTTTCGGAGGGTTTTCCAGTTTCAATTTGGGGTTCCTCCATTGTTGCAAGAAATTCGGAGTCTTTTCTCCAATCAGAAACCCTATAAAAGGGTTTTACAGGGTTAACCGCCTTCAGAATTTTCTTAAAAAAATAAAAAACCGCCTTCAGAATTCGTTAGGACCCGGGACGACGTTAGACGGGTCATGGGCCGAGTTTGAGCTCGAAAAGTTAAGTCACTTAAGTTCTGTTGGGCCCAAGCGATTACTAAAATTTGACCCGAAATTATCCGAATTCTAACTTCCACAGGGGCTTAAACCCTAGCGAGCAAGATAGTGGTCTTCTGAGTTACTGGTTTTTCCCCAAAGCGAGCTTTTTGGCAGAGCTGAGAAAATGGTGGTGAGGCTCCGATTAGCGAGGTTCGGATGCAAGAACAGGCCGTTCTATCGGGTCATGGCGGCCGATAGCCGATCTCCCAGAGACGGCAAGCACCTCGAGGTTTTGGGCTATTACAATCCCTTGCCAGGTCTTCAATCTCTCACGCTTATATTTGTGTTTGAGTTAGAATTTTTTTTTTTTTTCAATTTTTTGTTGGTTTCTTATAGGGTTTTGTTACTGTTTGCTAAGGAAATGTAGAACTTTTTGTATTGATAATGGTAGAGGTGAATTTCATGATCCTGGATCAAAATTGGAATGGTTGTAGAAGCTGATGAAAAATCAGAAGGTTGCTAAGAAATGATTGGAAGATATACATCTGACGCATTTTGATTTTTGAAATACAAAGAAAGATTAATGTTTTGTCTCTGATCATTGTTATGATTTTGTGATATGCTCATTGTTTGCAATGTGTATTTGCTCTGTACAGGCCAAGATGGTGGTAAACGAATGGGTCTGAACTTTGAAAGAGTGAAGTAAGTGACTTTCTTCAATGCCTCAATAAGTTTGTTTCATTTTTCGTGAATTAATGCTTTGGAGGTGAATTTCAATGCTTTCATACTAAGATATAATCAATCTTTACTTTGAGTTGAGTTGATTATATGCTTGCTTATTCTTCCTCGTGGATATTCCAAAAATCACTTCAGTGTTACGATTAAGCTGTGAATATGCGTTGTAAAGGAGTTGGCACATGTTATATGTGTAAACCCCTTCACATTGATGACGTTTATAATTTAGGCCCGCACTGAAAATGAAATGACATTTTGATCGAGGGGCTTTGTTCATGGAAATTACTGCAAGTTTGAAATCTAAGACTTACTCGTGGATTTTCTTGAAACACTGCTTGTCAATAATCTAGAGCTACTTCACTGTGAACTTAGTTAATGGATTACTGCTTGTCAATAGATTAGAGCTACTTCACTGTGAACTTAGTTAATGGAATTTTATTAAAATGTGAAGAAGTTGAAACAAGTTTTCCTAGGAGATTGTTATTCTGTTCTGTTTTCCTATTGTAACAGTTAATTTCTTCTATTATATTGCATCTGTGAACACCTGTTTATGTATCCAAGGAAATGAACAGATGTGTATGACTTAATCGTAAGCTCAGCCAACTGTTGATTTATCAGAATTCCTAATTTTTTTTTTGTTTAGGAGTAGTAAGTGGTTACTTCAAGTTTCTAAGTAATTAGCAATTTAGTTTATGTTTTCATTAAGTTAGTCATTCTATCCTACCAATGTTCTCCACACTTTGTGCAGGTATTGGCTATCTGTTGGCGCTCAGCCTTCTGATCCTGTGCAGCGCCTTCTTTTCCGAGCAGGATTGTTACCTCCAACACCAATGATGGCAATGGCGCGTAAGGCTGGGCCACGTGACACACGGCCTGTAGATCCCTTGAGTGGACGCATCTTGACTCCTGAGAAGCCAGCCAATGCTTATCAAGCGAAAGATGCTGAAAACAATGAAGAAAAAGAAGCTGAAAGTGCTGAAGTTAATGATAGTTAAGACAGCGCAAGAACTCAATAAAACTCTTATCTCAAAATTCGTTAGATGTTTTCTTAAATATCTTCTGTATCTTTTTTAGGGCTAGGGAGGTTGCAAGAAACAATCTTCCATATCGGCTTGCAGGACAAGCAGCATGGTATTGGTCAGTTCTGAAAAATTATTCCCCAATTCATTGGAAGAGAGCAGCTTGTGAAGAGATTCTTGTACTTAATGTAGGACTAAGAAGTGTGATCTAATAGCTACTGTATCACATATTTTGCAGAAAATTACTGTATGGTATGGTTGATTTTATCTAGTAGTTCATACCATATTTTATGGTACGGTATGGTTGCTATATAAAGTTATATATGTGTTCATTTCTGTTATCTGGATCTTTTTTCTTGAACCCGCTGTTGAAGACAAAGTAATTGCTCTTTAGGGAATGGTCCAATTCCATGGGAAATAAGCACAAGGCTTTGTATTGAGTTCTAACGGCTTAGCTAATAATGCCCCTAAAACACACACTGCAAGTGCTTCCTAAAAAAGGATCTTGTATGTGCTTGTCCTTGAAGCACTGGAAATGACACAGCGCCAACAGGTTTGGTGGCTTACGATGCAAAACTTGTATTGAGCTTAAAATAGGACTGAACTGAGGTCATCTCCAGTAATGAGAATTATAGGGCTAAAGGGCTCAATTTGGCCCTGTTATGGTTTCCAACAAGGAAATTGGGGAGGGCTAAATGAGGAATGTGAGGGCTATAGTACGTGGGGATAGATGGCTTGAGGGTGACACTGGAAAGTCTTGAAAGGGCTACAATTTAGTCCTAAATTTGAATAAATAATAATATTTAAGGGGCTAAAATTTAGTCATGGACCCAATATCTCTACCTTACTGAAGATGGCCTGACCCAACCTAGTATCAAATTTGGGCCCTGGGCCAAGGCCGGCCATGCTAATATGTAGGCTGGCTCAGGCTTCATACCTTATTCTTTTATGAGGTTTTTTTTTTTGGCAAGATATTCTTTTATGAGGTTTGATAAGGCTGTAAGGCTACTATATTTTCTTGGCAAAAAAAAAAAAAAGCCTACTATATTCCTTTAACTTGCATAGCTTTAGCTTTGATAGCATTCTTAAATTTTAAATCTTTGAAAATTTGGTAATAGGAGTAATTGGGGATTCACAAGAATGGAATCTTATATTTGAAACTTACTATAAATAGCATTTCATTTAGATTGATTTTCATTTTTTTTACGTAAATGTTATAAGAGTATTTATTTTGTTGCATGGCTTTAATTTGGGTGCTATTTTTGTTAATAGCCAGAAAATTGTAACAATTTAGTCAATAATTCGCCTTTAATTTCATGTCTCGCCCAATAAATAGGGAAATTTTCCAAAAATGAGCCATTTACAGAAATGACACTTTTGTTACAAAATTCTTTTGGTATCGTAACGTGCACGTAAAGTTTTCTTTGCGAGGGAAAAATAATTTACGCGCGTAAATAGACCTTAATCTTTTTCCAAAAGTGACACTTTCATAACGAACTTTTTTGTTTGTGTTTTGAGAATACTTTCCTAACGAACTCTTAACGTTTGCGTACCGTTTAAGTAACGTTTTCTTTGCAAGAATGAAATCGTTTACTTTACTACTTTCGGCCCTTTGGGCCTTATCCTTGATGACCAACCCAGCCTGATGGATACATTACCTATTTGGGCTAGATACCTTTCCACCGTTCATAGAAATTTATTTACAATAATCCCATTTTTAAAAATTGGACAGCACAGAGCCAGTAATCCATAATAAAGAGAGAGACCAAGTGTTTAGTTTAAAAAGAGGGAGAAGGATTTAACGGAGGCCACACCGCTTTCTCTCTTCCCCTCACTCACACCGCTTCTAGGGTTTTAGCTTTGCCGCCTTCTCCAACCTCTCTTTCTTTGCAAATTGACCAATCAGAATGAGCAGCGACAAGGATAACAACATCAACATGTCCGATCTCGCCTCCGGTGAGTAGTTCTCTCCCTCTCTCGCTGTACGCGTTTGTAATCTGTTGTAGTTGTCTTACACTGCTTCTTGATTTTGATTTCTACAGCTCTGAAGGAAGAGAACCAAGAAGGCATCCTCAACGCTCTCAAGGTCAGTAGCCTTAAGTTTCAGTTGATCAAATTAATGTATTAGCCTTAGTTTTTCGTAATTGAATCGGGTTGAAGTGTTTGATTAGCTGATAGAGTTGGTGTTTTTGGTGTCTGCGCATAATATGCAGGGTTTAGCTGGTCAGCATGTAGAGGAAGTCCTCAGCGGTTTATCTGCTAATGTCAGGAAGCGCGTTGATTTTCTTAGGGAAATCCAGGTATTATATTTTTCTTGCTCATACTTTGCTTACACTACTGTGTTTAGGTTATATGGTTATATGATTGAGATGAGATGTTTTTGTTGTATGTAATGCTTTAAACATTGCCTTTATTCAACATTGAGCTCGAACTATTTTGCCATTTTCTTGGAGAATTTGTTGATGCAAATGAGCACTTGTAATATTGACTTTTGAGAACTGTACAAATTTTGAGGGTTCTCCCTTGTTGGGGTACCAGACTGGTTTAATATTTATGTTTCGTACTACAATTTCGCTGGAGAACTTTTGGTAAATATGACTGTCGATGCTTATTAGGGTGAAAAGTTTCATTCATGTTTTAATGATTCTCGTAAAAGAGTTTGACCAGAACATTGTACATTCAACTTTTTGTTGAACCTTTCATGTCTGTTTGCAAAGGGCTAGTAGCCAATTTCTCTGGTCTGGTAGTGCTATTTGTTGAAGGAAACTTCTTTACCACCTGATCATGTGGCGAATACTGAAAAATTGCATATTTTAATTCAAATTGTTGAATACTCTTGTATTTTTTTCAACTTGCAGAGCCATCATGATGAGTTAGAGGCCAAGTTTTTTGAGGAGAGAGCAGCACTGGAAGCTAAGTATCAGAAGTTGTATCAACCCCTGTACAACAAGGTATCCGACTGGTCTACTGCACTGATTGCATATGTTTAGCATATATGTATGTGGAAAACTTCTTTTACCAGTTCTCTGGATTTTTTTTTTAAATAAGCCACATGGCTCACTGATTAGCTTGTTAACTTTTTTTGCCCCATTGTTGAAACTGTTTAAGCCTTAAAATTGCCTAAAGCCAACAGTAAACCCAATAGTAGTGCCAATTGATCTAATTAAGTGCATTAAACACCGGCATTCAATAGTGGAGAGGCAGACACTGATTATGTATATTGATATAGATGTTTTCATGTCTTTTGTTTTGGCTGTTATGTTCTAATTCATGAAAAGTTCTTCCTTTGAATGTTCCTTGTATTATGTACACCAACTTGATACATTCATAGGACATGCGGCTAGTTGGTTCAGTGAATTGCCCTTTGTATTAGTGGCTACCCTTGCCCGTGTTAGCAATGTATTAGTGGCTAATTTATGATTATTATGAGATTTATTAGCTGCTTGTTATCTCTGTGCTTCTAAAATAAAATTGTAATGATCTACCTACTTGACAGCGATACGAGATTGTTACTGGTGCTGTTGAAGCTGAGGGAGTTACTACTGAAGCATCCACAAATGAAGAGGATAAGGATGCCGAAGGTACATTTTGATAAATATCCAGGACCTTTATTTCATTATTGTTTGTTCTGTGACAGTTATTTATTTATTTGTTGTGTATGCAATTTGCAGAGAAAGGAGTGCCTGGTTTCTGGCTGAATGCATTGAAAAACAATGATGTGCTTTCTGAGGAGGTGGGATGTTTGTGCATGATGTTTCTTATATATTATGTTAATATAGGTGCATGTTAAATTAACTGTTTTGTCTTATCTGTTGAAATCAGATAACAGAGCGTGATGAAGGAGCTCTAAAATATCTTAAGGACATCAAGTGGTGTAGGATTGATAGCCCTAAGGGGTTCAAACTCGAGTTCTACTTTGAGACTAATCCATTCTTCAAGAACTCTGTCTTGACAAAGACGTATCACATGATTGATGAAGATGAACCCATTCTAGAGAAGGCAATTGGGTAAGTTTGGTTCCTATTTTCTGATTATGATAACAGCTTAGTTTCATGTTTTTACTTCTGTATTGAGGAAGGCATGTGCATGGTGGCTTGAATTTACTTGACATTTGGTTGGCACCTTGTGATTTGTAGAACGGAGATCGAGTGGTATCCAGGAAAGTGCTTAACACAGAAGGTTCTTAAGAAGAAGCCTAAGAAGGGATCAAAGAACAATAAGCCAATCACAAAAACTGAAAATTGTGAGAGCTTCTTCAACTTTTTCAGTCCACCCCAAGTCCCTGAAGAGGATGAAGATATTGATGAAGATGCTGTAAGCCAGTCATCATCACTTTGTTTAAGATGTTTGATTGTTTGCGTTATCTTATTGTTTGTGGTTATTTATCTCTTCTTCTTACTTAACAGGCCGAGGAACTCCAGAATCAGATGGAACAAGATTATGACGTTGGGTGAGTTCGTAACTGTGGTTTTGTATCATTGAAGTCTTTGTATTATGTGTTTGAATGAACTATTGCTGGATGTTCGGGCCTTTTGTAATAGAGTAATTTGTTGACTTAATTCTTCTGTTATTGGGTTGGCTAGGTCCACCATTCGAGACAAGATCATCCCACATGCAGTGTCGTGGTTTACGGGAGAGGCTATCCAGGATGATGATATAGACATGGATGATGATGACGACGATGATGAAATTGATGAGGATGAAGAAGATGATGATGAGGATGAGGAGGAAGATGATGAGGATGACGATGAAGATGAAGGCCAAGCCAAAAAAAAGGTATCATTTTCAGTTTAACTACTTATATTTTAAGTTTTTCTTTTGATTATTTTGTTTGAAATGGTGCTAATTATTATTTGTCAAATGGTTGGAACGCTTCCACAGGGATCAGGTGGTCACAAGGTATGCTAATTATTCTTCTTTTCTTAGTTTGGTTATTACTTTGCTTGTAATTGTTTTAAGATGAACTTTTGTTTGCGTGTCTTGATGACTCTTGATTGTAATGTAGAAGAGTGCCAGAGCCCAACTTGGTGATGGTCAACAGGGTGAGAGGCCTCCAGAGTGCAAACAGCAGTAGATGAATTTGATTGATGCAGAAAGTGAGTAGCTGGGAGTTCATTGGATCGTCATGTTTTGAAAATGGGTTGTTGGGCAGTTTTGCATGGTGCTTGATCACTTCAATATATATTTTTACCTTAAATTTTATGGGCGATAGTGGGAGTCTTTTTATTTGCCGTTCCTTTCTTTTCTGGTTTGTTTAGGGAATGTGTGAGGGATGTTTGTGAGTTGATGACATGGGCTATTTCATGGACAAGGTTTCTAGTCGGTTATTAATGGTGTAATTTTTGGTCCTCTAGTCTCGCAAATTTCTCTTATAATGGCTTTTTCGTTTCAAGTCATGTCGCCTTGATTAAAGGCGATGGTGTTTTTGTTGGTTATTAATGATAGTTGGTTACTTGGTTCTCTAGACCTCTTAATTAATTACTGTCATTGTTTTGTGATACATATATTGGCAAACTAATAAATAACAGACATACATTTGCATAATTCGATTTGAATCCTGTTGTATGCTCAAAATCAATTTGCTCCAGAATTGAACCACGAGAGTTCAGTAACCAGGGTATATTAACAAAAGTAAAAAGGAACAAAATTGGGTAACTCGTACAGGTAAATCGTTTTCTATTTTTGGCAAGAAATGAGGAGAGGAGAAAGAAAGAAGGAACCCTTGTTCGCCAGTTTTCACAACTATATTTCCAGAGTAAGAAAGTTATTGACAAAAGAATGATAGGAGAAGATAATTTTTTTTTTTGAGTAAAAGATAACCTTTATTCAATAGGGAGAATGATCACTTTGGTTACTGAACTTTGTCAGATTTGACACTTTAGTCACTGAACTTTCGAATATATCACTTTAGTCACTGAACTATTACATCGTCTATCACTTTAGTACATCCGTTAGTTTTTTCCGTTAAAACAACCTCTCTCCATTAAATTCAGGGGTATTTTAGGGATGTAAGACAAAAAAAATATTTTTCTGACTCACTTTCCATCATTTTTCCGGTAGCCAACTTGGGAACCTTTTAAAATATATTTATGCTCATTTTATCATATATACTTCTTCATAAAAGTTGTTATATATTATGTCTATTATTCGGTATTAAAATTTCATGATCATCCAACGGTTTAAACATCCCAAATCTAAGCATTTATCTAGTATACTCGCAGGAAAACCTCTATGTTGTTCACAATTTCAAGTGATCATATCTCACTCATTTCTTAACCAAATTTTGTAATATTTATATAAAAATGAAGCTTAGAACCTAAAATTTTAATCTGGATAATATCATAATTATTGGTTAGATTTACATTATGTAACAATTTAAGGAAAACTTGGGCCATTATTTATGGGCTAACACTAATAGGCAAAGTTTTACTTAAATTGTTACATAATGTAAATCTAACCAATAATTATGAAATTCTCCAGATTAAAATTTCAGGTTCTAAGCTTCGTTTTGATATAAATATTACAAAATTTAGTTAAAAAATGAGTGAGATATGATCACTTGAAGTTGTGAACAACATAAAGGTTTTCTTGTGAGTATACTAGATAAATTCTTAGATTTGGAATGTTTAAACCGTTGGATGATCATGCAATTTGAATACGGAATAATAGACAGAATATAGAACAATTTTTATGAATAAGTATATATGATAAAATGAGCAGAAATATATTTTAAAAGTTAGATACCGGAAAAATGATAGAAAGTGAGTCAGAAAAATAATTTTTTGGTCTTACATCCCTAAAATACCCCTGAATTTAACGGAGAGAGGTTGTTTTAACGGAAAAAACTAACGGAAGTACTAAAGTGATAGACGGTGTAATAGTTTAGTGACTAAAGTGATATTTTCGAAAGTTCAGTGACTAAAGTGTCAAATTTGGCAAAGTTCAGTGACCAAAGTGACCATTCTCCCTATTCAATAACAGAAAGATTACGGCAGACGAGAGTTACAAGCCGTGATATCTCCTCCACCCACAATTCGAGTAGTGAGAGAATCAAACACAACCCTATAAATGACATTAGTTACAACCTCGATAATTTGAAGTAAAAAACCAAGATAATTACATGACCCGGCCTATTTCGATGGGTCGTGACCCGGCCCAAACAGTCCATCTAGTCTCCTGTCTCCACTCTGACACACTCCACTAGTCCACTTTCTGCGATACTCAAAAAGGAGGGAAACCAAAAACCCAAAACCCTAAAAACCACTCTTCCTCTGCCATTGCATATATGCATGGCTTGGCTCGACTTATTTTTCTAATTATTTTCTTCGATTAATCTTTACTTTGCTCAGCAATCGATTCTCTGTTTTGATTCTGGAGGAGCTGTGGAGGTTCCGAAGCTTGGAGGTCGTTAACTATGGCGAGGCTTCTCCAAAACGCTCTTTCTATGAAACGCTTTCTATTACCGCCGCAGGTAATCATTTTCTCATTTTCTTATTCAAAGCGTCTGGATTTCGAAGCAGCTGTGGAGTCTTGTGAGTTTAATTTCTTTTTGTTTTGCAGGGATATAGAAGAGGATTATTGGGGACTTGTACTCAGCTTTGCAATTTTTCTTCCAAAGGTGGTTGCTTTAAGTTTCCTCACTCTTTTTTGTTCTTATGGTTTATGCCTTTAGCAACTTAATGTGGTAAATGTTAGATTTTCTACCTTTTATTTCAAATGAAGTCTGGAAATTTTATATGGGAGCTTTATATGTATGAAGGCCTGAGAGAGTGATCATATTTAAGTCTTGAGAGTGAAATTTGACCAAAAAACTTCAATATGAGGGTGAAATTTTCTTCCATTAGTATGGTACCATGTAATATTAGAGTGAATATTACCCCTCATCTTCAAATTCTGTTTTTAAAGTCGTTTGAAATGAGGAATTCTGTTGGAGTATAGGCTGCATAAGACAACGTTCAATATAAAATTCCAAATTATAATTGAAGGTAGAAAGAGGTCCAAGTCTGATGGAAGTGACTCCGGCGGAGAGAATATGTCCAAGAAAGATTTAGCCCTCCAGCAAGCAATTGATCAGATTACGGATTCTTTCGGAAAAGGCTCTATAATGTGGCTTGGTCGGTCCGGTGCTCCTAGAAATGTCCAGGTTGTATCCACTGGATCTTTTTCTCTGGATCTAGCACTGGGAACCGGTGGCTTTCCAAAGGTAATCAGTTGAATGTTTAGGTTTCCTATAGCTGATAATCTTGATCACATATGCATTTTTCTGTGCATAGAGTTCAAGACAGACAGCAATTTCCTTATAGTTCAGTGTGGAATATGTTTTCTGTTTGTGATATCCCTTTATTGAATTTCTGTAGGGACGTGTTGTGGAGATATACGGTCCTGAGGCTTCTGGGAAAACTACTCTTGCTCTACATGTAATAGCCGAAGCACAGAAACAAGGAGGTAACACGAAGAATTCCCAAAATATATATATATATATCTTTCTTTGTGTAATGTCTGATAGTTTCGATAAAGTACTTCCAAATTTATGATACCTTCTACCTTTAATTTGGAGGTAAAGTAACTTATTTCATCGTCTGTAGTACATAGTTTGGCTATTGTATGTGAAAGACACCTTTTCCCTTCTTTAGAACAAGCTTTGACATTTACTAATGAAAAAAAGGTTGTGACCATATTTCTGGTGTGCTTTATGTCAACGAACTTATAATTTTGTGTTGGGAACTACCATTGTATTGTGTTCCTTGGTTAATGCCACTTTATGTAGGTTACTGCGTTTTTGTTGATGCTGAGCATGCTCTTGATCCTACACTGGCTCAGGCAATTGGGGTAAAAACCGAGGATCTGCTTCTATCGCAACCTGATTGTGGTGAGCAAGCCCTCAGTCTTGTAGACACTCTAATCAGAAGTGGTTCAGTTGATGTTGTTGTTGTTGACAGTGTAAGTAAGGAGCCCTTTGCTAACATTTTCATTATTGTGTAAATTATCCAAGCCAGCCCTGGACATGTTGATGTGTTCTTCTGGAGTCCTTGTGGTTTTCGTTTATCTTGAATGTTCCCTTTCATATCATTTCAAAAAGGCTTTTGTACAGTACTTGCCTAGACACAATTCGTCTTTTACATTGTACGGTGAATTGTCCTGGTAGATGAAATCGTTGCCATATGATGACAGGTTGCTGCCCTTGTGCCTAAAGGTGAACTTGATGGGGAGATGGGGGATGCTCATATGGCAATGCAGGCTAGGTTAATGAGTCAGGCACTGCGCAAATTGAGTCACTCTTTATCTCTATCCCAGACAATATTAATCTTTACAAACCAGGTATCATCTTTGGGTTTCTCTGTTATATTGCTACTATTTGAAATAAAATAAAAAATGTAATAATACAGAAAAATACCCTGCAAATTTTGTAATTCTATGAATTTTATAAAGGCTCAATTAAACTTGTTTGGTTTTACTTCTGTACCTAATCTATTCTGAACTAGTGGTTGAAAATGCGATTTGATATTCACAATTTCATTGAAGATCAACTGGTATCTGTTTTGAAAATCAGGCTTCTCCAATTGTTTGTGTTTATCTTCAGGTCAGGGCTAAGCTTTCTACTTTTGGAGGATTTGGTGGGCCACAAGAAGTTACTTGTGGTGGCAACGCTTTGAAGTTCTATGCTTCAGTGCGCCTTAATGTTAGGAGAATAGGACTTATCAAGAAGGGTGAAGAGGTAGGTACAAATGCCATTTGTCTATTTTGTTCATGGATTTGAACTTTGTTGTGCTGAGTTGTACTGTCCCCGGTAGCCATAATTATTTAAATTTGAAGTGGTGTTGAGTACCATTTAGTCCCCGGTAGCCTTTAATTAGGACTACTCTCAGTAGACCATTTAGTCGATATTGGGTGGATTACCTATCCTCTTCATATAATATGGCATGCATGTTCATCTTTCATGTTTTGGTTGTAGGATTAGATACTATGGTGTTGATGCATCCTTTTGAAAGAGATTAATTTGTTTTGCAGACAGTAGGGAGTCAAGTTCAAGTGAAGATAGTGAAAAACAAGCTTGCTCCACCTTTTAGAACTGTTCTGTTAGAGCTTGAGTTTGGTAAGGGATTATGTCGTGAAGCTGAGCTCATTGACTTGGGAGTAAAAAACAAATTCATCACAAAAAGTGGTGGACATTACAATTTAAATGGTCAAAACTTTCATGGCAAAGATGCTTTGAAAAGATTTTTGTCCAAGGATGATTCTGCTAGGGAAGAGCTTGCAACGAAGCTTAGGGAGAAGCTAGTTGATGCTGTGGCAGACAAAGAAGCAGAAACAGAACCGTTGAGTGAAAGCCCTTCTGAGGAAATTGTTTCACCTGATTCTACCGATGAAGATGCAGTTACGGCAGTTGGAGCGTAAGTGTTCAGGTGTCCTTAAGCTGTAAGTTAACGGCTTCAAGTGTTCAGGAGCTACTACATTCTTCTCTTGCTCAGCTGGCACAAGTAGAATTGTTTGTTAAGATCTTTGTTTCAGACTCGCTTGCTTCCCTTGTATATCAGTATTGTTATTAATCACTATATATGGCATTAGTTAGGCCATGGGTGTAGTGAAATTTTGTGGGTATTCCAGTGTAATTTGGAGGATGCACGGCAGTGTGGTTTCAGCTGTAGGCTGTAGCTATTGTCAACGAGGTTGAATCTATGTCATTTTAGTAAATTATGAGCCCTATTGAACTATTTTGATAACAATTTCTTGTGCCTGAAACAATTTCCACCCAAACCATAAGCAAGGACAAACTTTTGGTTGAGTGTATTATGTAGGAGTGCAGTAGTTCGAGCTCCCTGTCCTAGACTCCACAGGAAAGGCATTCCTAGGCTGTTTAGGTTTGCTCATCCATCATGTGGCCTATATATACATAGTTACATACCATGTTTCTTAACTCACATAAAACACTAAAGAGAGCTGTCTGGGTTCACAACTGGACAAGAGATGAAATTCCACGACTAGAAATCAAGGAATTAATTAGCCTCCTAGAAATCAAGGGTTTATAAAGTGAACGTTAATCAATCATCAACAACGGGAAACACACAAGAATCTGACTGGTATTACTTAGCCTCCCAGAAAGTAGTAAATCGATTTCACTTCTTATGTTATGGTGAGACTTGGCCTAAATAATTCAAATTCAAAGTATTATTGTAATTTTATATGTAACAATTGATATCTATTATTTGTTTATTGATTTATTTTTGTCATAATAAAATAGAGGATTCGAACTTAAAATCTTATCATGATTATTAGTTTAGTCATTAAAACTAAAAATTATTTCATGCAAGTGTGAAATCAATTAACAAGAGCAATACTATGGTCTTGATTCATTCTCTTGATTGAACAAGTACCGCTAGACAACATAATAGAGAGTCAAAACCGCCGTCTCAAAAGCTATGTATGAATAATTAGATCGAATTCCATGTAGAAAAGTGATTGACTAACCCTTCGGAATTTCAAAACATATAAATAATCTATAGTTAATATATATGGGGATTCATGCATATCTCTATAATATCAAACATAAAGTTCTCAACCACCGAGCATGACATATATATTGACATGGTGCTGTGGAATATGGTATTGGAAAAAGTGAGTTTTTGACATTTTGAACTTATCGAAGATTCAAAATATCAATCAATTTTAATCTCACTGTTGGATTTGCTCATTCATGAGTCATGGCTGTTACTTCAGAGTCAATTTGGGCGACACATCAATTTGTACAAGAAACAAAAATTGGTCTCGAGAACCCACAAAGGAAGGTAAGGCAAAAGAAAGACCAGTATTTGGCGGGCTTGACCCCGATGTCCCAACAAATCTATTCTCCTATATATATAATCAATAAAAGCATGGTAAAAATTTCAAACTGGAGCTTGGAGTTGTTACGTTGTTTTTTTTTATCGTCTTCTGATGAAGCTTAGAGTCTTGGTTAAAAAAAAAAAAAACTCGTAGCCTGTAATTGAAAATAGCAAATAAACAAAAATTGTAGAAACTCGGCAAATAATTAAATGGAATAGATTATGTATTGAAAAATAAATCGGATGGTGGAGATGGCGGGATGTGAGAGGCTCGAAAAGAAAGTATCCAATCGCCAAAAGAAGAAACCATCCACAGATCAAACTCTTGACTAGTCAAATATTGAAAAGAACAAAATTGATTGGTGGCTCCTATTATTTAAGTGCCACGTCACCAACCACCCTTCTCACTGCTTCCTGGAAGGCAGACTCGTCCCACTCGTTCTCCTACATATAAACAACATAAATTAATTAATCCCTAATTTAACTAATTAATTAATGATTAAAGTGTAAACAACCCCCTTCCTTCTCATTTCCTAGCTACTTTTATATTAATCCATAGTCTTGTTCAATTACTAATTTCATACTCTCTTCCTCTCATGCATGCATGCTACGGTTATCAAAACTACTTTTAATTTACCCTAAATGATAATTTAGTATTTAAATCTACAACAACCAAAATAAAATTAAATAAATGATTGTTTGAGAGAAAGTTAATGTTGACTACTATTCGATCTTAAAGTATCAACATATATATGATATTTCATATTACTTTTGTTGCAATTTTATTTGATGAACTTTCCTAGAGATGCTGGGAAATAAGCAAGGTTATTTTACTTTCACACGCAGATGCTTAATTAATTTAACCACTAATTTGGATTACATACCTGATCATCATCAACTCTTAATCTCAAGACCACGCGGTTGATGTTAGGATTTGATTCTGTTTTCAAGGTACTTGCTTCCATGGACACCAAGCTCACATTCTTAACTTGCTTCAAGAATTCCAAGATTCGAATTACTAAATTTTCAGTGGAAGATTCTCCCGATCTTACAATCACCTGCAAGTCAATAATTTGCGGATGATCTTGATCTGTGGTTGAGCCAGATACATGCGTAAGCGTAACACTAACTCTCTCGCTTGATGAGGAACCAGCTACTTCTTCTTCGTCTTTAGCTATAAGCCTTGCAGCTGCCTCTAGCTGCTGGTTTTTTTTACTAAGCTCATCAACTTGAGCTTTCAAACTAGTCAAGTACTCCCTTGCTGTTATAAGCACTGATGCTTTGTCTTTCTACACAATGCGAATTAAACATGGGGTTACAACGTACTTACAATCAAACCAGTACTCGGATTGACAGTTTGATAACATAATATGTTAGATTTTATGTACTGGGATCTAAAAATACTTATTGTCCAACAAATATACGTACCTTGGTTCCCGGAGGAAGTAGCGATTTCAACGAATGAAAGCTTTCGTTGAGTTTCTCACGCCTTTTGCGCTCGGATATCATATGATGCAATTGGCTGGTTGTGGGGCGCGTGGCAGTTTGCATACCTTGATCGCGAATTCTCAATAGATTCAAGCTTCTCAAGAAGGAAATCGATCGTTTCACCATAGTTTGTTTACGTACTACTAAATTGGAAGCACCTTTCGTTTGTGTTCTTGGGGCCAAAGGCGATGGGCTATAATTCTTGAAAGCACCGCTGGGTTTTGGGTTCAGAAGGCCATGATGATGACTAGAACTAGGAGCAGAAGGTACTAATTGGTGTGAAGTTATCGAAGCAGAAGGTGAAGGAGAAGTCAGAACGGCAAGGATGGCTCTTGTAATTTCAGCATCTTCGATCTCTGGAGATGGTAATTGGATATTCCCTCGGATTCGAGAAAATGCTTGCATGGATTGTTGATGAGGACTAGTACTAGTACTAGTACTACTAAATATGTTTGTAGTTGGTGATAAAATTGGTTGCAATAATGAAGTAAAATTTGCAGTAGTAAAGACTTGATCAGCTGGAATATTGAGAGAAGTGGTAGGAGTACTTGTTGATGTTTGAATAGTGTTGAAGAGGAGGGAAGAATATTCGGGGCTATCCATGGTTGAGAGTGATCTCAAAGATGACGAAGACGATGAAAGTGGGTTTTGCTGCTCAATATTTGCCCTATTACTGCTGCTAGGAACTAATTCAGCTGTATGTGAGGATAATTGTGATCTAGAGAAAGCTTCTGGCAACATCCAGCTTCTCATGATCAGTTCCTTTTTTATGTTCATCTACAGATTAATATCAAACAAAAAAATTCAATTAAAACTCAAATTATACTGATAAATTTTTGTTATGATTGGTTATGGAAAATGCAAGCTACTCTAGTCTTACTTGAGACACATTGGAGAAGCCAATCTCAATCTCTCCACTGTTGCACCCCATGAAAACTGCAGTCTGTACTAAGAGAAAGGAGTACACTGAGTATATATATATTGTGTGTGTGTGTGTGTGTCTTAGTCATGAATGAATTATGAACATGCAACATACCTTAATCCTTGCTTCCTGATAAAATTTCTTCTGAATTTCAACTGATGCCAGTCTTTGGATTTCCATTTCTTGCAATTCTACATAGGCAAGACCATTCCGGAAAGCGAATCCTGGAACACATCTGACCATATATTTTGAAGACATCAATTAGACTAATATTATTGTATAATCTAGCTATCAGCAAAAATGTATAAGAAGACTAGTAATGATCATGTACATGCATGTACGTGCTTACTCATTTTGAACAATTTGGAACATTGACCGCCGATACTCATCAAAAAGCCTCCGAGCTAAACTAACTCCAGAAGAGGATGAGCTCGCTGCTGGTTGGTTTTCTTCATCATAGACACCATCAAGAAACAATAAACAGCTGCATATACATGAGTGGCTGCATCAGTACTTACACAACACACACATATATATACACACAGAGGGAGAAAGAGTAGTGGAAATGTATATTTACATACTTGGGCATATAAGACTGCCATAAGCAAATGTAAGAGCAGCTAAAAGAGCGCATGACAAGTTTAAGAAAATTGGAGCGAGTGCCTTCATCGAGCTGGAACGCAGCGTCCATATACACCATACAATTAATGGAGGCTGGATATGTTCAAATTTGCTGCAGGCTTCAATTCAGGGGTAAGAGGTATCTCGATCGACCTTTCCCTTTGTATTCCTACGTATTGCAATCGGTTTGATCAATCTTATGTGATTTGACTGTGTTCCTGCTGGTCCTTCATTTTGACAAATATGCAGGACATCTAGAGAGAACAGAAAGAGTCTAATATATCCTATATATACTAGCTCAGGATCTTATTTATATATATGAAGTTATATATTGAGCTGACGTCACATATAGAGAAAATTAATGTGTGAGAGAGAGAGAGAGAGAGAGTTGAAAAGTTGTGGTGAGGGAAGAAATTGGAACAAGAAGGTAGAAGAAGATCCCAACACAACTAACAACTAAGGAGCTACGTACTAACTACCTCATCAAAGAGAGAAAGAGAGAACTAGATGTTGTGTGCTGGTTTGGGTTGGCGAGGATATGATGACTAGGAAAAAGTTGTAGCAGATGAGAAATTGAAAAGTAGCAGCAGTCCAGTGAAGCAAAGAAAGATAAGAAGCTGCCAGGCAGTAAGGGATAGCAATAGAATTTTGTACTAGTAGTTTGGGCAATTGTAAGAGAAAAGTAGTTTGGGAAATTGTAAGAGAAAAGTAGTGGTCAAAGTCCACCCATGACTCAAGTTGAATAATATGCATCCATACATATATGGGCCACTTGTGATATAGATTTGAAATCAGTCAAGGGAGGAAGGCAGACAATAGTCTATATATACTGTCCCTTTCTGGCTTTCTAAATTTTTTCCCTAAAGCTCGCTTCTTCCCACGTACTTACTTCTCTTTCCATATTCCATTTCCCCACATGCTAAAATTACCATTTCTTTGTCTACCGGTACCGAAGCATATTGAATTTAATTATTCATTTCAATAAAACTACCCACGTACATATGATGATTAAGAAGTCACATTTACCTATTCAAAGTTGGAACTCTCCCTTCCTTTTAGTCTTTTCTTGTAACGCAGGAGATGCATTAACAAGCTATTGCATAGTTAATGCAATTGTAATTAACGACTTGTTGAGTATTGCTTTTAGAATTATCAATGACATTTCAAATGAATCAAAACACTTCTAGCTAGTGATACTTGACAAAAATAAATAAAAATGTTGTTTAGTAATTTTCTCGTAAGCGCACATTTCGGGTGTTTTCTTGATCTTGAGTGCTTTTGAGTTCTTAAGTTTACAAGAGTTGATCACTTATAACATGCTAGCTTCTAACAAACATGCATCAAGCAAAAGTAATATGGGGAAGCTAGATTAATTAATTTCCTACAATTAGAAAGTATATTACCAAACGTCAAACTCTTATACATTCGTTTATATATATGTAAATATCACACGTACATTATCCTATATAAGAGAAGATCTTCCATTCTTCAATACAATTAATAAGGAATTTATGGAGCCGAGGGAATCGATCGAAGCTTCTCTCAGCTAGTTAGATTTAATTAAGTAGCAGTTGGAAACTTTAGAGAGTGTCTTATTGCTACCTGGTTGACTACTACTACACCATGCATTCACACATGTTTATATATACATACTATTCTATCACTCTAGAAAGTTGACAAGTCCGAGCTGCCGCAAGGACTGCTGGTAATTAAGGGACACTGTCATATAGCTACGCACAATTAGGGTTTTGGGTTTAGTCATATATATAACAATTAATAACATGCAAGAACCAACTTCGTTTCTACTTTTGTTTATTATTGAATGTATCCTTAATTTTGTCAAAAAAAAATTTGTGTACATTTTCATAGCTTTATTCGATTTAATATATTGGTAAACTTTGACATTTGGTGTAAGATAATTATCGGACCTAGTTTAAGGTTTAGACGCGAAGGTACAATGACTGCTATCAAAAGCAAAACCTGCAAGCGTTGTGTGGGTGTTTGCTCTAGTTTGATTAATATAGCTAGCTAGCTAGAGCTTATTAGCTAATTGTTGTGAAGCACTTTCTTTGGAAGAAAAAGGTTAAAGTGCAATTATATGTATATCTAAATAAGTTTTAGTACTATAATCAATCTAACCATTAAAGCTTGTAATTAATCTAACGAGTAGAGTGAAGATTCCAAGGAAATAGTTCTTAACAAAAAAAAATACCAACTCGATTAGAGGAATACCCATGAAATATAAAACATACCCAAATTTTGGATATTTTTGTTTTGGATTGGCGAAGTCAAATGCTTGACCGGGGCATGGACCTTGTCGTTGGTGAATTCTTGAAGGGCGGTTGGTAAGAGAAGCGCGCATAGCCACCAATTTTTTGAGGAAAGAAGCATAGCCACCAATTGTTTATTTATTTATTTATAGATCATTGTCAATCCATTAAAAATTTATCTAGATTACAACATAACCACCAATTGTTAAGTCTTCTCATTTTATAGTTCTCGATCATTAGAACTAACATATAATCTCTCTTTCATTAATAATTAAATACAATCTGAACTGAAAATGTCGTAATTGTTTCTTTTCTGTTGATTATTGTTTGTTTCTTGCCTTTTAGCTAGATTATTATGATTTTAATATATATGACTTTTTTTTTGTACACCTTCCTTTTGTTAGAGCATCTTCTAGGGGTGTCCCGGTTTATTACCTATGTTTATATCGAGGAACAAAGAAAATAGATACTCCTAGTTGGTAAAATTGTGACGAGTGACGACATGTGATCAATTTTTTTTTCATTAACCTATAAAACGTAAAAATACTTATACTTAATTATATGTATTAAAAGTATAAGGAAACCCATAACAGTAAAGTATTTTATTTGTCCAGTTAATACTACTTTCCTATGCATTAATTAGCAGGCTTTAACTGAATCTGATCGAACTAAGTAAATCAATAAACTCAGCAGATCGACAGAAATAGGTAAGTACGATATAGTGATATACTACCTAATTACCATTTTTTTCTCTTCCAGTTACATGGTTAAGGTAAGTAAAGTCCTATACAGCTCGATCGGGACAATGGTGGCCATAACTTTGCTTAAAAACTTTCCAGACTGGTAGCAGAAAGAGCTTTTCCTAATTCCTATCACTAATATATATATCACCACTTCTATATATAATCAATTAAGAAAAACCAAGAATACATCAAGCAAGAGAAATTAAGTCTCTCACTACTTGCATGTGTCGGGTTGAATTCTCCCTTCGATCGATCTTATAATTAGTTTCAAAAATGGAAGAGATAAACTCGTCATTAACACTTACAAGTAGTAATCCTCTTAATTTTGTACTACTAGACGTCCTCCCAGACTTGAATGATCTACCAAGAGACTCCGATCAGCTGATACCTCTCGTTCCTCTCCCGGATTCGAATGATCAACCGAGAAGCTCTAGTGTGGAATCTCTCGTTCTCTCGGATTTGAACGATGAGCTAAGAAACCCTAGTGTGGTACCTCTCACTCTTTTCCCGGACTTGAATGATAAACCAATAAACCCTAGTTTCGAATTTCTCGATTCCGTAGACTTGAACGATGCGCCAAGAAACCCTAGTGTGATATCTCTCGATCTGTTCCCATCGACATTAAAAGAAGATGACAAAGAGGATCAACGCTCAATAACACAAAGCCTCGCCATCAGCACTGGTACTAGTACTAGTACTACTCCTACTTCTACTTCCATCTGTAGCAGCACTACAACGGACGACGTACAAGAAGAAACCGTTGCCATTGCTCCTACTCCATGTCTACTAAGCAACAATATTGTTTCCAGTAGCATGGATATAGACTGCTATTATTCTCGTGACCCTCCTAGTGTTTCCATTAAGAGAAAAGCTGTGGATATCGACTACTCTTCTCCTCATGATCCTAATCTAAAAGGACCAAAGCGTAAAAAGAAAGCCGATCCTTGTCAAAAACCTAGAAAGAGAGATGCTGCTCATCCTAATCAAAAACGTGAAAAAAGTGGCTCCATAGATGAGACTCTTTGCCGTAATATTAAGGTGTCAATCATTCTGACTGTGAGGAACATTCCCGCCAAGGAGGTTGGAAGTTTAGGTGATGTAGAAGAGCTTGCAAAAGAACTAATGCAACAACTCAACATGCGGCCGGATAAATTAAGAGAAATTACTAGGAGTGCAGTGTCAATCTTCTTTTAGACATGTAGTTTCGAAGAGAACGAGATGAGTTATGGTGTTTTAATTTAGGGGTCGGAACCCCAAAAATGCGTTTAAGTTACCAAGAAATATTGTTAATATATATAGTTATATACACACATGCACACACACTCATGCTTTATTGTTCTTATTGTGGTTTGAATGTTTGATCAACCTACCTGTTTTTTTTTTTCCTTTCTTTCTATTTTGAGTGAGAGACTACATATCTCTGTGTATGCTTCCCTTAATTAATACATGAATTTTATGCTTTTAGAAGCGTTGATTATCGAGTGAAAGAAGAAAGATTGATGGGTCACTAATATGCCTCAAGATCGCTCGAACGACAAGCAATATATGCAAGTAATTAAGCAAACTATAGTTGATTCTGTATTGAATGCTTTAATTGTTTCCTTATTTTTGTTTGATCGTCTGATACAATCATCCCTAACTCTTAATCAAAATGCTAATCATCAACTCGATCATGGTATATATCAGGGTGATCGAATTTGGTGAAATTTTGATTTGTTTGATTTCAAACAACTCCGACAAGTTTGAGCCGAATGTAGTGCATGTACATCAATGAGGTTATGTTGTCTTGGTATAACGTCTTCCAATGAATAGTGAAGAACTCAAGGTTGATGAACCCAATTGAATGAAGAATATACCTTCACTAGCTAAGCCAATTTTTCCTCTTTTTTTTTTGTTTTGTTTTTTTAAATTTACCTTATGTGGGAAGTGATGTGTCAAGATCATTTGATTTCAAGGTCGGAGGCGAGTTGAGAGCAAAACAGTAACTAGAGAGGTGGCAACTTTGAGAATCTTCTAAACAATAGGGTTCAAAATGTAAGGGACTATTTGGTTTTTGGCCAATTGCTGGCCTTTGGACTATAGACTGATAATTGAAGAGTGAAGAGAGGTCTGTAAACTGTTTATACTACTGCAGAGCAAATTAAGGAGAAGCAAAGGCGTTGGGTAAACGTCCATTACCTTAGCCCTTCAGGAAAAGACATCTAATTTCCATTAATTTAATGCTGCTCTCAAACTCTTTAACTTCTTCCGTAAAGTTTCCTTCACCAAGACTCACTCTTCACCAGAATCGCAGCCCAAAACGAATCGTGAAAATGGCACAGACTGCCCAAAACCCAGGTAAGGAAACTCATTATCTCATTCATGTATGTATGGCCTGTGTGTTTCAGTGGTTAGTTGCTAGAAATCCAAGCTGCTAGTATATAGTATCTGATTCACGAATCAATCTGAGAGGCTGAGACGATGAATTTTTATTTGGGTGCTGAAATTTTCTAACCAAGTTACCAACTTTGCAAGAAATTTAGTGATTTCTTTGGTAATTGCAGTGAACCAGCAACTGAAAATCATTGTACCCAACAAGCATGGTGAAAAACTTGTGGGCATATTACATGAAACCGGTTGTGGGGAGATTGTAATCTTATGTCATGGATTTCGATCCACCAAGGTTGGACTTTTCAATATATGACGTGTTTCTTTCTTTTGAGATTGAATTCCAGCTTTGTTAAGAAAATGGAAATGCAATTTGATTGGTTACATTTAGTATCTAATTTGTAGTTCAGTGCCTCATTTATTAGAAAACTATAATGCTGGGTTGGCTTGATGATCGGAAAAAATTTTATAGCCTCTCTTTCGATTTCCAGGAAACGACTAGTATTGCAAACATTGCTGTTGCATTGGAAAATGCAGGAATTAGTTCCTTCCGTTTTGACTTTGCTGGAAATGGGTAAGGCTGTGGACCTTGGTATATGAGTTTTAAGGGGTCCTATGAAGAGTTTCAGATCTACACATTACATTGGTGCTGATTTAGTTATGGCATTTCTGTTTTCAGGGAAAGTGAAGGCTCCTTTCAGTATGGTCACTATCGTAGAGAGGCCGATGACTTGCACGCCGTAGTGCAACACTTCTCTGGTGAAAACCGCGTACCAAGTGTGATTCTTGGGCACAGTAAAGGTGTGTTGGATTGTTTCTCAATTTTTGTTAAGTTTAATGAAGCATTTGATTGGGACTCATTTTAATGTGCTAGTATGCGTATCACAGTTTGGAGTTTGGACCATTAGTTAGCTTGAGTTATTGTTCATACTTGATAGATGTATCACGTTTGATATTGGGTGCAATCGTGTTGGAAATATAGTACTTGTTTTACTTATGTCAAAATTATTGCTGAACAATGTTACTGCAGGAGGCGATGTAGTGCTCCTATATGCTTCTAAATATCCTGACATTCGTACTGTTGTTAACGTTTCTGGGCGTTATGATTTGAAGAAAGGCATTAAAGAACGCTTGGGGGAAGACTTTCTGCAAAAAATCAAGAAGGAAGGATTCATTGATGTTATAAATAAGAAAGGTAATTTGCTAAATCAACTTTATGTGTGGTGCAAAATCATATGGTAGGCCAGAAATGGCATAGATATCCTTCAGCTGTATCGGCGTCTATATTTATTCGCTTTCTGGACACTGCAAAGTTATCTTCAGTGTTTCTGTGTAAAGCAGGTCCAAGGCTCTAGATTACTACCTTGGCGTCTTGGCCTATACTATCTGTACCTTATATTTCTTTTTCCATAATTTCTAGGAGAGTTATCGGCCCAAAAAATATATAATATCTGGCAGAGTGAAAGTGAGAGAGATTCTTGAAGACTGGCTGCTACACTAGCCTGAAAGAGTCAATGATATATCATATATGCAATCTCTTTCTCTCACACACGCCTGCACAAGCTGGTATGCTGGTCTTTCACACAGTTAATGGGATACTATGCTTGTAGGAAGTTTCAGTTATCGTGTGACTGAGGAAAGTTTGATGGATCGCCTAACTACAGATATGCACGAAGCTTGCCTTCAGATTGACAAAGAATGTCGGTAAGCAAACTGTAACTAATTCCGTCTTGTTTGTTTAACATGTTCATTTCCCCCTCCTGTTTTATCTTATTTTCTTGCATTTTCTGCATGACCAAGTTTATTGGTGATTCTGTATTTAGGGTGTTAACTGTCCACGGATCTGCTGATGAAATCATCGATGTTGAAGATGCATTAGAATTTGCCAAGATTATACCTAACCACAAATTACATATTATAGAGGGAGCTAACCATAACTACTCCTCCCATCAAGCTGAGTTAGCATCAGTTGTTGTGGACTTCATAAAGGCATCTTTGCAGCAGGACAAGGCTACTTCTAAGTAGACTCTTCCATCCCAATCCCAATCAGTATAAATTGCCTGGTGGGACTTTCCCTTGAAGTGATCAGTGATAACAAAGTTAGTCATTGCATTTGTTAATATTGATTATTGTGGGACTTACCGCGACATTCATAACTACCAACAACCTTCGTTGGCCGATTTGCTGCTGTGCCGGAAAAATCAGATACTTGGTGACCTCAGTTACAGTTTAATCTATATGTTGGTGTTGTTCCTCTTCTCTATTATGTATGCAAATCAATGTTATACATGTATAGGGATTTTCTTAGAAACTCCAATTATTTTCTTGTAACTTTGTCAATTTAGTCATTTTTCTTCAAATTCAATAAAGATTGAATACAATACGGCTCCTATTCTCGTTTTGTTTCTCAAGGTCGTAAGACTCGTAACATGATGTCCAGAAGGACCGAAATTGCAATAAGTTGTGAAGTATGGGACTAAAAATACCAAACTAAAAACACGGGGACAAAAGAATGGGGCCAAAACACAATTGACCCTTCTTGAGGAATAACTGTTGAGAATTTCCATATCCTGCTCTGAAATTCTTCAACTTCTACCAAGATTCAGAGCACTAAGAAGTTACGGTATTTATCAAAAACGAACCGAAAAAAAGAATCTTGAAATAAATGGCAGAGGCTGCACAAAACCCAGGTAAGAAATTTCATCATATATGCTCGTTGTTTGTATTACTATGATAGTTGCAAGAAATCCAAACTACTAGACTAGTGTGAATTTTTATTATTTGTGCTAAGATTGTGAATTGTACTGTTTCAGTGACCCAGCAGCAGAAAATCATTGTGACCAACAAACATGGTGAAAAACTTGTGGGCTTATTACATGATACTGGTTCTGGGGATATTGTAATCTTATGCCATGGTTTTCGATCCACCAAGGTGGGTCTTTTCTTCATTTTGGAATTGAGTTTTAGCTTCATTGATAATTTTAGCTTGAAATTCCTCAGTAATAGATTAGTAATTAGCAGATAGATAAGAAAACTATATAGTTCAGTTGGCTTCATTTTGGGCAATGAAAGAATTAGTTCCTTCCGTTTTGATTTTTCTGGAAATGGGTAAGTACTAGAGAATTTAAAACTCTTGAATTTAACAGGTTTTGTGAAGAATTGAGTTGTGTGTATGGTTAACCTCTCTAACCTTGTAGTTGTAAATGTGGCTCCATATTTAGTTGGCAAGCTTGCGTTATCTCTTGTTATGGGAAATTCAGATCTAGACATTACAGTGAAGTTGATTCAGCTGTGTTAATTTGGGTTTGCAGGGAAAGTGAGGGCATCTTTGAGTATGGTAACTATCAGAAAGAGGCTGATGACTTGCATGCTGTAGTTCAGCACTTCTTGCAGGGAAGCCGTGTAGCAAGTGTAATTTTGGGGCATAGCAAAGGTGTGTTGGTTGGTTTTCATGATCAATATGTGAAATTTTACTGTTACAAATACAGGAAAACGTACTATTATCACCATATGTTAACTTTAGGTCTATACGATGATAGCAGCTTAGTTGTTAGCAAAGTTATTGTAGCTTGTGCTAAAATTATTGCTGAAAATTTTATTACAGGAGGCGATGTAGTGCTCCTGTATGCTTCTAAGTATCATGACATTCATACTGTTGTCAATGTTTCTGGACGCTATGATCTGAAGAAAGGCATTGGAGAACGCTTGGGGAAAGACTTTATGGAAATAATCAAGAAGGAAGGCTTCCTTGATATCGAGAATAAGACAGGTAATTTGTAATTCTTCATTTGTGGTGTTTTCGAAAAATTCTTATCTGAGGCCTAAGATGGAATGGATATAAATATTTATATAAACCTTTCAGTTATTTCGGCTTGTCTCCAGTTACTTTCTGGACACTAGAAGTCTGCATTCTGCAATGCTAAGCTGGTCCAAGGTCATGGGTTATTGCCTGTGATTCTATCTGTCCCTTAAGCATAAAACTGTGATTCACTTGTCAACGAATGATGATGGACCAGCTTACCTGTTTTTATCCTTTTAAAAAGAATTATCTGTGACTAAAAGGTTTCAATACTATTGTTTACCAGGAGGTGTTGATTATCGTGTGACCGAGGAAAGTTTGATGGATCGCCTAAGTACCGATATGCATGAATCATGCCTTCAGATTGGCAAAGAATACCGGTAAGAAAATTGTAATTAATGACTTCTTTTATTGTTTTATTTTCTTAATTTCTGCATGACCAAGTTTATTGGTGATTCTGCATGTACAGGGTGTTGACAGTCCATGGATCTGATGATGAGATCATCCCTGTGGACGATGCAGTGGAGTTTTCCAAGATAATACCTGACCACAAATTACATATTGTGCGAGGAGCTAATCATTGTTACACCTCGCATCAAGCTGAGTTAGCTTCGGTTGTGGTGGACTACATAAAGGCAGCTCTGCAGCAGGACAAGGCTACTTCCAACTAGCTACTCTATACGACTATACCAATCAGAATATAAATTCCTGAAGTTGTACCTGTTGATGATTAGGTGCCTGGGGGTTCCATGAACTTGATGTAGTTGGATACATACATTTAAGCTCTGTCATAAGTCTCTGCTTATTAATAAATACCCACATCTTATCGTGGTGCACTTTTCTTTGTCAAAGAAGTTAATTTCGATTTCTTTGACATGATCTGTTGCATGCAATAGTTGAGAACTTAAGGGTGCAAACCATAAGTTAACACTCGATCATTCAGCAAAGATCGTTGCTTTGTTGTGAACTTCTATTATCCACATGCGGAATCATTTGCGACACTGAAGGCTTGATTAGATTTTTCAGTTAAAAAACGTAGCATATATAACTTGTCTACCTTTGTCAAGGTCCTAGCTATACTGGTATAAGCTCCTAACTTCATCAGTACAGAGGATGCTGTAAACGTACTATAGCCAGCAGAAAAGAGGCAAAGCTTCCCAGAATAACTTGCCATCAAATGGCAGCTAATGAGTCTGGTTTGTTGTTGCAAGTACACGAAGACATTTCAATAAATTCTTCCAGGGTCATTTTTTTTCTTCCAGGATTCAACTCTGGCAACATTTTCCTAGTTTCATACAATATATCCTGGTCTTGAACAGCTTCTTCGTTAAGCTTATCCTTGTGCACATGCCCAAATGCATAGCCATATGAGTATATGACTGCCCTAATGTCACAGTATCGCTTGGTATTTACAAGGTTTGCAGACAGCAGACTAAGTCCGATGGGCCCATGAAGAACTTGCCAAATTAAGAACTCTTATAGCGGAGACTTGCCAAAAGAAGCTCATACACTGAAGACTAAGAAGAGCTCAGTAAACTTATTGCAGAGCTAAAAAGCAACAAAGCTGTAGTTTACTTCGATTGCCTTGTAAACTGTAATCGATTCTGTCTTGATTGTTTTGAACTTTTTATGTTTCTTTCTTACTTACTTTTTAGTTTCTTGCATCTTCTGTATGACCATCCCTGCTGAAGATGCATTAGAGTTTTCAAAGATAATACGTAATCACTAATTACATCAAGCTAAAGGCAGCTCTGCATAACAAGATATAGCTTAGCTGCTATAGCATTTATCTGGGGCATGCACTTATTGTTGTGGTAATTTCCCCGAGTTACAGTCGCATAAATGACTGAACTAATTATTGATAACGAAATCGGACTTATATCTAATTGTTTATTTAACTAATTTATGGCGTCTATTTATTTCATAAATTACACTATGGTGTGATTATTACTTTATTAGAGTACCAAATAGTCAATTAACGATCTGGATCTGAATCCCACGATCATCTATAATTGTATGAAAAATCAGTCTGAGACACTTGGCAATAATTTAATTCATGCCTGTCCAACCTGTCCAGAACAAATTATTTGACTCAATTATTATGTCCGTAGCAAACTTCCACTTCCCTTATTGCTGCTTTCAAATTCTTCAACTTCCATTGTTGCTGATCCCTTCACCAAGTTTACTCTTCACGAAAACCGCCGCGCAAAACTAAACTAATCTTGAAATAAAATGGCAGAGGCTGCACACAACCCAGGTAAGAAATTCCATCATCGTACTCATATATAGTATATGTTTGTATATGTATGCATGTGCTGTGTCCTTTTATAAAAAATAAATCTCAGCTACTGAAATTTTTTTTATTCTGAACTGCAATGTTTCAGTGAGCCAGCAGCAGAAAATCATTGTAACCAACAACCATGGTGAAAAACTCGCAGGCATTTTACATGAAACCGGTTCTAGGGAGCTTGTTATCTTATGCCATGGAGCCCGAGCCTCCAAGGTTGGTTTTCGTGATACAAGTTCTTTAATTTCCTTTTTGTTTTCTTAATTTCATGCAGTAGAGCAGATTGATCAGGAAAATTGACTGGAAGTTCAAGTTGTTTTCTCTCATATGAAATGTTGATTGTTGGTGTGTATTTTCTACGTCCATTACTTAATAATGACTATGTAGCTAGACAACATTCACGAAGTTCTAATCAATTCATAGATTAGTACCTCATTCATTAATTGTGGGTAAATTTTACAGCTTATGGCTCTTGATTTTCCAGGGGCACGAAATTATAGTGAACCTTGCTGTTGCATTGGAAAATGAAGGAATCAGTTCTTTCCGTTTTGACTTTGCTGGAAATGGGTACGTACGGCTGTGGTTTTTCACCGATTTATAGTTCTTAAACTTACCAGGTTTTGTGAAGAATTCAGTTGTGTGCACCTCTTTAAATCAATCTTGTAGTTCTATTGGAAAGCTTGTGTTATGTTTCGTTGTGAAGGACAGTCTTGTGAAAATTCAAGATCTATGCATCACATTGATGCTGATTTAGTTGAATTGTGGTATTTTGGTGTTCAATTCAGAGAAAGTGAAGGCACCTTTCAGTTTGGTCACATGAGGAGAGAAGCTGATGACTTGCATGCTGTAATCCAACACTTCTCTGGGTCAAACCATGTAGTAAGTGCAATTTTTGGGCACAGTAAAGGTGGGTAAAAATTGTTGATGCTTGATAGATTCATAACTGCTGATATTAGATAAAACCGTATTGAAAATACTGTATTGGTACACAATGCTACTTCAGGAGGCAGTGAGGTACTCTTGTATGCTTCTAAGTATCATGATGTTCCTACGGTTGTCGAAGCTTCTGCACGCTATGATCTAAAGAAAGGCATTGAAGGACGCCTGGGGAAAGACTTTATGCAGAGAATCAAGAAGGAAGGATTCATTGATATTGGTAATATGATGTCCTTATTTTACGCGTGTGGTCATTTCCAGAATTCATATCTGAGGCCAAAGAGAGCATGCTTATATTTATAGATATACAATGTCAGCTCTTTCGGTGCTTGTATCCATTTACTTAATTTCTCGACGCCAGAAAGTCGATCATCTGCGGTGTTAAGCAGATCCAAGGTCTTAATTTAGATTGTTCTGTAGGCTTGTACTATATCTGTTCCTTAAATGCCTTTCTTCTTTCCTCTTTCCCTGCCCGAAAGATTAAAGGAAATGTGGTTCTGTGGTTGCATTATCAACACCAACTTACCTGTTTTTTCCGTTCATCTTTCTCTTCTTAGAATTTAATTTGAAATGAATTATCTGTGACAAAGAGGTATAGAAATAGTACTAGTTATAGTTGTGATTCAAAATTAGCTTAAGAGATAAATGCAAAAAGACTAGATGCTTTCAGTAGCTAACTGTGGCAGAGTGAATGTGTATGCTGGCCTTTCACACAGTTAGTTGTTACTATGCTTGTAGGAAGTGTTAATTTTCGGGTCACTGAGGAAAGCTTGATGGATCGCCTAAGCACTGATATGCATGAATCATGCCTCAAGATTGACAAAGATTGCCGGTAAGCAAACTGTGATTAATTATTTCTAGGTTAACAGTATGTTTCCTTTTTCTTTTCTTCCTGACCAAGTTAATTTATTGGGGGTTCTGTATATACAGGGTGTTAATAGTCCATGGATCTGATGATGAGTCTACTCCTGTTGAAGATGCATTTGAGTTTGCCAAGATCATACCTAACCACAAATTACATATTATACAAGGAGCTGATCATTGTTACACGTCGCACCAAGCCGAGTTAGATGCAGCTGTTGTGGACTTCATAAAGGCAGCTCTGCAGCAGGACAAGGCTACTTCCAACTAGCTAGCTAGCTACTCTATGCCTACCAATTAATTCATCGGCATTCAAATTCCTGATGTGTGTGTCCTGTTTCATACTGTACCCGTTGAGAAATATATGCCGGGTGGTCCTTGTAATAAGATTTGTTGATTCTCATCTTGTGATGCTGAATTCTGATATAATGTAAGCGAACGTCTTCGGTGCTTTGGGAAAATGAAAATTTATAAATTCAACGATCCAGATTATTGATGACATACTCTAGTATTAGTGCTTTTGGCATTGCAGAATTTTTCATCAATTAAAGGCTGTGTATATTTTATTGTTCAGTTTTTCAGTTTTATTTATCTATACTAAAAAAGTAATATCCAAAAAAAAATTAATGCATGAAAAATGCCTTGACAAATTTCAAAGATGTGGATTCTCATAAAAACCAAACCTTTGGTCTATTCTCAAAATCAACTCACATTCCGCTTCGTTGCATAATATATACAAGACAAGATGGGGTTACAACTTGTCCAAGTTTGATAACCATCACTACCTGTTAATCTGTTATGGATAGGGGCTTCAGAGTTCCGACCTAACAAGTTCCTTAAAAGATTGATCGGCTTCTGACTAGCGCCACTCATTCAAGACTTGCAAAAAGTCCAACTCAACACTAGCAACGGACGTGTCCATTGTCGAATCTGAATAACAATGGCGTGTGAGAGTTGTGTTTGGCTTGCACGGTCGGCCCTACTCTCCAATATTATTTCTGCTCTAAAACTTTTTCAACTTTTGACTCCCACTATATTAGACTATAAATATAGACACGAAGAATCCGATTCCAGAGAGCTCACCCTTCACCAATTCCATCATCTCCTGAAAAATGGCACCGGCAGCCCAAAACTCAGGTAACGACTTTCATCATCTACTCGTACATGTTTGTATACAAGTTAATAGTATTTCTACAAATTTAAAACTGCTAGTAGAATCTGATTCAGGAACATTAATTTAGTTGTATTAGAATCTGACAGACTGATCAGACTTTCGAATTAGTGTCGCCAAGTTTCGGACTTTCTAAGAAATTTAGTTGTTGCTTTTGTGAATTGCATGGTTTCAGTGAACCAGCCAGAGAAAATAATCATTACCAACAGCCATGGCGAGAAGCTTGTGGGATTATTGCATGAAACCGGCTCTAGGGAGCTTGTAATCTTATGCCATGGAGCTCGATCCCACAAGGTTGATTCTTGTGATTTATGAATTGCATTTTTTCTTTTTAGTTGTTGATTTTTGGATATAGTATGTAATTTGTAGGCCCATTGCACAATTATGATCGAACGTTTGATAAATTGATATACAGGGAGACAATATTATGACTAAACTTGCTCTTGCATTGGAAAATGAAGGAATTAGTGTTTTCCGTTTCGATTTTGCTGGAAATGGGTAAGTCTGTGGCACTAAAGGATTTAAAGTTCTTGAATTTAACAAGTCCTTTAGTCCTTTACTGTGTTGCTCTTAAATTGGAGCAAGCTTGTGTTATGTCTTGATTTGAAGGATGGTCTTGGGAATTTCATATCTACAGATTTACATCGATACTGATTTTGCTGTGGTATTTTTGGTTTTCAGAGAAAGTGAAGGCACCTTTCATTTTGGTCACTACTGGAGAGAGGTTGATGACTTACATGATGTTATCCAACACTTCTCTGGGACAAACCATACAGTAAGTGCAGTTCTTGGCCACAGTAAAGGTGCGTTGGTTTTTTCAGATGATCACTGTGTGAAATTTCACCGTAATAAGATAGAGGGAAAAAATTTGGTCATAAATTTAAATCCATGAAACTTGTTAATGTGTTAGTATCTCTTATTATAGTGTGCACCATAAATTCACTTTTTTACATCAACCAGATCTTAGCAGCTTAGTATCCTTACTGTTTTGATATTGGATATCACTGTATTGAAAATGCCATGTTGCTACACAATGTTACCGCAGGGGGGGATGAGGTGCTTCTGTATGCTTCTAAGTATGGTGATGTTCGCACGGTTGTCAATGTTTCTGGACGTTATGATCTGAATGGAGGCCTTGAGCTACGCTTAGGGAAAAACTTTATGGAAGTAATCAAGAAGCAAGGGTACATAGATATTAAGGATAAGACAGGTATTGATATCCTTAATTTGTGTGTTTGTCGAATTCCAAAATTTGTATACAAGGCCAGAGAGGGCATGGATATATAATGTTTCAGCTCTTCTGGCACTTTTCTCCATTTATTTTCTTGACACTGGCATGGTTGCTATGCTTGTAGGAAGTTTTGACTGTTGTGTTACGTTGGAAAGTTTGCTGGATCGCATGAGTACTGATATGCATGAATCATGCCTTAAGATTGACAAAGATTGCCGGTAAGCAAACTGTAATTAATCCCGTCTTCTACTGTTTCCTTTTCCATTTTTTTGTTTTTTTGTTTTGTTTTTTCGGTTTTTTCTTGCATCTTCTGCATGACCAAGGGTATTAATGATTCTGTTATTCTGTATGCAGGGTGTTGACAGTCCATGGATCTGATGATGACGTGATCACCGTCGCAGATGCACTGGAGTTTGACAAGATAATACCTAACAATAAGTTACATGTTATACAAGGAGCTGATCATTATTACAGCGCTCATCAAGCCGAGTTAGCATCAACTATTTTGGACTTCATTAAGGCAGCTATTCAGCAGGACAAGACAAGTTCCAACTAGATACTGCACACCAATCAGTATATAAGTTTCACAGGGTGATGGCATTGCATCATTTGTAGATAATGGGATATCAGACGATAAGGAGTTGCGCTTCTCCCTAATATTGTGCTTTAATAACAGAATCCTCATCTTATTATGGGGTTACCTCGCACATTTAGTCATTACATTTACTCAAAAGTGAAGCATTTGTATTGTGAATATACATTACATTCTGCATTTCTGCAGCATGAATCACCAAATTTAATGAAGAACATGATTGAATTTGATTTTCTTTTTCCATTACCTATGATTTAAAGCATCGTCTTGTTATGATGAAGATGAAAGATGTAACACAGATTGATTTACCTCATACCTGTCCGTATTTTTTTTTTTTGAGTCGGGATACCTATTTAGAGCACAAACTAATTTACGAGATGGCTGATGGTGCTGGACCAATTGAAGTTGACATGTGTTGCTTTGTAAGGAAAAACAACGATAAGAAAAATAATTTTGGCAGCTAAATAGGGGTGAACCATTGTAATTAACAGAGAAATCTGGAACAAATCGCTCTTATTTACAATTAATTCATAACACCTATTTGCACCATTGAAGTTGCGACTACTTCAGCAATGCAGATGAGCACTTAAATCACTATGCATACATCTCCTTATTTTCCTCGGCAATATGAAGCTATTTATCATCTACACAGACATCTACAATCTTCATCTCTGAAGTCTATTGCGAACCTAGTTTGGAAATATTCCTGGCTTGCATCATAGCGGCCGATCTACCTCATTGGCTCAATAGATGAATGCTCGGACATCTGCAATCATTTTGAGGAGTTCATAGAAGATCAAAAATCATACTTTCGTGCCAACTCGTGCATTCCCTCAGCAATGTAGAACTATTCATCTTCTTTGCGGACATTAGCAATCTTCATCTCTGAATTAGCAAACGGCTGGGTGGATTACAAAACTGATCCAACAATCTCATGTTCGTCACAGTTATCCTCATTGCCACTATCATATACTTCCAAATAGGCTTCTTCCCCTTCATCCTGGTTCAAGAAAAATCAGAAGCAACTTAGAATATTTAATCTAATCTGAAGAACCTGTTCTGGTTAAAGTTTCTATCTATGCAGTTCAGAGGAATCACACCACCATTGCAGTTCACCATAATAAACAAAACTAGAGAAGTAAAAAATTTATCTATAGATAATAGGAAATAATCTGTATCCTACTTGATCCAAGACTAAAATAGAATCACTCACATGATAGTAAACTCTTAATGAAAATAATTGCAGACCATAAAAAATTTAATACTTGGCACAACCAAAAAGTAGTGCTTATTGGCATCTTAAGTGTCATTTTTACATATGAGGCACGTCGTACTAACTCAGAGTGGCATAGATGGGTCATTTACCTCTTCACTTTCACTGGAGAAAAGAGAATCATCTAATGTTGAATGCAAGGTTCTTCCATCATCGACCATTCTCCCATTTTCCATTTCCTCCTGAACAGCACAAAAAGACAGATTAAAAGTAATGAAACTACACAATCACCATACCCCAGTTCCTATGAAGCAATGTGTATCTTACTAGTTCAGATTTCAACAACTCAATTCTCTCCTGTAAGTCTGAGAGATGATGTTTCAATCCCTGCAAAAGATAGGAAAGGTATTAGAATGAAATAATAATCATTGTTTAAGAAAAAAAAAATATCAAACACCATTATTTATTTATAAGGTCACCTCGCGTCTCTGAAGTTCAATTGACCGAGCCAATGCCTGTCTTCTTGTCAATAAATTCCTAGGCCTTAATGGAAGAGGGCATTGATAGTTCTTCCCACGATATACAATAATTGCATACCCTTTGGTAGTTTTATCTACAGATACTAGCAGCCCACCGCTCTCCGCTTCCAAAGAGATTGCAATATGCTTGACTTGCTGAAAACTTTTTCCTCTCACTAGTATCTTCACCAACTCTCTATGCTTCCAGTGCAAGTGCAAATTCTCTATGGTACCAGAGTAAACCTCTCGCCTCCCTGAAACAAAACTCACTCAAGCATTTGACTCTCCCCTGAAAATTCAATAAAATATAAAGTACAGCTGTAGAAGAGGTTCTTACCTAAAAGTAGGAAGGGTTTCATACTGAGACCAATCTTACGAAACAAGAATCTATCCTCATCCGTTAGGATTTCCAAATCATCTGGCAGATCTGCTGGTTCCAAATTTTCCTGCACTTTTGCTAATGCCTTCTCAGCCTTTTTGAGCTTCCCTTTTGCCTACAACCATCCAGGGTTATAAATATGTCACAATTATAAATTTCTTAAAGAAGATGTCCCAGATTTTAATTTACAAAATTACAATACTGGGACAAATTGGATTTTTGACTTACAAGAGCCAGTTTCTTCTCAAGGTGTCTGACTAGAGATGCACGTTTAGCCAAAGTTGAATCTCTCGTCATTTTATCGACATCTTCAATCGTCAGCTGGTTTCTCCAGCGAGTAGTTGCTGCCATGGTTTCGGCAAGGGTTCCAGCAACCAATTGGCCATTAGAAGCTTTGGATCTTGACTCAATGTAGTCAGAGGTCATTTGCCGTGCCTGTTCCTCCTCATCTTGTTGAAGATCTCTTAATTCTCTCCTCTCTTTTAATGCTCCAGTAACAACAGATGGCAAGAAGTCATTACCCCTGTAAAAGACAATAAAATCTTTGTTTCTAGAGAGAAGTGTACCCCCCGTCAATCTCTGCACATGTAAAATGCAACAGTGGTCATTAGCAATGCAAGGATTAACAAATGGGGTATATCCATATATCACAGGGTAAATAGGATTATAGCAGCTGCTAGAATAGGAAAGATAGGTCAACAGTATCCAAATGTATACTCAAGATATGTGTTTGGGTATTTTACATAAATCTTCTTTATATTCAAGTAGCAATGCAGATAAGGTTTCACCTTGAGTTCTTCAGCCATTCTTTCATTACATGTGTTCTGTACTCCACGTTTGATGGCTATCTTTGTAATAGCACATTTCTCCCACATCTTCACCATAGCCTTAGCCAGACCTTGCAGTTCTCTATTCCTTCCTGTGACAATTTATTACATGCAAAATACTTATAAGTAAGAAGATTAATGAAAATAAAATAAAATCATATGCAATAGGTCTTACATACCTAAAGCAAAGTGTGGAGGTGCAGCTCTAGCAAGCCTACGGAATTTTGTCATGTCCTTGTCTCTTAGACCATGTCTTACCCCATAAGGGAGAAGTCTAAATGGAGTTTTATATCCAGGAACCACGGAAGGAAGCAAGTCAGCATCCACAGGCAATGGCTCGCGGCCTATCCAATCCTTAAACCGTGGACCCAACTCATCTAACATATGGTTTAGATCGCTCAACTCCATGAGTTCTTTTTTAGATAAATCCTTCAAATACTTTGGAGAATTTGGACTCAAAAGTTCTGCAGTACTAGCCACATCCTTCACTCCTCCATTGTGTGTGCCATCACTCGTGACGTTATCCTCCGAGTCTTGCAACATATGTGAACCAGTCTGGCTCTGTTTGGAATATGATTTTACACACGGAAGATTATATGATACTCCCCTGTATAACACTACTGAACTGCCTGATCTCCATATAACCAAACCTCCGGTTTTACTCTGGCAGAGAAGAAAAGATAACCCTAAATAAGTTACTAGGACACTCAATTCTTGCAAACAAACTTATTAACAATATACAACATAGCTGTTATCAACATCATTATTGCACCTCCAATTCAAAATAATTCAAATAATGCAAGTCAGCTGAGACTAACTTAATCACTAAGAGCTAAAAAGTGATTGAACAATTCAATGGATACAGAGGAAAGAGTAAGATATAACAATGTACCAACACTAACCTCTAAAATGCCATGAGTTCTTCTCATGTTTAGTGAAAGAGGCTCTTCAAACTTCAACTTGACCACTTCATCCACCTTCCACTTCTCATGTATAGCATCCACCAAAGCCTGTGTGATACCGGCAGCTCCGACTTTAGTCCTCTCCAGCATCCTCAGAGAAATATTCCTTAGCCTCCTCAACTCATGCTCTGGAAGCAAACTCTCCGCCGAAAGCGTGTTACTCCACTTCTTTCTTATCTTATCTCCTTCCCCAGAACCCAATTCACCTTCTCTCTCCCAAGGCAAGCGAACAGAAGCTTGAGAATCACTACCAGAAGGCACCAAAGTTTCCACATTTTCATCATTTTTACTATCCCCAGATAGAGTTTCGTCCATATCAACCCCAATTAAGCCTTTTGGAATCACTGTCTCCTCCTTTTTCGAAACCCCAACTGAACTTCCATCAGTTTCTCTCCCCAATTTGCCATTGCTATCAAATTTTACTTCAAAGCTTTTCGAAACACCAACTGAATTTTCATCAATTTCCCTCTCCCATTTGCCATTACCATCAAATTCTTGCTCAAATTTTTTCGCTTCAATGGCACCACTTGTAGCATCAATCTCATTACGCCGGCCAAACCCATTGAGATTTTCGCCATGTGCAACACTGCGTTGATGGGTTTCAGGCTCAGAATCAACCTGGGGCGTAATGGGTTTGCTTCTATGAGCCCATGGGGCATGAATTACAGGGTTTGGCAAAGAACAACTCACTTCCTGAATCACTGGTTTAGACACTCTGATCTCTGATTGGGGACTTTCCTTTTCTTCTTCTTCTTCTTCTTCTTCGCCTTCTTCTTCTAGTTCCTGCTGTTTTTGCCATGGAAGTTTGTCTCTCGGGGAATCGACTTTCATGGACCATTTGTCCTGAATTTGCTGAAAGAAGCTTGGCTTGGGCTTCCTCTTCTTCTTTGTGGGCTCAATAGCTACTTTGATTCTATGGGGTTGCTGTGTTCCAATTTGGACAGTCTTACACGAAACTCTGAACCTGTGAGGTCTGCATGTTCTGGAAGAGTGAGTTTGAGGCTGTAGACGAAGAAAGCACAGAGAGTGAGGAGCATCGAAGCTGCAAGAAGAGGAAGTAGTAGATGGGTTCACTGAAGATAAATAAAGCGCCATGGCAGTGATGTTGAATATCTTAGCCTTCTATTATACCAAACCAGTGAAAATGATTTTGGGCTCAAGACCATGGTTGGTGGGCTTGAAGCACTATCCCAGGCCCATTTTGACCTAACTGTTGGCCCTTCAGAGGTCCATATCTTCACCTATTTTCACAGGCTCTTCACTCTTGGGCCAATTTACATTTTTAACCAAGTTCCTTAGTAAAGGTTTTTAGGACTATGGTAAGTTGGTAACATGTATATTACACGATGATTTGTTAATTTACTTGGTCGAAAGACTAGATATATTATCTCCCCAAACGATTACTTATTTTTCACATTAAAAATTACCATTTATCATGCCCATTCTATATTAACATACTTATCATGCATATACAACTGCTAATTTAACCTATCGAGCAGGTAAGGTTGCATTCAAATTATGATATTAAATTAACAATATACCATGAACATTTCCCTAACATATATATTTTTAAGATCATTAAATTATATTTCTTTTTGCTAAGGAAAAAGTAATAGATGTTTTCGTTTAGAGCATCACAGTGAACATCTATGATTGGCTCCAAAACACAAATATGAGCTCAAAAATAAGAGAATGCACCCATAGAGAGTCAAATATAAGCCAAGTTGGGACTCAAATCTGTAAGTCCTACCCTTACTGGCTTACCATGTGAAAAAATAAAGATGATAACTCATATTTGGTTGGACTCAAGTCCGTGTCATGGGACCCAATAAGGGAATACACCCATAGAGTCATACGCTAATAAGGTATTCAATATAAATAAATTTATAGTATACTATTCAGATTGACTTATATAAATATTTAAGTTCATTTATACCTAAATTTGAATCGAAAAAATGAAATCTCACAATCAATGCTCTTAATACATACGTGTGTATGCGCGCGTGCGGAGTTTGGGCGGCTAAGCGTTGTTATGTTATTTTATGTTGATGAGATAGGATTTTATAATATTTGTAGTGCAGCTGCAGAGAGCTAAGGGGGAGCATATCATCATGTGACTAGAGGATTCTGTCATATAAATCAATGGGATGCTTTTTTCACTTTCCAAGATCTTAATGATTCACCACAGTGTGTGAATGTCTGGATCTTGTCTAGCAAAAATCAACGAAGACAGGATAGAACACATAAGTTGATGGACGCCCTTTTTATGTCTCCTAGTTGCCTGCAAGCTGCAACTGAGTCGGACAAGTCTTCTACAGTACGTGTAAGACTTCCATATTAAAAAATTAAGAGATAATCTATATTATATGTGGATATACTTAATTGCTCATCCTCTAATTAACTTCTATCCATTTTGTTAACTATTCTTTGCTACATTAATAACATTCTTTGCTACAATAGCATTAGCTCAGCTTCCTTCATAAGAACATTAGCTTAGCTAGGCATGCAGCTGCTAGTTGCTTAAATGAAAATGGTATACAATTCATGTGCCAATCTACAACAATAGGGATCAGATCGAGGGCAAAAGGTCACAATTTGGCCCTCTAACAAGAGTTTAGTAGAAATCTAAAGGGCTACTGAGAGGGCGAAGCATTTGGATGGGACTAGATATAACCCTTTGAGTAGCCAAGGTTGAGGGCCGTGGAGAGCATCACATGCTAGACAGAAAAAGATGCATGGCGGAACCATGCACAAGTTTCTAACGCACTCACCAAATTAGAGGACGTACATGTGGCAGCTAGCCATTAGCTCTCTCATTTATACATGATTGCCAAGGATTTGTTTATAGTTGAGATCAAACGATAATCAATCAAACACAATCATAATAATAATATTTCGAGGGCTAAAATATAGCATTGGGTCTAATATATATAGCCCTTCCTTACTAGAGATACTCTAAAATGCACCTAAGAAGAATTTAAGATGAACCAAATTAACCATTAAAGTATGTCCAAGATGCAAAATAATTGCATTCGAATATTTTAGGAGTAGATTCATTCTAGGACAATTGAAAGCTATCACTCTTATTTGCCAAGTAATTTGTGGTCTGAATTAGTGTTCTATATATGAATTGTCTCCAAAAGACAAACTATACAAAAATAAGCTAAGAAATTTGTAAACATTATACATAGAATCCGAAAAAGTTAGGGACTATATATTCATGTTACAAACAATATTAAAACATGTTAAGGGATAAATTTTTGCGGAGGAGATGGCCTCGGTTCTTAAAAGATATTGTGAAAGAGATGCTTACCAAACACAAGACATAATTTTTTGATGGCCAATGACTTTTTGTAAACGCAGATAATTGCTTACTCGGACTAAAAGGGAAAATTAGTTTGTCTTTTGCGAGAACGTGCAAATCTTAAAAGGCAAAGGACGGTGTCCCTATTTCCGAAAACGGTTCCTTCTGCTTGACAATATCTTACTCCGCTCAAGTGCGCTAAGCGAACTAGATCGAAAAGCGCTTTTCTTCTGTTTAATTAAGCAAAGCAAAAGTGCTTTTTCCCTAATTCTCCTGTCCGGAAAATGTAACAGTAAGAGAAACACATTCATTAGTTTAAGCAGGAAGCAAGGAATTGGTTGCCAATAACTCAAAATTCTAGGGTGGCTAGCTGCTTCTGCTTCTGCTGCTTATATATTCTGAGTGCTGCATTGTCTCCTTCATCGCCTGCAGGCTGCAGCAATATGATTGTTGGAAACATTCTTTGCGCTTTGTTTACAAAATCCAGCACTAGCGATATCTATATATATATAAATATTTATGTCTTTTCGAACCCTAGCTAGCTAGCCTTAATATATTGGCTGCTTAACTAGCTTCAATTATATCAGCGAGAAAAAGTGATACAATTTCATTCCCTACGTAATCAAACCCAGCCAACTTGATCACTGTTTTACTTCTAAACATGTGATGAGCTACGATATGGGGATGATTGATTGTATAATAGAGTGGTCCTGCTGGGAATTGATTAGATTGGTAGGGTTGAAATTAAGCATGCACTGTCTCGATCTTCTATGGTCATTTAGTGAAGAAGAAACCAAAATTTTCCTTTTTTATGCTAATTAAATTGTGTATTATTCACAACGTACGTACTACAAGTTAAAATCCAACGACCTCTATTATATGCATGTATGCTGTACAATATATATATATATATATATTGGCAGGAATCTAACATAGTACAAAGGGAACATGGGTGCTGGCCAGCCAACTCCATGTCCCCAATTAATTTATGACCATCTTAATTGGAACAACAATATCTAGAGACGTACTAATCCAGTTGTACAGGTAAAACTTAGATATATTAAAAAGGCCGGGTAATCAAGATTAATTACACATGCACTCGTTATTGTAACTTTCGTAAATATATAGGGTAGTTTCCGGGAATATATAGCACAACTTCTCGTTAGATCGATCGATCTTATTAAATAAGATATGATAGTTTAAACTAGCTACAACCCTAAACTTCAAACCACAATGGAATCCTAAGAAAATTAATAAACTAATTTCAAGAGTTTTTTTTTATATATATATAGTTTATATTTGCAGATTTACGATATTTTAGGGAATAGGATAGGATAAAACATGAACAAAAGAAATCAAAGAAGATTAGCCGCTAGGATCGATATATCTCATTTACAAATTAATTACAACAACCTATGTTATCTTTGCGAACTACCCCATTTGAGAAATGTATTAGTTCATGTTGGATGGTGAGACAACAAATAAGATAGAGATTATAGATTTCATAAGAAACGCCAATGAGTCTTCTGAGTTTAATTTCATATTTCACACTTCTAATAAGTTCACAAAGCTAGACTAGTGAATAATCTTTAGGTACAAAAGAGAAGCCAGAGAGGAGTAGTGCAATTGAGATTCCTGGTAATTAAACTTTCATACATAAACAATCTGCATTCTAATTGCCACACACACAAAAAAAAACATTCTTATTCTAAATTAAACTAATACATTACCACCTGAATGTAATTCTAAATGAACATATCCATAAATTATTGATTTCTTCTAGCTTTATAATACATCCTTGGTCGGGAATTATTAAAAATTTTCTTTAATATGAAAGATTCTTTGTCCAGGGGAAAGTATTCTCTTGGGATCAAATAGTGCTTTCCTCTTCTGGATGATTTTCCATTTCGAGCCAAAATGGCTCATCCAACCTTTCTGTGTTTTGTAGCTGGGAAGATACTTCTTGACGTCAATGCCAGCTCTAACACAAAACTCTAATATCTCTTTGTTTTGCTCCTCAAATGCCTCCCACTCATCAAACCCAGTTGCATGCAAAAATCCTACGGTGTAGAACACATCTTCTTCAGGTACAACGGCCGACATCCTCTCATCCCATCTGCATTTCAATTAATTTAAAAAGGTTAATTATTTTGGTTCAAATAAATTACTGTTATTAATTAATTCCTGTAGAGATCATCAGTAATGTCGTTAGTAAAATAGTCCGAATGAATTGTTTTAATTTTTTTTCTCAACGGTACGATCGAAGACAATTTATCTTACTTGCTCCGGTTCATTGGGTAAACGAGGACTGGTCCAGTGGTAATATTTTTCTTAAGAACAATGTCCTTGAACACGCCTAGATCAAAGTCTGAGATGCGACTTTTTGGAATAAACATGTTAAGCCATGGATGAGGAACATCCCATAGTCCTTGTGACTGAAGCTCTAGCTCTCCGGTTCGAACTCTATTTAGAAATTCGACATACGACACATCATTTCCGAACATAAATCCAGGAAGATAGTTCAACCCTTTTAGTAGAATTTCAAGCTCCTACAAAAGAAAGAATAAAAATAAATTAGATCAATCATTAGAGTTAAAATTGGTTATTTAATTTTGACACCAATTACTATAATTAAGCTAGGTACGTAGAATATTTACCTTATCCACGGTGGTTTCAGTGTCATGGTCATAATATTTAGCTACTTCTAGACAGTAGATGATGCCATTTTTGGTTACTTGAGAAATAATTCTATTGTGAGAGGATTGTGGGAAAAATGAGGACGCTCTCCAATTATCCGGGGGACCCTGGTGAATTAGAAGTGTGCCTTCCAAATAATCGAGGGCATTGCTTTGTTGTCGCCCATTGATTGAGATTAACCGTTCTTGGTCTCTGGAAAACGCAGAGAAGTCACTGTAAAGCATTCGCACCCACTTGACCTACAAAGCCAAATATATTCATCTAATTTAATGGAAAGTGACACATAATAAAAATTTATTCAGTCGTGTAGAATAATGATGTAGTTTATATATGTTAGGACAAACTCCCTTGAGTTTAAAGGACGGAATTAAAAAGGGGACGTAGATGGGGTCCGACCCAAGAAAAGAAGAAAAGGAAAAAGAGAAGAGTCCTTATGTGATGGCTGTGATGTTCACGTTTAAGTGACATAGATTAAGTCATTTTTTAAACTAAGAAAAAAGTTTAAAAGGTGCAGTTACTTTTATATTGAGTTGTGCCTTTGAGCTTAACAAACTTGTCACAGCATTTGTTTACTTAATTAATAATTGTAAGTATGAACAACTAATATAATCCCCAAAGACAAAGGTCCAAGTCAATTTATATATGCCTACGCAGAAAATATTTATAGATATACATACCCTTTTTGGTGCTGGCTCTAGGGCAATTCTGGCTCTGGATATAATCCCAAACTGACCTAACCCTCCGAGAACCGCATAGAAAAGCTCAGCGTTCTTGTTTGGGGAGCAAGTCACAAAATCCCCTTCTCCTGAAGAAACACAAAACCCCAATTAATCAGCAGTGTAACTGTATAAGTATCAAACCCTAGAAAAGAGGGTGCATGCAAAAATAATTGGAAATTAGTATAAATTCCAGCCAACATAATTAATTAGGATGATGAGAAACAACCCACTTGTTAATCTGGCCAAAAACAAATAATCATAATTAATTAATAATTTTGGATTTTTGTTAGTACTGCGGTTATGATCATGATCAGCTGGTGTGAATCAATAATCCTAAGATTTTCCCCTAATTCGTGGGGCCCGGTGGAACCAGCTTGAAACAAACATTAGTAAATGCGTTTGAAAACAACTGGTTTTATTTATGTTTGTCAACAACTATTCTGTATCTTTACAATGTTTGTTGTCATCACACTGATCCCCAGATCACACAAAATAATATTTGTGAGAATTATTATTATTATATATATATATATGCACACAGAGGATAATAATAATTAGGACTTTTCGATAAAAAAAAATTAGGACTTAGGAGTAGTAATCGAATTTAAACAGAGAGATCATGCATACCAGTGACAACATCCATTTCGTAAACATTGCTGATCTGAGGACCGAACCGAAACGTCTGTCCGCTGATTCCGGCGTTCGACAGCGTCCCGCCGACAGTCAAGTACAGGTAGTCGGTCCACGACACCGGCGACAGTCCATGTTCTAATGTCGCATGCAGAACATCCACCCACAGCTGCTCGCCACCAACATCCGCATAGTAAAACGTCACGTCGTTGTTGTTGGTGCTGGAAAGGACTTGGATTCCGGAGCCGTGTTGTCGGCGGTGGTTTCGCAAGGACGACATTTCCACCACGATCCCATTGCGAGCCATGGCCTGTCCACGTGTCGAGTGGCCCTGGCCTTTGGCAGCCACGCCAAACGGAACGGAAACATTGTTTGCGAACTTGATGAGGGACGAAATGTCGTTTATGGAAGATGGGTAGAGAACGGCAGCTGGATTTTCTCTGAGAATATGGCCGTAATCAGTGGAAGCTAATCGAATGGCTTCAGGGTCGTCGCGGAGTTTGTATCCTACGGTGGAGATCAGGCGGCTCATGATGACTATGGCTATGAGAAATGTTGGGTTTAATGGAGAATATTTCTCGGCCATTGAAAATGAGAAGAGAGACGAACGGAGATAGAGATAGAGAGAAGAAATGGGTAGGTAGGTAGGTGTTTTGGAGATAAAAGGGTGGAGATATATCATATATATAGGGGCCGGGAATAAAGCTGCATGAGAACAAGGGTGAAAATCTTGGATTGGCAGAGCATGAAATCTTTGGCGTTTAAAAATGTCAAGCGTGAGTGTGGGGAACGACGTCGTAAGCTCAACACGTATTGGTTTTCAAAGATTCGCAAAGGACTGGCCTTGGATTCATCATTTATTCTTTTGTTTCTTTAATTTTCTTCTGATGCAACGTCATGAATTACTCGTGCAAATTTGTATGTGTAGGTATCACCGTATCACAAACCATGCGATCGTCACGGAGATTCTCAGCAATCCACAGAGCTAGCTCCATTAATCTTGTGGGCCATTTGGAGGGTTGAGATTTCTTCATCTGTGGGGCCGACTGGCTCGATTCGTTTCCACCGTTGATTGAGATTCTCTAGGTCAAAATACGTCAAGTTTGGTCAGTGTACAGTACGTATTTATGTATACATTGTTATTCAAGATTTTTTGTTTGTTACATGGGGGTCAAGTCTTCGTTTTCTAGTTTTTAATTTAAAGATGGATGGATATGGAGGATGCATGGTCAAAAATTTGGTAATCATGAAAAGGATCTTTGAGATTCGTTTGGATTTTGAGGTTCATAGAATTTAATTTTTGCAAACCAAAAAAAAAAAGTGGGAGACATGAATCGGAGATTTTCTTCAATCCTAGATTTGTTGTGTGTATCTACAACTACAAGTCATGGGTTAAAGTCATCGGGGGTATAATTACAAGTTCATGGTTTTTCCATATGTCACTTCGAATTTCCATTTTGTTTCGATTGCGTAAGTACATGTTCTTAGCAAATCACAGAACAAAAATGGGAAAGCAATATTACATGGTAAGTGTTGAAGGTAAAAAAGTACATAGTTATAAGCACTCAAAATTTCTTTTACAATTTTAGTGGCGAGAGCCTGTCTAACAAAGACTTGATAACGTCTTTTGAATCAAAGATTTGATATCTCAATATAAATATCATCAAATCGTTGATTGAAAGTCTTTATTTAATTTTTATTCTAAGGTCATCACTTACTAATAGAGCCAAAATAATTTCTTCATAGTTAAGTGGAAAGCACAAGAAATATATGTTTGAAACATTTCATCAATAGTTTGTTTTAATTATGAGAAAAAGCTAGATAAGTAGATAATAAACAACTTACTGTGTCTAACTAATAAACAACTTTTGAGTGCATTGCATGCATTGATAAAAATATAGAAAGAAAACAACATCATGCCATGCACACGGGAGAATCTGTTAGTATTAATTCACCAGAATTTGTGTACAAGTTTATCATAATATTGATCGATACTTAATTGCAACAGAACACATATATATAGTATGTATATTATTATTTATTTATACAAGAACGAACGGTCAAGTGATTTATTAATTATATATGTTCTAGTTTGTACTAAAGTAATTGTTTTTTGGTCAGGTTGTACTTCTAGCCAAAGATATTTCCAGGTCCCAAGCAAAGGTTGATCATATGTGTTGGACTGGTTAACAAATATATAAACCCCCATTAATCAACAGATAAATCTTTGACCTAAAGATCTCACAAGCACACAACAAAACAAATTCTATATGGCATATAATTCACTCAAAGAAATTGTACATACTTAATATACCCTATTGTTAAGAATGTAATCTAGACACATGCATGTGCACCATGCTTTGATGCTTAACCTACAATGATCCCTAGCATTGTAGCAACAATAGGGGAAATAAATTGGATCTTTGAAGAGAACGCGCTCCACGCGCCTAGACCTATTCTAATTCACTCGATTTGCTTGTTGGTTCTCGTCCGGTGGCTCCCCCAAATTGGTGATGGTTTTTGGTCTCGTTGGTATGGGTTGGCTGCTGTCGGACGGGCGGGTGGTGTCTGCTAGCGGTTGTTTTGGTTGTTAGGCAGGCTTGGTGCGAGCGCTCTTCATCTTTCTATGACGGCGACAACGTGCTTCTGGGATCTTTGGTCAGCTGGAGGGCGGTTTAGAGGATCTACTGCACATGGCATGACGGTGGGGCTTGATGTGAAGGGTGGGTGGATGGCAACGGCTGAAGTTTTGGATTTCTGGTGGCGAGTTGGAGAGGAGGTGCTGGTTTATGGGTGGATAACTGATGGGTCTAGTATGGGCTTTTGGCAGGGGTCTCTAGATTGGTGGTGGTGGAGATTGCAGATCAAATGGGTTGGAGGAGTTTGTTGTGGTGGTGGGTGGAGGCATAGGTGCATCTCAGATCTAGCGTGGGAGGTTGTAGTATTGTCTACACCATTCCGGTAGAAGTTTTTGGGAGTTTGTTGTTGGCGTATTAGGGAAGGAATTGGGTTCGTGACGGCTCGGTGTTATTTTTATTTTTGGTTTCTAGTTAGGTTCAATAAGTCTCTACTCTTTGGAACTAGGGTTTGGTCATGTGGTGGTGTTTTGGCCGTGGGGTCTTTCCCGAGGACGAATTAGCTTATTTTTGGTTTACCTTTGTTGTCGACTTGTTGACAAGCATTCCTTGCATGTGGCCTGGTACGTTTGGGATATGGTGCCTTCGAGGGTGATTAATTTTTTTGGCAATTATCTATGAGGTGAGGTGATATTGATACTCTCGGGATTATCCGTTATTTGTAGCATGTGGAAGGAGACAATTGATTGGTTATAGTTCGGGCTCTTTAAGCTCATGGTATCTATAACCGTTTTGAGGTTTTGAGGTTATGTCTCATGTCTAACCCCCCCCCCCCCCCCCCCCCCCCTAAGTCTTCTGATGGTTTAATGAAATTTTTCTTATTCTAAAAAAAAAAAACCTACAATGATCCCCTATTAAGCTACATGAAATGCTATTAATTATATCACTAATTAAAATAAGTTGATAGGTTGTCACAGTTGGACCACGAACCCCTTTTTTTTATGGGTCTAGGATTATATACCTTATTAATTTTGTACATTAACTTAGGTAATGACTCTTTTTGTTGTGGCTCTAAATGATAGATTATTATATATCATTTTATTTTAATTAATAATTTTAATGTTTCCGATAAAAAAAATGTTGATAGGAGCATTTCAAGTTAACTAGCTTAAAATATAAGATTAGCATTGTGGATACATGCTCTGCATGAGTGATAGTTTTTTTTTTTCTGAAAAGTAGTGGGTAATTTTTTATTAGTTATTAATTTGTTTACTTTTTTTGTCTCTAACAATTGATTTTTATCCAAAATTATTTAGTACTTGAGGATTATTTTGGTAAAAAAATTTTGTTTTTGATTGACAATATGTGTTCTCGTTATAATACATACTAACATCATGAAAACAACTAAGTTAGCATACCTTTTGCACATGCCCAAACAGTAATAGTTAGGTCTTATACCTAACAAAAATGGATGGGAAAAAATTGGCAGAAAAGTTTGGTTGTATTATTTTGAGTACATTCTTTTCGATTTGGAGTCTAGAGCGGCCTAATTTAAATACATTACGTTTTGATCTAGCTATCTACAAAAGTACTAAACCCTAGAAGACACACTATTAATTTAAAGATCTAATGGTGACTTTGGAAACAATCTTAATCATTGTAGAAGTATAAAACAAATGGAAGCAGGTGAGTAGAGTACTACAATCTATATGAAACTTAATTCTTTTTTCTCCTTTCCAGATCGATGTACGTGTTCATGAAGAAACACGTACAAGCGATCGATCACATTTATTTAGGTAAGTAGTTCTAGCCCTGTGAGGACTCCGCTAACTTGTGGAGTGGTAATTGTCAAAAGAAGTAGATTTGTTTTCTATGAATAAAGTTGACATATCTTATCTTAAGGATTCTACTTGTAAGACTATATATAGTTGCTTGAACTTGCCTGGAATTAACGTAGCATGTATGTTGCCGAATCTCATTGATTGAATTGCCGAATCCCATTGATTGAACCTTGATGGTTAAGTTGAGGCTAGGATAGTATATAACTATTAGGGCATCTCTAATGGATAGCGTCAAACTCAAACTCAAAATGAGTTTCCAATTCATCTCCAAAACTTATACTCAAATATTATAATTATGTATAAAATAATAAAATATTACATTAACCCAAGACCGTCATTTTTTTTTAAATCTTGACCGTTAGATTGTTGGCTGCACACATGCACACGACAGGCACTGGGCCCACCTGTCGGCTTCTCTTCCCTCTCTGACGCGCACGTGCCCATGTGACTCCGTTCTCTCCATTCCTTGTCCGAGTGTGTGTCGCACTCTCTTTCCTTTTCCTTTTGTTAGCCATTCACATGGGCTATGGATCCCCCGAAATCAAATAGGTCTGAAACTTGATTTGGGATTGAGTTTGGTACTTAAGATAGGGCAAAACTAGGTTTGGGACCTATTTATGGGTTTGAGACCATAGCATTGGAGATGCCCTTAGTAATAGGTTGCATTAATTATATGTAGAACGTATCAAAGCCAAAAATCAACTGTGATTAGGTTGGAGATAAGATTCTGAAAGCTCAAGGACAATTTATATAAGTTGGGGCTTTACTGCTTTAGCAATCAAATCCCCACTTAACTTTTTGACAACAACATATGTAAATTTTTAGGGAGTTGTTATTAACACACACACCCCCTCTCTCTCTCTCTCTCTCTCTCTCTCTCTCTCTCTCTCTCTCTCTCTCTCTCTCTCTCTCTCTCTCTCTCTCTCTCTCTCTCTCTCTCTCTCCCCTCCCTTTCTCCCTCCCTTTAGTGTCTTTTAGGGTGTGTTAATAATAACACCAAAATTTTATCCTAAAAGGCATTGATGAGTAAACCACTTAATTATATACCTTGCGTTAACGTCGACTTTGGTTTGACGTAGTATTTTCTATTTCTACATCCTTAGTTTACTTCGAGCCACACAACCACAACACTGCTCCATGACTAGGGCAGACCCGGCCTGCATTAGGTAGGATATTGACTTGACTGCAATGATCTTGATTTTGAGCTCGACTTTAAACCCTAATCCCCTAAATCCTCGGGACCATCGATTTCTAGGTCTTGATATATATATATATATATATATATATATATATATATAACAATATCCATTCGAGAGTATTCATATCTATATCTAGGTTCAGATTATAAAGAACAGTAGTTGGAGTAAATATACATAGCATCGTACATGCGTCACATGCATGACTTTCGAGTTTGAGCTATATCCAAAATCACTATCGAGCAGCTTTAGGGAAGTTGATCCATCGACAAGGGTCCAATCTAAACCTTGAACAACTTAATGACTCTGATGAAGTGGCTAGCTAGCTATGATCTCTCTTGGCGATCGACAACTATATTTCACCAAATATGATATTAATGTATTTGGTGCGGTACTTGTCCAGCTAGATATGAATCTGGACTATAAAATTTTGTCAAATTGTGGACTTTGAAGGGATCTCCTACCAAGATTTAGAGTATCAGTTTTAACAGCGAAATGGCAATGCAGTATTCATTGAGCTTATGGATAGATGTCATCCGTACACTTCTTCATCGGCTAGCAATTGCATACATAGAGAGAGAGAGAGAGAGAGAGAGAGAGAGAGAGAGAGAGAGAGAGAGAGAGAGAGAGAGAGAGAGAGAGAGGAGTTTTGTAGACAAAGATGAACAGGCCTCGTGGGTGGGGGGACTAATCTAAGATACTCAAAATCTTTATAGGGATCCATGTCAAATACAACACAATATCACGTGGTCCAATTCAAAGAAACAAACATAGCATATAAACTTATATGCACCCACCTCCAAATCTATGTCACATACTCTCCAAAGCATGCTAGCTAGCTAGCAATTGCAAGCTCTCACGTACTGCAATCATCATCATATCTACAATGTTGTGCGACTTGATACAAGTCATTCGTGCGTGTGGATGAAGTTGATCTCAAGTTAAGAATGATATTGGTGTATATATATAGTTCAAGATTAGCAGTGGATGGATCGGAGAGCCATCAATTTAGATGGTGGTAATTAAGGCAATTGTTCGGAACAAAGTGTATAACGACTTGTCTCGAAAAGACTAAAAGAAAGATAATTAGACAAACAAAGTAAGTTAGTTTGTAAGCTTTTGCATCTCGCGAATAAGAAGAAAAATTTGTAAATCTTCAAGTTAAGCCGGTGGTGGTAAAGAAAAAATGGTAATTAATTTGGATTAAAGTTTGCGCGGACATGCGTATCTATGGCGTTGTACAATTACGTGATGATGAGGAAAATAATATTTTAGTAAAGTTTGACAAATCGAACCCACATCGATGATGAGAAACTTGCAGGTTTAACCATGCTAGCTCCAGTACTTTGATACTGTCTGTATTATGGAGGTCCTTTAGGAAACAATGATAATTGAGCGGGGGGCCAACAAGTCGAGACGGTATATTCTTCAGAGAAATGGACCCCATATCCTTTTGGGGATTTTGTGATTGGATGGAAGCCATAAATGGTAATGGGATTTTCTTGTAATTAAAAGCTCATTATATATACCCGTGATTCATTGATCGATGTGGTTAAACTGATCGAGAAGTGAGAACCGTACCCTAGCTAGACTCGCATGTACGTTAATTACTACGTAGTTCTGCCCAGGCCGGACAAGCAAGGGTCGGAGAGTAATTATTTTTATTACTGTTTACAATTATATATGTGTTTATCTTTTACATTACACGTACATGATATAGAAAAATTCTGCGATCAAGATTCCTCTAGTATTGGTCGACTATATTGCAAGCTAGATTAGTCAACGTCGATGTCTTGTTAAATAACATATGAAAATGTTTTATGCATGCATGTTTTGTATCTCACTAACACTACTTTAACTTGTTGGTTAGAGTTTAATTTACGTTCTAACAATGTTAATACTTTAAATTAACAAAACCTAAACAAAGATCGACCACTTGTGAAACACCAATTCATTGGACATATACATGGCCACATAATGTGTCCGATATATGTACGTATATCGTACTTGGAGGGGGTTGATGAATCATGGTCATCAGTGGTTTAACTGTTGTGAAATTTTCTTACAATTTTTTTTTTATGCATGTCAATCAATACAAATATAGATTCTAGATCTATATATTATGTATCTCAGTGTAGACTGCATGTGTAGTCAATTTTAACTTCATCCATGTAGGAGAATCAATGCAATCAATAAACGCAGGTACGACATATCCAATGGTCCAGAGAGTTGGATTGAGAGAGATTTGTTTCTATATATCAAGTCGATGGTACTAAGATATATACTGCGAGATCTTAGTATGCCCCTCTAGGATTCCTTCTCTCCCACATGTTTTCATGTTGATCATGTCATGCAATGCAATATATATTGTTGGTTTCTCTTTCGATCGGATCTCACTCACTATCTGCAGGCCTGTTAATCTTGTGTGTTGTCCATGCATGCATGCCGTGAATGAGTGAGATTTATTTTCAATGATTCAGTACCTGCAGCCTAGGTGTACTATCGTTTTCTGTTCTTTTGTAGACTTCTTGGGTCCGTCATGTTCATGCATCGATCCTGTTATTGAGTGCAACCAAAGCAATCAATAGTAAACTGATCGATCTAATTAACTTGGAAGATATGTATATGACCGATTATAGTGCATGCATATAGCTAGATCGAGCTAGCTCCTCATAGTACAATGAATCGGCAACTTGTTGAGATCGAACTTTTACCATACATATGCACCTCTGTATCGCAACTTGAGGTTCTTTCACAGTTAAATTTACCTTATTCAACTAATCTAGCTATTTAATTGTGAAAAATATAGAGTAAAGTTATAAACTGATGTATGATATCAAATTTATGCTTGTGATTACTAATAAAAAACTCTTAAAATACACCCAACTCGATCTAGTTTGGATTTTACTCATGGTACACTAGTTGTGAATTTTTAATTATTTGAAATTAAAACACAAGCGCGCATATATATTAGATATTATTTCTCCAGAATTGTTTCAATAATTAAAATTATTTATATAGTAAAAGAACTAGAAATAACACACATCAATTAGTATAAACTCAATCCAAACCCTAGCTATCTCCCCCTTGATCCAAATTAATGTTCCCCAAGATATCGATACTCTAATTCTAAACTCGGATGCAACTATGGTTGACAAGTTTGATCGATCATGAACCATCTACAAACTTGTACACACACCCACACATTTTCATATTTTGCTAAATATTTGCCCACCCGAATTGTCAAACAAATATTCTTTGTTTGTTACATTTGAAAATGATCGAATCTCTTATCTAATCTAATCAATTTTAACCTAATTTCTCATACTTTCTCACCGATTAGGCTAACCCGGTCAAAGAGTTAAACGAATACGAACTGACTAAGGGTTTATTAAAAGACTACCATTAGCGTATGCATCACAATACATCAACTGATAATTCTTCGTAAAACAATGTGAAATCGCATTGATCAGTTAATTAACTGATCATACATTCATACATATTAATAATACAATTAGCAACTTGCAAATACTAACAAAAGACCACTAATTAAATTAGGCTCTATCTCCTAGATTCTATTTCAAAAATGACTTCACATGCTCAAGTAGTACATAAATAGAAGGATTTTGAAACCGAATCTGATTACCTCTTCATCAATTGTATATCAAGGTGGAACAAATGATGAACCCTATTCTATTAGGGTATTATAAAGTTGAGGCCAATTAATTGTGAATTATATTGGGTACCAACTAATTAAACAATTAGAATAAGGTGGGACTTGTCATATCCATTCCAATTTGCATGGGTCTTTTCATTAAGTTACCTAGTGGGAATTCATGTTATATCGACCAGTCCCAATCCTTGTTGAGAGAAGTTTCTAGCTAGCAGACAAGAAGGTTGCCATATTATTAAGCAAAGCAATCATTATTCAATATTTTTGAAGGTGCATAGACTCTGACTTTATTTACTTGGTCTTAAGTCTTAACCATCATCCCAAGCAATAGAAGCTTCTTCTTCTCTCCCAGCTGGTCTTTGCAGATGGTGCCATGCAATAAATGAAATTAAATCCCATCAAGACCAAGAAATTTCAAACGTCCAATCTTCATATGCTCCACTCGATCCTCTTTATTATTTTGTCCAGAATATCTAATCCATTTTTGGCAGCATATGGTAATTACTAATTAGAAAGGAGTAGCCAAGTGTGAATTGGATATTCTTTAGAATTTATGGAGCGACAGCATATCTTAGTCACAATCATTTCATGAAATTAATCTGTAAATTCATTCTTTAAACGAAAGGTAACCTAATGACTATTTCAAAGGTTTTACAACCAGAACTGTTTAATTTCTCATTAAACCGGCCTGCAACAAATTAATTTTGGTACTATAACATAAAACTTTAATTTGCACCTTAATGTAATTTTGAAAAAAGAAAAGAAAAAGGGTTTAGTTTGTATATGCTTATGAAGTCCTTAATTCAGTGAGTGCATTTACTGAAAGACGGAACAAACAAAATTAAGCGTGAGGGGAACTAATCAAAGTTAAAATCTTTGAAGTTCTTTCTTTGTTTAATTTGTTGGGGTTTTTATTTTTATTTTTTATGTCCTCCTCTCTATTTTCTCTATTTTGTTCTTTTTTATTTGTAACATTTTCTCGTTGGAAGTAGACGAGCGTAAGACACAGGTTGCCTACAAGAACCTCATTAATCCAAAAGATCGAACAAGACGTATACTAATTATATATAACATGTAAACATCATCGATCAGCAATTAATTGAAACAAAATCTTACTGCTTACGGAAGAAAAATATGTTATAATTTGTACATTGTCCCATGAAAATCAAAGAGAGAATAATTTCGACATTGCAAAGATTCTCAGATATTGCTGCAATATTTCAAATGCAAGATATGCTCAAATCTGCAGTTACATGCATGCATGACTTCAAAAACATCAAATAATGGAAGATCTCTGAGGAAATCTACCCTTAACAAGTTAGTCAAAATAAACAATGGGTGGTCTGACGTCTGAACCAGGCAGCTATACAAGATTTAATGACCACATATTTGGTTGATAAAACGTGACAATTAAAAAAAGTGCAAATCCAATTTTCAATAAGAGAGTTAAAATCTTGGAAGCTTCCTCCTTGTATTTCCTTTGTTCCATTGTTGTTTCCTTTCTCTTTGCCACTCTGTTTTGTTTTAGGAGGTTTTGTTTTATGTCTTCCTCTCTAGTTTATCTATTTTGTTTTTGTTTGTTTTGTTTTGTAGCTTTTTCTCTTGGCTGCGGCTATTAACACCTCAAACAAAGCTCACTACAACCCTCAATGACGGAAGGTTACTTTGGAAGTTTGATAATTCAGTTAGCCTCAATCCCCACCAATGGTTATACATTATTCATCGTTGGAAGTAGATATAAGACAGAAGTTGTGTAGAGGAACCTTATTAATCCAAAAGAACAAGATATGTACTAATTATATTAACCTGTAAGTACATCATCGATCAACGATTAATTCAAAGAAAATCTTATTCTTAGGGAAGCAAAATCTGTTTTTTTGTCCCATGAAGATCAAATTAATAATTTTGACATTGAAAAGATTCTCAGACAAATCGATCTGCAATATTTCAAATGCAAGATTTGCTCAAATCGATCTGCAGTTACGTACATGACTTCCAAAACATCAAATAATGGAAGGAGATCCGAGGAAATCTACCCTTAACAAGTTAGTCAAAGTAAGCATTGATTCATTCAAATTCTCAAAGTAAGCGTATCAATCAAATCAAAGAAATTCTGGGTTATATTCGACTAGCTAGTTCCGCTGTCAAAGTTGAAGGGGATGGTTTATGCGCTCGACGGTGTTGATATAGTCACACAATTTTCTCTATGTAGTGTTCAAACTTCACTTATTTACTTATACAAAGGAATGAAGATAATTAAGTTAGAACACTAGGGGGTGGTTTGGCTCGTCGATCTGAACTCTGAGGTCTGAACCAGGCTTCTATACAAGATTTAATAAGATTATAAGAGAGTTAATGACCACATATATGGTTGATAGAAAGTGACAACGAAACGAGCAAATCCAACGTACTTTTAATTGAGTAGATATAACTTTGGCCAAAAATAAAATAAAAATTGAGTAGATATAGCAGATCTGGAACAGTTATTTTCTCCATTTCACATCTTCACATGATATTATTTATCCATTATTAATCATCAGCAAAAATACAAAGTAGTCTGCCTCTCAATGTGGAAAAATTTCTCCTCAAAATGTGTTGTCCAAATCATGGGAAGCGATATATATCTTAATCTCAGATATGCTATCTTATTGTTGTGATTCTTGTGAATCTTGTGATTCATTCTTGGACTGATTCTTACCCTATCTTGGAATTCTGAAATGCCAATGTTTCTTGTTTCTTTGTGCTTAATTTTTTTTCTTCAAAAAAAAGCCGAAAGGCAATACATGCACAGAAACCCTAGTTAGGGCATATGTGGATGAAATAGTGCAACATAAATATTACTTTATTCATCCCATATTATACTTGTACATGCATGTTGATCACTATATGTGAATTTCAAGTTTTGTTTTTTATTTATTTATTTTTAAATATTTTTTAAAAAGTGGGTGTCATGTAGACATATATAGTTAGCTTATCAAACTAGCTTACTGTGTTTTTCTTCAAAATAACTAAATTAACATGCATATTAAACCAACACCGAAACCATCTTTAAGAATATTACAGTCGAAGCATACACAGGCACAACTACCTCAATTACTACTCCAATTCACACTACCTAGCTTAAATTCCAGGTCATTGCCCTTTGTCCCGGCCGGGGCTAATGTGTTGTTTGGAACGAACTGAACCTTCATTTCCTGGAACTTTGACATTTTGATCCAAAATGGTCTATTCAATCTTGCTGTTTTTCATAATGGGGAAGGTACTGCTTAATTATAATGCCAGCACCACTACAAAGTACAAACAAGTATTTTTTTTCTTGCAAATCCAACTTTCAATAAGAGAGTTAAAATCTTGGAACTAGCTTCCGCCATGTATTTCATCTTTTGTTCCATTATTTTTTTCTTTCTGTTTGCCACTTAGTTTTGTTTTGGGGGTTTTCTCTTTGCCACTTACTTTGTCAAACAGATCATGGAGCTCATGCACTACAACCCTCAACGGCGGAAGGTTACTTTGAAATTTTGAAAATTCAGTTAACCTCGATCCCAACTAATGGTAATATGTTATTCGTGTTTGAAGTTGAAATATATAAGATCCAAGTTGCGTACAGGAACCTTATTAATCCAAAAGAACAAGCTAGACATGTACAAATTATATTAACTTGTATGTACATCATTGAACGACAATTAATTGAAACAAATTTGGTTTGGTCACGCTCTTAATTTTATAAGGGATGTTATTCTAAACGATTGTAATCGTTAATGATTTAATAAATTTTTTTTCAAAAAATAATTAATTGAAACAAAATATTATTGCTTATGGAAGCAAAATCTGTTTTTGTTGTGCCATGAAGATCAAAGCTAGAGAGAATAATTTTGACATTGAAAAGCTTATAAGATAAATTAATTAATCTGCAATATTTCAAATGCAAGATTTGCTCAAATCTGCAGTTACATCACTTCAAAAACATCAAAGGATATCTACCCTTAATTAAAAAGTTAGTCAAAGTAAGCATGGATTCATTCAAATTCTCAAAGTAAGCATATTAATCAAATCAAAGAAATTCCCGGTTATTTTGGACTAGTTCCGCTGTTGAGGTTGAAGGGGATGGTTTGTGCGCTTTACATGGTTAATAGCCGCACCATTTTCTCTAGCTATATGTAGTGCTCAAAGCCTAGCCTCAAACTTCACTCATTTACTTTTGAAAAAAAAAAAAGAGCTTCACTTATTTACTACACTAAAAAAGAACGAAGATAATTAAGTTAGAACACTGGGAGTCTGGCTGGTCTGAACTCTGAAGTCTGAACCAGGCTTCTATACAAAATTTATTAAGAGAGTTAGTAATGACCATATTATATGGAAAGGCAATACAAGCGCATAAACCCTAGTTATATTAGGGCATATGTGGATGAAATTGTGTAACATAAATATTACTTTATTAATCATGCCTTATTACAAAGATAATTACACTAGTACATATCTGAATTTCAAGTTTCTTTATTATTTATTTATTTTTTAAAAAGGGGCTTCATATAGACATATAGTTAGCTAAGCTAGCTTATCAAACTTACTGTACGTGTAGCATTTATAAAAGTTTTCAAAATAACTAAACATGTTTTTTTAAACCAACACCCCAATTACTACGCGAAGATTACAGTCGAAGCATGCATAACTACCCCGATTACTAAAACTCACACTAGCTACCTAGCTTAAATTACAGGTCATTAATTGAAAACCCTTTGTCCCGGGGCTAATATCTTGTTTGGATCAAACTTAACCTTCATTTCCTGGAAACTTTGCCATTTTGATCCAAAATGGTCTATCCAATCTTGCTGTTTTTCATAATGGGGAAGGTACTGCTTAATCATAATGCCAGCATCACTACAAAATTCTAATATTTCTGTATTGACTTCCTCAAATAGCTGCCATTCTTTGAGGCCACTTGAATGCAAAAGCGCCACAACATAGAAAATATTTTCCTCTGGTATAACTGCAGACATCTTATCATCCCACCTGATAAAAATTATGAATATATCAAACAAAATAACAAATTATTTATAATACTAAAAAAAAATTAAAATGGGAGTTTTGCCATAAATGATTGTGTTATACTCACTTATTTTGGTTCATGGGGTAAATGAGAACAAGTCCGGCCGGAACGTTTTGTTTAAGAAGAATGTGTTTGAAAACACCGGAATCAAAGTCCGCAATTCGTGATTTTGGTACGAAGAGATTCAGCCATGGATGAGCAATATCCCATAATCCAAGTGATCGGAGCATTTCCTCTTCGGTGTGCACTCTGTCCAGAAAATCTATGTAGGATACATCTTGCTGGAATATAAACCCGGGAACGTAGCTCAACCCTTTGAGCAATTTTCCGACCACCTGTATCCCCAAGGAAATTAGTTTTAAGCTAGTGATCAAGCGAATGACTATACTTATATTCTACATTCTTGAATATTAGTCATAGAATGGTAGAATATACTAAATTGGGCTATATAATAGAAAAATGTTATGTTACACTAAAAATTAGAATATGGAAACTAAAATCGCCAAAGGGTCGATTACACAGACACACCACAAGGTTTATATGTTATGTGAAAATGGGATTAGCCTCAGGAGATATCTGACTAATTAATTAGCCTAATCGCCAAACTGAAAACATAAAATTAAGAACACCGGGATCGACAAAATAAAATTGACTTAAAAAAAAAAAGTGGTGATAGTGATGATGTACCTTGTCTATAGTTTTTTTAGTGGTGTCATCATAATATTTGGCTAATTCTATGGTGTAAAGGATGCCATATTGGTTTAGCAGAGAAGTTATTCTTGGTTGATCTGCTGTTGGATAGAAGGAAAGGTCTACAAGACCCTGCTGCATAAGAAGGAAGCCTTCTACATAATCAAATCCATCATTTCCCATTCTTCCATTGGTTGAGATTAAAAGTTCTTGGTCTCTTGAAAATGCAGAGAAGTCGTTGTAAAGTAATCGCATCCATTTAGCCTGCCAAAAACAAATTCACCATACTCAAATAATCAGCATTCTCTAAACTCAAACTCTATCTTAAACAAATTAATTAGAAATAATAAATAATAAAAACAACAAGTATATATTACCCTTTTGGGAGCTGGATGTAGGGCAATTCTTGCTCTGGTTATTATACCAAATTGGCCTAAACCTCCAAGAGCAGCATAAAATAGCTCAGGTGTCTGGCTTGAGGAGCAAGTTATTAAATCCCCTTTCCCTGTATAAAAGAAAATGAAAATGTCATATATAAATCTAAAAATTGCACATATGCATGTAAAACTTATATAGGTATGTAACCCTATAATTGTAGGTTAATATCTCCATGGAACACCTTATATGTATATGCATTCATTTGGAAATCATTGATTTGATATTGGAAGTTAATGGGAAGTCAAATATTCAATAGGATTGTTCAGGTATGGTTTTCAATTATTTCATTGAATACTATGAATATGCAAGCCATACAAGTCCAAATGATTCAGTGATATATATAACTTTATTACCAGTTATGACATCAAGTTCATGCACATTGGTGACCTGAGGACCGAAACGGAACGTTTGACCGCTAATGCCGGCATTGCTGAGAGTCCCACCAACACTCAGGTAGAGGTAGTCTGTCCACGAAACCGGTGAAAGACCATGATCAAGTGTTGCACGCAAGACATCGATCCAAAGCTGCTCACCGCCAACATCAGCATATGAACCCATAGAAGGGCTCTCGGAGACCGCAATTCTCGATCCAAAACTATTCAAAGCTGTCATATTTATGACAAGGCCGTCGTGGGCCAGGGCCTGTCCGCCAACAGAATGGCCCTGGCCTCTGGCAGCAATGCTGAAAGGCGTAGAACCATTGTTTGCGAATTGTATTAAGGTTGCTATATCTTTTGTTGAGTTTGGATAGAGAACTGCAGCTGCGAATTCTTGGACAATATGGCCATAATCTGTAGAGGTTGAATTGATGGACTCGGTGTCGTTGCGAAGCTTCGAGGCAATGTCATCGGGTAGTCCGAGTTGGCCCGTCACGGTGGCTGAGAGCATCAGAAACCCTAGGAGGAAAGGAGTCGTGAATGCAGTAACGAAGTCGGCCATTTTTTTAATTGTAAGAGAGACTGAGAGATCGAGGTGGTTGAAATGAGAGGGGGAGGGAGAGATCGAGAGGTGGTATTTATATAGATAGCCCCCTAATCAAACAGATAACCTAAAAATTCGTGTTGGATTGGGAAGCATGGAGTGGCGTTAACTAACGTCGTTTAGTGGCCGGCCAACTTGGTATGCTTTTTCCAAATGTACGCAAGGAGAAAGAGTACGGTAACTTGCACAATAGATAGCTTTTTCGAAGTTACGTCATGGGGTAAGGCCCTAAAAATAGTACTAGATATTGTTTCTCTTGAAATGGTCGGTTTGTATAGCTAAGCAGCGTGACTTAATTACTAGCTTAGCTGTGACTTGGAATTAGTCACACTGCTAAATATGAATTATTGTATGATAAAACATTGTTTTACAGGCGATGACTTATATCTTACACATTCAGGGGATCTTCTCTTTGAGTCTCACTCCGTACCCACCATTCCGTGGACTCACAAAACCGCGTTCTTAGATTACCCTACAACTTACCAGTAACCTTCACCATTCTCAAACCAGCCTTAAGAAAGAAATCAAGTACTTTTATACATGTCGATCTAAAAGAAGGGCTCGTCGTATAAAAGATGTGGTTATTTGAGAACCATAACTGCAATGACTTGGGTTACCTTCGGGTGTGAGAACTAATTTAGAATCGAAACATGACTGAGCTCGATCTTCTTCATCTCTCATTAGTCTAAGAGGTTGCATAGAAAAGTGAGGACAGTTCGTAATCGAAAAGCTATTTTACTCCTTTTGGGCAGAAGAATAGAAGCTTCAGCAAACCTCATAACCTACACTGATCTCATGTAGTTTGTAATAGCTGGAAGATTAATACGTATGGAATGAAATCATTTCGTAACCCAAAAATTTGCATATGTTTCTGATTCTCCACTTGCTAAACTCATGGAAAGTAAAAGATTACAGGAAGCCGCAGCCAGTACTGCGACACAAGGATAAACTATTGTATGTGATATTTAAATTACCGCAAGGTAATATGTGACACACAAAAAGAGAGTAACTGGCACACAAAATTGCCCCTATACAACACAAATTATAGATCCTGAAAAACTCCAAAATTATACTGTTCTTGCAACCAAGATACAACAGACTCTTAAGAGGGGCAAAATTCTCATTGGCAAGAGGAGTCTTGGAATGTCAGGCAGATATTTACTTTGAGAGCACACTGAATCTGGTTAAAGCTCACACCAACAGGAAGAAGATACCATGCTCTAATTTATTTGTGTGCCATGAAATACCATTTAAACAGCTGGGACTTTTCTGCCATCTTCAATAAAGAAAATTGCAGATTCTGGGACCTGAAAAAAGAAGGAAAAGAAAACATCTTATTGTTATATTAGGCCAAACAAAGTAAGCACATCTTCCAACTTCAACCCAAAAATACTATAAAGTGATCTTGTTACACAAGATGAACATAAACACATAAACTCAGTTATGTTTGAGTGCATGTTTAAGTTTCTTGTTCTGATAGTAGTTCATGTTCAATTCATAACAATCTCAGTTAAGAATGCATCTCTACAGCCAAGGTTTTTACAATTTAATCTCAATGATAACTTGAGCAATTATCCATATACATCCAGCCTTACATTGTTTTTTTCTTCTTCTGTAAGTCAAATAGTAAAACAAAAATACAAACAAGAAAAAAAAGTACAGAGAAGAACACTGATTTCAGAAAATCAGGCCAACGTCCAGGCATGGTAATTGGAAAGTTAAAGCATTGTTTTGGGCCTTTTGGCCTTCTACATTACATATCTCCCACTTAGTACATAAATAGAACAAAGCATGAAAAATTAATCTTGAAATCCAAAATAGAAAACAGTGACAAAAGTTGAAAATAGAGAGAAGAGTCGGTTAAAGTACAATATGACGGCACCAGAAAATGTTCATGTTGCATGCTGGATATTTCACAAAGCTAAATTTTGGCCACTGTTTATATTCACATGTTTTAGGTTAACTTGTTATTAAGATTGTGATGTTAATGAGCCATCTAAGGCTTTGAAGATCCTATTGAAATCATAGAACTATACTGGCATCCTCACTCACTCACTTGGAGCACATAATAACTCAACTTTAGCCTAGAGTCTTGTACACAAAGCAAAAAGAGATTAGCTTTCTTATGGAAACTAAAGAACTTCTGCCGTTTAAATAAAAGATTACAAACTAATAAACACAATTAAAACCACACATTTCAAAGAAAGAGAAAACAGTAAGCGTAGTAGCTTACATCAGGCCAGGTGTCTGTAATAAACTCCACAATATCATAAAATATATCCCCTTGAACATCAATTTGGTCCTTCTCAGTTGGACCCTGAGAAAAAAAATCATAAGAAAATATGAGGCCATATAGCTGAACATAATTCAAAATCACTTCTTAAACTATAATCACCTTAACAACAGAGGCTCCTGTGGCAAACTTCTTCCCTAACTTCTTTGAAGCATCACTAAGTTTGACACCTGAAATGTAATCAAAGATACCAGTTAATGATTGTTTCAGAAAAATAAGAATCTGAAAATAAAAAAACAAAGGATGTAAAATAGCAGATTGCTCACCAAAAAGCTCCAGCCCTTTGACAGTGGTGATGCATTTTCGCTTATTGCGTGTAACCTTTTCAATAATAACTTCCAGCTTCTCCTAGAGAAAAAAAAAATAGCAAAATTTAATCATTGTAATCTAAAGGTTCTCCCAACAAATGCCGGTCTGGAACTAGTTCAACCCACAGAGGTTCTTTTCATTTATGGTATGGTATAATTTTTTTGTTTCAAAACTCTTACCTTTTTCTTAACCTTCCCACCCGGAAGCCGCTTGACCTCTTCTTTAGGTGCTGAAGTTCCACCGCCAGCAATTGAAGAGTGTCATTATATTTTCAATTTGCAAAGCGGAAAACAAACGCTTCCATATAAATTCAACAAAAAACAATGTCCAAATACAAAAACATGATACATCCCAATTCATCAGATAGCTGCCACTCATAAGTCCTAACATACCAATCACAAAAAATACATAAAGGCATACGCACAGAGCAATCTGATAGCATCCACGCATGCTTATGCACTGCACAAACAAACAGAAATATACACACATATACACACATACAAATTCAATAAGCAAGATTATTCTCCTCATTAATAACCAAAGACTATCCGAAATGTAAAACAATCAGCAACAAACATACTTGATTCCTTACCAGAGGTTGGTATAGCACAAAATGCATTCCAGAAAATGTACCACATACCACATACATACATACATACATACATACATAAATGCGTACATACATGTGCGCATACGTATAATATTACCTGAAGAAGCAGCAGCTCCATCGCCAGTTCCAAAAGAGATACCGGTGGCGTTCAACTGATCGGCTACTTTATCAGCTTCCTTGGCAGTAGCATCTTCACAAATAACACAATAAAAATATGAGGATTATTTTCTATTGAACATGAAAATAAACGGTGATTAAAATTAAGTTACAGAGATTAGGGTTTGGGGAGAAAAGTATAAACCTTTGACGAGATCGGGGTAAAGCTCCGGGGCGTTTTGGATCAACCAGGGCTTGCATTTCTCGAAATCGGGTCCGAAATCACAGTACTCAGCTGGTAAACTGCACACCGCACAGTACAGTACGCGAACAGGTTGGGGCTTCCCCGCCATCAGAGCTCAACCTCAAGCCCCTTCTCCCTCTCTCGCTCTCTCTTTCTCTGTTATTGGGAAAGCTAAAACGCTGCGTTTAGACCACGCAATCCTTTCAAGTGAAGACGGTGTTGCCACTTCTCGATGACCGATGGGGATATATTTCATATTTGTTTGTTGGATTACAACTTTAGTTGTAGGCCCAAGTAGGATATAAAAAGTGAGCCCATTCACTTCAGACCTTTATTTTTTGTGGAGTCGTCTTCTTTTTGTTTTGGTTTTTTGTTGTTTTTGCTTCTTCTTCTTCTTTTTTTATGGGAATTTTGAAACTTCATTAACTAGGTTTAGCAAATACCATTCATTAGTCAATCAAACTCATACTCTAATGTCGTATAGTTCTTCTAAATAATTATTGTATTATGTGCTACAGAAGGCGGATAAGGTGGCTTCGCCATTTATTCGAACGTTTATATCGGAAGCAAAAGACTTCGTAAAGATACATATTCTTAACTTCCATAGCAACTGTCTAGTGTCAATAAATTGATATTTCAAATCCTTGAAGTCGGGAGTCCAAAGTCCAAACATTTTGGCAAGGTTTTTTTTTTTCCTTTTATATTAGTAACCTACATTTTCCTTTTATATTAGTAACCTACATCAACATTTTTCCCCGTACTAAAATCTTGCATGACATATTGTTATATGATGAACCCTACGTACATGGTGTGTATTAGTGTCCTCGAGTAATGTTTGAAGCAAGAGGAGAGTTTTCTTTCACTTAACAACCAACTTGAGAAAATCACAACCAATAAACCCTCACGTAAAAACACCTTAGCATAGAAAAATTACACGAATTTCTACTTTAGAATTTGGACGAATCTTAGAAAAATTACTCCATTTGGAGTATTCAAGTTTTTATCTGTAAAGTCTCTTATGGAAACTTGTTTTGCCTCATCAGACCCCAAAAATAGAAATTTGAGTTTTGAAAGGCAACAAATGTGCGTTATGTAAATCCAATTAAATTATAGATGCCAAAAAATCTCCAACAAAATCTGATGCTCTTGAAAGGACTTTAATTACCTCCATATGTAGCCCCCTATTTAATCCCTAGTATTGCACATTTCAGTGTTCTCTGTCTTTGCTAATCATGGATAGCGAGAGTTCATCACCTGCGAATCAAGCTTGTGCTTCTTGCAAGCACCAGAGGAAAAAATGTGACCCTAATTGTGAATTGGCTCCATACTTTCCGGCGAGTAAGTACCAGGAGTTTCAGAACGCTCACAAACTCTTTGGCGTGAGCAACATACTGAAGATCATGGCCATGATTGAACCACATCAAAGACAAGCAGCTGCTGAAACCATACTCATGGAAGGGAACGCTAGGAAGAGTGATCCTGTGCATGGTTGCTTTGGTGTGATAAAACATCTAATGGTCCAGATTTCGTTTCATGAGAAACAACTCAGTGTTGCGAATCAACACCTAGCAATTCATACGGAGCAGCAAAAGAAAAAGCAAGAACAAGATCAATCCGATTATCTGAATGTCTTCCCTGATCTAGTAAGTCCTTGAATTCACCATTTTTTGTTTATCACAATTTCTTGAGAGAAAAGTGTTCTAAAATAATAAGTAATCAATTTTAGAGCCCGAAATTAATAACAAACATATATCATGCATATATGTCGAAGCATATACTATAATACTAATCTTATTAGTATTTTGCGAGTAATACTGCAGCCCAATGAATTAATGGAAGACTTAAATTTTTTTGAACATGAATACAATTACTGGTCGACTTTGGAAGGAGCAGATAACGAGAAGCCCTTTGACATGGAGCTCATGGAAGCATTTGATGAGCATGGGAATCCTCTTACATGTTTCAATGGACAAGCCGGAGAATCCAGGTATGAATTTTGAACCTGAAATATTTTCTAATCGATCACATAATTAATTTAGTGTCACATAAATTGCAGTAAATTGAAGCAATAATGATTATGTACGTTGCACATTGTGATATATATACTAAAAATTTCTGTAATCTGTGTCTAAAACAAGGGTTTGCACCTTTTATTTTTAAAAATTAAATGGAGAGTGAGGCGAGATTAGCTCTCGAGTACGTGGTGGTCGATTGGCGCAAAATGCTCGAGGCATGCAGTACAAATGGTACGTACCAACACTGTTGGGAGGCCATTTTATTAAAACAGAAAGAAGAGAAACGAAAAGGGTCATGACTCATGAAGCCTTATCTCTATCACTAGAATATATAAAACGCAAATGGCCGGAGACGATGCCTCCTAAATCCTAATCGATTATGAATTTATGATAAAGGAAAAAAGAAAATTAAAACAAATTAATTATTTATTCTGAATTTCTGATACCATGCATGTTTTGGATTAATATATATATGTAGTCCAATGAGTAATAATGTGCAGAGCTGCTGCCCCCAAGGCCCAACAATGCTTGGAGAAGGAAAAAACAGAAGATGAGGCTGGAAAATCATCCACAACATACAAGAGAGATGCACATCAAGAATGAATTTCAGTTGATTGAGTTCAGTAATTACTTGTTAATTTACTTAATTTAACTGTACGTACCAAACTCAGTTATATGTTGTTTTCAAAACAAAAATTCAAATTTAGTTAATTGATCGAGTTGAAATGTTGCTCTACATCCACATATCTTGTACGTAATATACGAGCTTGTGTCCTAGTGCCTATATATGAATCCGCTTCTACATATCAATGGTCTTTCCTAGTTTGAATTAATTCCATCATATTCCTACTCTTATATATATTCTTTTATATATATATATAATATGCAACACTTCTATGACTTAGAGAATTTTACCCAACTGTGAACTTGTTTATAATTACAGACTAGTACGTTATGCGTATTGTTTTAGATTTTATCTTGGAGTCTTGCATGGACATCGCTACGTGCATATAAACAAGCTAGCTAGCTGCAAAGTCTTTAAGACGTACACCATCTTTGAAAAGTGATATTGTATACGTATGGTTCAAGTGAAACTCCATTTTTGAACGGTGTAGCCCAATAAACTACAATTACTACATTGAAAATATGTCTAGCTAAACCGATTTTTTTTTTTTGGAAACTCTAAACCGTTCATTCTTAAGATATATTAGTTTTTAAATATCATCAAAAATCGATTAACTCTCATATCGCTTATCTATTCCATTTTGCCAAACAAATTGACGATATTAAAAACATTGTTCACTGGTTTGATAGCTAGTTTGATATACCATGAGGTTAAAGATGATCGACAACTACAAAAGAAAAAAATAATCAAAATTGAAAATCAATTAATTATATATTCTAGTATCAAGAAAATTAAAGGTTGTAACAACAACTGATATTAATTTATATATCATAATGAACTGATATCCATTCATTTAACACAAATGCACGAATGACTAAAATATCTTCAAATTGATTAATTTTCTACAAAGACCGATTACCAAAAATGAATCTTAAATGTACATCCATAATTTAAAATACCAGAAGCCCTTAGATTCATCCGCCAGTCAGAAAGAAGAACATGCAATTAATTGAGAAAATCAGTGTTATATTTGTTAATTATGTCATCATCGATCTTACATTTGATCAAGAAAGGCAACATAAAAAATCAAGGATAGTATTGAAACTTGAAAGACCAAATTATTGATTAAATGTGACAACCGAAAAATTAAATCGCAGGAGAAGATAGAAAAAAAGATTATATTAATTGTAGGGTAAGATAGAACCAAATTTAATATTTATAATTAATTCATTCTAATTAGTAGGATCAATTCCTTAAAATGGCAAAAGGGCCACCATATAAATTGGGGCTCTAGCTTCCACTTCATTCGATCACCAGCAAACTACGTACTGTGAGAGATAAAGCAGATAGATAGAAGTTTATAAGAAATTAAGAGTGTACGTGTAGCTAGGCAGCTATGGCCGGTACAGGTGTCTTGAGGATTGTAATTTTGGTGAGCATGCTTGCGATTGTACTAGCTCGATATCAACACGGTGACGATGATACCGTTCATCGTTTATTCTCCAACAATGGTGAGGCCTCATCATCATCACAGCTGGTTCGTTCCAACACCAATGATAATGCAGTGGTTCCAAACTGGGGTTATAGAAATTCAGAATATTGTATCACCAAGTGTATTTTCGAATGCATGGTTACTTTCTGGCAACTTTCGTGTACTCCAGAATGCTTTCTGAAATGCAAGATTACACCACTGCCGCCCCCTAGTCCTCCTAAAGCTCCTCTGCTAGATTAATGCGCGCATGTATGAGTTAATTATTGCTGCCTCGATCTGCAGCTTGCTTCAAATAAATAAATACACTACCCGCGCGGCCGGGAAATAATGTACGACGTCCTGCATATTTTTCCTCCTGTTTTGGGTTGGTATGCTTTCATGGATTAATGAAATCCTTATATATGTAACCAGAACAATAATGATAATAGTAATGCCCAATATATATATATATATATGGTTTTCTGATTTCTCTTTAATTTATTACTGAGGCAATTACCATAGCCATTTACGAAGATAATTTAAAAGCTAGCAATTAAGCGGATGGACAACCGAAAATTCAAAATTTCAATTCCTTAAGAAAACGGCTCTAACAGCTAGTCTCACAAAAAAAAAATTGTAAATCGTTATAAAGCTTCTTTGAGCTGCTTATCAGAGATATATACAAGGTTTAAATTCTTTTTAAACGCTCTGGAGAGCCATAAAACCCAAGATTTTTTTTTTCATGGCTCGGCTTCACTTGGATTTTTCTCAAAAACAAACCCCCCCACCTCCCAAAAAAAAAAAACAGTGTTCATCGTCAGGCGTTTAAGGATCGTATATATGCATTCTCTGTGCAACATATATAAAGGACTAATTATATGCAATATACCTTCTAGAACATAAGGCTCAGCCTTTTAAATATTTTTGGGCACTTAATTTGATTGCCTGCAGTAACGTACATGACAAGGTTACAATATCATAAACAGACCGGCCATTCACAAATAAAATTCCTATATTAAGGAACTCCGAAAATTTCCAAGACCATATATATATATATATATATATATATAACATGCATAGTTATCTAATTTTAAGGATGAAAAATTCAAAGAAGATTTAAAGGATCTAAACTCAATGTATTTTCAGGAATTGTATCTCTTTAGTCTTTACCTTGTATCTTTAGGAATCATAAACATTTGGGTTTGCTAGTAAGAGCTCAGCACTATATATTTTGATTCCCTCGGATATAAGAGCAGAAACTTAAGTGCCTCAAATTGCAAAAAAAAAAAAAAAAAAATAGTTGAAATAAATTTAAGAGTTTTTTTTTTGGATGAAGAAATAAATTAATTTAAGATGATCGATGAATTACATAATTTTCACTAGAAAGTGAAACAAATGCTACATTTCATGTAGCTTGCACCTGTATGGATGACATAAGTATGAATTACTTTAGGGGATCGGATGTGGCACTTGTTTCACTTGTTGACTCTTATAATAGTCAACAGAAGCTACAGGTGCAAGTTGGAATAGAAAATCCGATTCCAACTGATTTTGGTTAGAAGATTTTCAATTTTGAGTGACACCCAAATTAAACTCAAAATCTGATCGAAACGCCAAAATTCAAAAATTACTATTTGAAAATTCAGGGTCGACAATCATAGAAACACCCAAACAAAACAACCAAATTCATGATTAATTTCCTTAATGTGACAAACAAAACTTAAATCGTAGGAGGAGATAGAAAAGAACTAAATCGTAGGTCAAGATAGAAAAAACTTTATAATAGAATTTAATTAGCTAGTAAGATCAATTCCTCTAAATGGCAGAAGGTTCACCATATAAATTGTGGCTTTAGCTTCCACTTTATTCACCGGCAAACTGAGATCGAGTTCCGAGAGAGATACAACAGAAATTGTAGGCAGCTAGCTATGGCTACAGGTGTTTTGAGAATGGTGATTATGGTGAGCATGTTTGTCCTTGTTCTAGCTCGAAATCAACTTGGTGACGACGCCGTTTACCCGAAAGATGATGCCCCTAAAGCAGTTGATCATGTATCATCATCATCATTGGTTAGTTCTAATACGAATGATAATGAGGCGGTGGTTCCAAACATAAACACGGGTGCGGCGCCATATTGTCTAGCCATGTGTTTTTTCGACTGCATACCTCATTTCTTGAAATTTCAAGATTGTTATGAACTATGCGTTGTGAAATGCCAGATTGACACTCCTCCAGCTTCTCTGCAACATTAACGTTTTGGTTAATTACTGGGGATTGCTGTCTGTTGCTGAAAATAAAGATAAAAAAAGATGAAGGAAATAATGTCCTTCATATATCAATTGCAACCCGTTTCTGGTTAATTAGGGCTTTGCTTATGCAGAACAATAAATTATTATTATTATTATTATTATTATTATTATTATTGTAATTCCCTACATTTGTAATAATTATTATTAATTTCAAAATTTAATGGTAAGAACAGACCGGTTCTTTTTTTATTGCTTAATTTGTATAAGAACAGACCAAAACTCCATCCACGTACACTTCCCGCTGCTACTTCAGAAAATAATGCTACTCATTCATGGAAAAGTAATATTGGCGGTAAGTGAAGCCATATAATTAAGTCAGATCGATAGCCTACACCCTATTTTCAACATGTACATTGTCATGCATGTTAACTTATTATAGAAAATTGTTATTAACACACCTATATATGTATTGTACGTTAAGATAATTTTTTTCAAACAATTGTAAGGGTATTGTGAATAATTTATATAATAAAAATAAATTCAAAAATGTAAGTTAACTTTGTATTTTTTGAAAATAATTTTTTTCAAACAATGTACGTAAGAGTATTATGAATAATTTATATAACACAAACAAATTAAAAAATACAAAAAAGTTTGTTAATACTTAATAACAACACTTTTTTTTTTAAGGAAGTTGGACCTCCATGGTTGGAAAAGTTACTCATTGATGATGTTTCAAATTGATGTAGAGGTGTGACATTTTTGTCTTCGAATAAGTCACTTTAATTACCCCAAGATTGTATCAACCATATTCTATTAATGTAATTTTCTATTCCGAAAAAAAAAAAATTAACAACACCATTTAGAAATCACGATACTCTTTCATGGATATAAGATTATTCTTCATGGAAATAAATATTGGCTATAAGTGAAGCCATATAAGTCAGAAATATCCAAGCATGATATTGCCCTCTTTTCCGAAGACTCCAAGTTTAATTTCTATTGACAAAAAATCAAAATATTGTTTCACTTCTTAATATTTGGGATCTTAAGCATTTTTCTAATCGAGTAGTATATAATTATATATAAATGATGATATCTCACCTACAAATGATAGCATCTCCAACAAGACTAACTATTATGGATAACAAGTAAAATACATCTTCAACAATTCTCTCTATTTTAACTAGTTTTCAAATGTAGATAAGTGTCAAACTTATAACATTATTGACTCGTTACTCAACTTATGCACCAATAGTTTGAGACTTTTTAATTAAATTTATTGATTTTGCTTTGTAATTGATTTTTGCGGAACATATGATGTTGTCCAACATGGACTGAAGCTAAAGGTGCATGCTAAATTAGGAAATCCGATTCCAACCAATCTTGATTCAAGATTTCCAATTTTGAGTGACACTTAATCAAACTTGAAATATGCAATGCCAAGATTAAAAAATTTACGATTTGTACATCCAAGCGAAATACCCATCCTCATGGGGTGTAATCTATGTATATAGTTAGTCTAAACCGGGAAGAACCTGCAATAAATGAGGAAAATTAACCTTATGTCATCGATCAGCAATCAACGATTGATTCAAGAAAGGTAACATAGGAAAGATTAAATTGAAAGACCAAATTAAAGATTCACATAATGAGACAAAATAAACGAAAATTAAATTGTAGGAGAGAAGATAGACAAAAATTAAAATGTAGCTTAAGATAGATCGAATACAATTTACAATACATTTTAATTGGTAGGATCAATTCCTTAGAATGGCATAATGATCACCATATAAATTATGGTTTTAGCTTCTACTTCATTCACAAGCAAATTAAGAGATCATCTGAAAGTAGCGTGAAAAATACAAATTAAAGAAGTCTGTTAGAAATTAAGGGTGTATAGACGTAGTTCAGGTGTTTTGAGGATGCATGGTATTTTTGGTGAGCATGCTCTTCAGCTCTTGTGCTTGTTCTAGCTCGATCAACTTGGCGACGACGCCGTTTATGCGAAAGATGAAGCAGTCGATCATGTATTTCTCCAATAATAATGGTGAGGCCTCATCATCAACGTACATTGGTTAGTTGTCTTAGTTCCAATACTAATTATAAGCAAAATGAGGTGGTTCCAAACGAAAACTCGGGTGCCACACGTACCATATTGTTTAACTAGGTGTTTTATCTTCTGCTTACCACGTGTCGTAAAATTTGGAAAGTGTTATGAACCATGTGTTGTGAATGCCAGATTGATACTCCTCCAGCTCGTCTGCTAGATTAATATTTTGGTCAATTTTACTGGGGATTAAAATTAATTGCTGCAGTCTGATCGATCGATCTGTTGCTGCAAATAAAAATAAATATAAGGAAATAATGTCCTACATATATAGTTTGCTACCTGTTTCGGGTATTTGGTATGTTGCCTTATGGCTTAGTAAAATCGATCCTTGCTCTGTAATAAACTAATAATTTCAATCAATAATCATTTCTTTAAACAAGGAGAGTGAAATCTACACCACAATCGTATTCTCTTTTTACTTCTTTTTTTCCTCTTTTCTGTTTTGTGAGAAAGATGTCAGCAGCAAGAACACATCTTGCCGCATCCTCTTCTCATTGTTCTCCCCTTAAACAAATAGTCACACTATAGAAGACATCAGCAGCTATAGTTAGGGACTCAGGGTATAAGGGGATATGATATATACAACAACATGAATACATGATAGAAGACTATACGGTTCTGCTTCGGATGTATTCAATCAGAACATTGATCCCGTTAAGAACATGAAATTTTCTTTGACAAAAAAAAAAGAAATTTAGATATAAAATTCTTGAACGATGTTTTGTTTCAAAAAAAAAAAAAAAAACACAAACAAACCATTAAATAGATTGTGCGAGAGTTGACATGCATGCATGACAATAGTTAATGATATGCATGACAATAAATTAAGGCCTCAAAATGTTATGCCTTAAAAAAAGACCAGTAACTGCATGCCTGCCACTTAAATAATTAAGTTGGTTGACAGACCTGATCATCTCAATCCTCAACTATGGATTTCTTTACTACAGTGTTGCACTTTGGACAGCATCAAGAGGCCAATTAATTTCTGAGAATTATAATTAGTATTTTTTGGGGGGTCAATTTTCTTGTTTTGTTTAGATAATGATGAAGGCTATCTATCACCTTTCACTTTGCACAAAAAAAACTCTTATCACCTTTCACTGTTCTTTGGGCTCACATCATTTCACCAATGCATTATGCAATATTGCAATTAGCAACCATTGATCATCGGAATTTATTAGAATACCAAAATACCATCAAAAGAAAAAGAGCAACAACCTTCTGAAATTCTTAAAATGGTCCACAAAACATAAGAAATAAAAATTTCACACCAACAAAATTAGAAGAAGAAGAAAAAGATTAATTAGTTTCTCTTGAGCATTTCTCTGTAACGCAGGAGCGAGTCGAGCCTTTGTAACTTGAGCTGCTGCTTGAACCTGTTAATGAAGTCGTCAGCTTTCGCGTCAACTCCTTCGTCCTCATCTTCGAATCCTCCCAACGCCGATTTCTCGCTGGTGGACTTCTTCATCACCTTCTCGGGTCGGTTTTCCGAAGCTCCAGAACCCGCGTCCGACTTGCTCCGATTAACCAAATGCTCATGCCTCGGGTTCGGGTCCTGGGAGCCGGTCGGGTGAAGATCTTTACTTTCCTGGTCGGGCTGGTCGGGTCTGTAGAGAGAGGAGAAATCCATCGACTTGAGGCGGGCCAAGAGCGGGGGGGTGGGGGATAACCGGGGGGGGTTGTGGGGGGGGGGGTATTGCGTTACGTGTTGGGGTTCGGGGTCGGGTTGCTGGAAGTTGTAGTGGGAGAAGTTGATGGACCTGACCCGCTCCAAGAATGAGGGAGTCCGGACTAATCCGGTCGGGTTGTCCGGGGTTGGGTATTGTTGGGGTTCCGGGTCGACTGGTTGGAAGTTGTAGTGGGAGAAGTTGATAGACCTGACCCGCTCCAAGAATGAGGGAGTCCGGACTAATCCGGTCGGGTTGTCCAGGGTTGGGTATTGTTGGGGTTCCGGGTCGACTGGTTGGAAGTTGTAGTGAGAGAAGTTGATAGACCTGACCCGCTCCAAGAGCGACGGAGTTCGGACGAGTTGGGGTGAGTCGAAGAGACTGAGTTGGTCGTGTTGAGGCTTTCTGTTGAAGCGATGGGAGAGGACGATGGTGGCGATGGTGAGGTTGAGGAAGAGGAAGAGGGAGGTGGGTGTGAGCCAGCTGAGCATGAAAACCCACATAGATGATGAGGTTGATGGATCTGCCATGGTTTGGTGTCCCTCGGCTTTTGCTTTTCTGTGAGTGTTGCGGTTGCAGAGTGAGAGGTGATGAAAATGGAGGTCTTTTTTGTGAAACGGGGATGGAAGACTCTCCGGTGTATAAGTAGCTAATAGCTATTGTTGCTGTGACGTTTCTTTGTTTTCTAGTGAAGTACGTCAGAATGGAAAGTATCGGAGGGCCTGTTATAATGTTGCACCTGTTTTTATGTTTTTTTTTTGTTTACATCGAAATTGATGCATACGTTTTAACGTTCACTTTTTTATTTTTAGTTGGAGAAAAAGAAAATTTAATATCAACCCATCATATCATACAAAAACGTTAATTGTTGGGAAAATAGAAACTATAATCCGTTAAAAAAAAAAGGAAAATAGAAATTACAAGATAAAACTTCAATTTCAATTTTATCCAAATCGATTAAAACAGATATAGATCCTTTTTTTTTTAGTAGCTAAAAATCCTAATAACAGAGACATCAATCTAAACCAAAGTCACATTGCATGGATGTAGAGAACATCGAAATCAAGCCCAACTATTATGATACCACATAAAACCAATTTTCGTGGTTTTAAAAGGACATAATTTTACATTTCACTGTAAAAATACATTAATTTGATTGAGCAAGTTCTTAAAAAAACAAAATTGGGTTTAATTATTTTAAAGTTGCAAGAGTTTGAGTTTACATTGGCATCGTCTTGACTCACCAAACTCTGAAGAATCATTATATATATAGAAGACCAAATATCAGAGAAGGAAATCTCTGTTGGAACCTAACATTTGACTTATTATCAAAAATGAAATGGAATAGTGTACGTGTAGGACTTTTGCAAAGCTCGTTAGAAGTTAAACTAAGATTTGTCTACAAGATAGGCTATAGCTGATCATTTGATAAGGAATGGACATTTTTTTATTATTGGTACTAAGACAAGGCAAGGCAGCGGAGCATGGCTATGTATGGACACATCATATATATAAATATGGTGCACTGTCTAGCTAATAAATTTGGACGGTGGAAATTGTACAAAAATTGTTCTACTTATTCTTCACTTCTTGATTAAACTTGTACGGTTATTAAACTTATCGTTTGTCCATCTAATTTTGCAAATTCCCATTTACAAAAGATAGCAAGAAATATATTTCATTTACAAAAACAATATTGGTTTAGCTTCGGGATTTATCCCCAACTAAACTCTAAACCTAAAATCCTAAAACCATCAATATTCTAAGAGATACATGAATAAGATTTTTAGAGAAATTTTTTTTTATTAAGAGCTGCATATTAGTTTTAGGGTCTAGAGTTTAGGGCATTTTGTTTTTTAAATTTATTTATTTATTATTTATGGTACTTTAAAATAAAATTTTGACTTGATTAGATTATTTTAAACAACTATGGAGTGTCATTGTAATACTGTATATAACTTGTTTTTTTCTCCCATATAATACTAGTTAAATTAATGTATTTAATTATCAATCTCTAAAATCAGGTTCATGGTGCTTCATAATCGTTCAATTCATATATTATTTTGGTTAGAATGGTGTCATATTTAAGTTCATTCCGACAATGATTAACTCAATACTACTACGTACCTCATTGCATCGCGTTTGGGTGGTACAACAAACTGTTACAAGAAAAGTTGAATCGAGTTTAGCTTTGTGATTGCAAATAGAAAAGTGTGTACATCTGGTGACGGATGCTTGTGATTTTATAAAACTCTCATATCAGATAAAGTAGTTTTGATGATCACTGTTGTTATTATAATAACAGGGACATGATGAAGCTGCTTCCCCAGTCCCAACTTAAAGTCATTGCACGGTTTTTACATAATTGTTATACATAGTCGCACAAAGCAAACCTTTATGTGTAGCTTTGTCACCCCCATATTATCCCACACATAAAAGTGGAATGATGCATGTTAGCTAGGGTTGTGATTCCGCAAAACTTTATCGGTTGCTTCGAGCCACCCAAAACTTTAATCATTTTAAATTTTTACCGTCTAGAAAAAAGCCAGTAAATACTAAGAAATAATTAAGCATGTGATGGAATATACATATAAAAACAAGGCATAATTGCCAAAATACACCCCAAACTTGGCCATAATTGTCAATTTGCACCCCGAATTTGCAATTGCGAAAATTCACCCCTAAACTTGGTAAAAATTGTCAATTTGCACCCCTCAGTCAATTTCAACGTTTTCCATCCAATGTCAAGGGCATTATGGTCAGTTTATATATATTTTTTATTTTAGATCTCTCATCTCTCTCTTCCATGCGCACCAACTCTCTCTTCCTTTCATGGGCAAGCGACGCCGGTGGCCTGAGGTGCACAAATCGAGCACGGGCTCGATGTGGTTGGAGCGGTGGGTAGTGAAGGATGGTGGAGCTGTTGTGGTTGCAATTGAAGACGACACTGGTGGGAGGAGAAGTTGAGTGAGGTGGTGGTGCAGGCAATCAAAGATGTGGTGGCGTCCGGGATTCGATGGGCGGTCTCGGCACCGAACGAGCCGGACTCGACTTGAGATCGATGTGAGCGGCGGCTTGTGACGGTTGGGAGGCGGCGGCGATGAAATCCGAGCCGGGTGAGCGACGCCGGAGGAAACGCCGATGCGACGGAATGCGTGGGCTCGTACGGTGGTCGATGGGAAACTCGGGATCGACGGCGAGAGATGGGTCGACGGCGGCAAGTGATGAGCTTGGTTGCTTGCGGGTGTGGTGTCGGTCGAGAGCCCGAGAGTCGATTTGGGGACGCCGGATTCGCTTGATTGATGAACCGTGATTAGGTGAACCGGAATTTCGGGTTTTCTTGCCGATGATAGTGATTGTGGCGTTGTTGTTGTTTGTGGTGTTACTGTGAGTTGGGTTTGCGGTGAGATTGATTGTTGTTTGTGATTGTAGGAATGGTGTTTGGGTGATTGGTGGTGAGGTGCACGGCGTGGGTTGCGGTGGAGCCGCGAGAACGAGGACGGAAGTGTGAAGTGGTGACGGGTGTAGAGAGAAGAGCAGTGGGTGTAGCGAAGAGAGAGGGGGTGCGAGAGAAGAAGAGAAAGAGAGGGTGCGAGAGAAGAAAAGAAAAGGAAAGAAGAAGAAGAGAAGAAGAAGAGGGAGAGGAGAGGAAGAGAGGATGCGGAAGAGAAGAGGATGAAGAGATGGGAAAATTTTGACAAGGGTGGCGGAGGAAGGGTTGCTCGCCGCAACGGTGAGAGGAAGAGAGAGAGTTGGTGGCGTGGAAGAGAGAGATGAGAGATGTAAATTAAAAAAAATTTGTTTTAATTAAAAAAATATAAACTGACCATAATGCCCCTGACGTTGGATGGAAAACGTTGAAATTGACGGAGGGGGGTGCAAATTGACAATTTTTACCAAATTCAGGGGGTGAATTTTCGCAATTGCAAATTCGAGGTGCAAATTAACAATTATGGCTAAATTTGGGGTGTATTTTGGCAATTATGCCTAAAAACAAAGAAGACCAAGACCTTATTTCAGATCAGAGACCTGTACGTGAGCGTCCACACTCAACAGTCAGTGGGATCATACATATACGAAGTCAAGGTCTTCTTATTTTGCCATTTTGGCATCTGTTTAGTTATTGTGTTTTATGGGCGTTCACACTTGAGCTACCAGATTGCATGTGCTTGTTCATATCTGTGAGACTGTGATCGATCGTCAATTGGATAAAGGCTGGGCCACTACCGTACGTACTGTTGAGTTTTATGGTATAGTATGGGCCACTACCAGCATGAATATGGACCCCTACCTGTCTAATTTATGGTCGAGTGGGAACACTTTCTATTTTCCTAATCCTAGCTACCCACTTTTTCATAGAAATTAAGACACGCCCATAAGGGCATCTCCAACAAGGCTTTCCAAAATTCATATCCATACCCAAAACTCAAAAATCTCATCTCTAATAAACAAAACTCAAAAATCTCATCTCTAATAAACAAAACTCAAAACTTAAAATGAGTTTCTACTAGCAACTTGACCCAAAATGGAAGAAAATTTGGAGAGAAAACTCATTACTGTTCGGGTGGAGTTCACGCGGGCCATAACTGTTTTTTGACTAAAATGAGTATATAAAATGATTAAAATATAAAATGGGTATGAGTTTTAACTCACCCTTGTTGGAGATGAAAAACCTTGGTGAATAATAATGAGTTTAGGTGAGTCAAAATTTGAATTTTGGTATGAGTTTTGAAGAAGGTTGTTGGAGATGCCCTAATGAAATTTCAAAAATCATACCACGTACGCTTTCATTTCATTCACAAATAATTTGTTCATTTGATTTATATTTCTTTATCGTATGGAAGGGGGATTGAATTTAGACCTCTGTCACCATTGTATGGGGAAAAATACTATTGGACTAACTAGACCTCGGTAACGCACGGGTTCATGATTAATGACAAAAAATTATTTGGGTTTTGTTTTGCAGATATGAATCTTAGAGGATTGATCCACTCTACCACTGGGCTCTAAAGGATAAAACTTAAGTGCCAACTAGATCAGGCCCATTAGATTTTGTTTAACAATTAGGCCCATTTAGATTACCGGAGGAGGAGACACTGAATCAAAACGACCTTCTCAGTCCCGCCGGGTCTCCTTCAACCTCCAAATCCCGCCTCTCTGAGTTTCTCACTGTCCATGGCTCCACCGAAAATCTTACTCTGCGGCGACGTTTTGGGAAACCTCAAGCAGCTCTTCAAACGAGTCGTCTCGGTCTCTAGTTCTATTCATCTCTGTGTTCCTCTTTTGACATTTCATTTAACTCCTCAATTCGTAATTCGACTCTGTAATTAACTCGTTCTAGGTCAACAAATCGGCCGGTCCATTCGACGCGTTGTTCTGCGCCGGCCAGTTCTTCCCCGACTCGGCGGACCAGCTCGAGGAGTTCACGGATTACATTGAAGGCCGGGCCGAAATTCCTCTCCCGACCTACTTCATCGGCGACTATGGCGTTGGCGCCACTAAGTTCCTATTGGCTGCAACCAAGGACCCCGGGAACCAAGGCTTCAAAATGGACGGTTTGAAGATGTGTAACAATCTCTACTGGTTGAAAGGCAGCGGCAAATTCACCTGCCATGGTAAAATTTAGTTACTTTCAGGCACATTCCATAGTGAATTGAAAACTGAGCTTGAATCAATTTCAGTAGTTTACTTCAGTTTTGGTTATAAGTTGTATTGAGCTTAGCTGAGTGTGTGTTCCATGTTCTTAGATGTTGTTGATCAGTTTTACTAGGAATCACTAATATCATAATTAGATGCCCAGTGATTAATGTACAGCTTAGGGATTGGAGTCATTGCGTGTGGTAAGAATGCTGGAATTTGTAAATGTTTGCAATAGCATATATGCTGATAGTTTATACTGTATCGTTTCTGTTGATAACTGATTGATGAACTCATGTATAGGGTTATCTGTGGTGTATTTATCCGGTATGCAATCTTCTGATGGTCAACAGTTTGGGACATATAGTCAAGATGATGTTGATGCATTGCGAGCAATTGCTGAGGATCCTGGAATTGTTGACCTGTTCCTAACATATCCTTGCTTCATTATAAGTTACTTCATTTTAATTTTTTAGAGAGAAAAAGAGATATATTTTTTAGTTTCTGGACTGTGTTTATGATTTCCTTGATTCATTATTACTAACAAATGGCCAAGTGGGGTTACAAATAAAGCAGCTACATCTGATATTCCCCCAGGAGCCTCTGAACCTTTTGGCACCGACTCTACTGTGGCAGAGTTAGTAGCCGAGATCAAACCACGGTATGGTATTTTGGAGATTACTGTATCATGTACTCTATTTAATGGCCTGCATAGCAAACAGAATAAGTTTTGTATTTGCATTGAGCCTCTGTGATTCTGATCAAAGTTTGTCCTCTGTGGTAGCTATCATATTGCAGGCACGAAAGGCATGTTCTATGCACGTGAGCCTTACTCTAATATTGATGCTGTGCATGTGACCCGCTTCATAGGTCTTGCTCCTGTTGGAAACAAAGATAAGCAGGTTTGTTTTCTGAGCATTACTTCAAATAACATTCATCAAGCAGGTTAATATCTTTATATCATTAATTTATTTGGCTTTTCTATAATGCTCTGGATTTCCCCTGCTTCTCAGAAATTTCTTCATGCGCTTTCTCCTACTCCAGCATCTACTATGTCTGCTATTGAGATTAAGACCAAGTCACCAAACACTACCTTGTGTCCATACACTTATGTCGAGGGAACAGCTAATGCGAAAGAAGGTGCAAAGAGGTCTAGTGATAGTGTTTCTGATTCTGATTCACAGTACTGGAGATATGATGTCTCCCAAAAAAGGCAGAAACATGGAGCTGGAGATGGTAATAAGCTGTGCTTTAAGTTCGTATCCTCTGGCTCTTGTCCAAGAGGGGAAACTTGCAACTTTCAACATGATATGGATGCAAGAGAACAATCTTTGAGAGGTGTTTGCTTCGACTTTATGAACAAAGGAAAGTGTGAAAGGGGTACAGATTGCAAATTTAAGCACAATTTACAGGATGAAGGTGAGAGCTATTCTCATAAGAGACGTGGCACTGGAAATGCTACCAGGTTGGTGTTTGATTGTCCCTTTAATTTTTTTTTTCTAGAAAAAAAAAATTGTGACACTGAGTTTGATCTCCCTTTTAATCTAACCTACACACATTATTCCGTGCTATGTTATTGATTATCTATCCTAAAAAAAAAATTGTGACACTGAGTTTGATCTCCCTTTTAATCTAACCTACACACATTATTCCGTGCTATGTTATTGATTATCTATCCTGCTAGTGAGTTACAGGTCGACAGAGTGCTGGTTTTGTTTGTCAAGCTCCAAAATAGAGTCGCATCTATTTATCAGCTTAGGGGAGCATTACTACTAACGTACACACATTATTCCGTGCTATGTTATTGATTATCTATCCTGCTAGTGAGTTACAGGTCGACAGAGTGCTGGTTTTGTTTGTCAAGCTCCAAAATAGAGTCGCATCTATTTATCAGCTTAGGGGAGCATTACTACTGTGCACTTGCTAAAGGCCCACTTGTTGAAGACCACGTATTGCTAATCCCTATTGGGCATTCACCCAATACCCTTTCTCTACCCTCCGAATGCGAGATTGAGCTTGGTAAATTCCAGGATAGTCTGAAGAAATTTTACAAGAAACAAGAAAAGGAAGTCGTTTTCTTTGAGTGGGCTTCAAAACGCTCAAGTCATGCCAATCTTCAGGTAAGGATCTATGTTGTAAATGTTTATTGAAGTAGTTTCCTGCGTGGATCACTTACAGTATTCTTCTTTTGTGTAGGTCGTTCCTATTCCATCAGTCAAAGCAGCTAGTGTTCAAAATATATTTCACTTAGCTGCTGACAGGCTCGGCTTCAAATTTACGACCACGAAATGTAAAATTCTAGTACATATTTGTCAAGAGTCCTATATCTAATTAACTATAAGCATTCTGCTTCCCTTGAAACTTTGGCCAAAATTATCACGCCCAATATAAATGTAGTTTTTTCAAGTATAATTCTGAGGAACAAGATATTACTTAGCTTCTACTATATTTTTAACTGGTGTTTCTCTTTCTTGCAGTCGGTAACAGTTCTGATGGGAGAAAATCGTTAAGGACACAGTTCGACAGTAATTTTAGCTTCTTCTATGCTGAACTCCCTGATGGTACAGTCCTATCACATTTAATTGAGGAGAGCGAGAAATTCCTACCCCAATTTGGACGGGAGGTGAGCACATAATTTCTACTGATAATTTATACCCTGCCAATTTTTTTTCCTGAGATCTGTCAATGGGCTTCAGATATACAGCCGTTTTTTTTTTGTTCTTTTCTTTCTTTCTCTACAAGGTTCAATGATTAAAATTCAAAATGATATGGAACCCACTATCCTCTGTGCCCTGATGCATATCCTAGGATATGATTTCTGCACATGCTACTTGTGCAATTCCATCATTTGAAATTTAGCTCATAAGTTTCAGTTTAGTTCAGATTAGAACATATTCTTGACAGAAAAGAAGTTTGAAATCTCATGGAAAATGAAATATTTTGCAGGTTATGGCAGGTTTATTGAACAAGGCCGACAGGGCTGATTGGAGGAATTGTACAGATAGCAAAGAAGAGGAAACAAAGATGGTGGAAAAATTCAAGAGTGGATTTGAAGAATTTGATCCGAATAACTAATTTTTCTCCAAAAAGGAAGTTAACACCGAGATCCCAGAACTAGTGACCCTAATGTGAGGTTCACCAAAACCACCTTACTTCTTAGTATTCATTTTCTAGTCAATTTTGAGAACCAAAGCCAAGGATGCTCAATCTATGTCATTGTTTTGTCACTTATAACAGTGCTGAGAGTAATTTTTGGCTGTAAGGTACGTGGATAACAATCAACCCCAGATTGTCTTTGTTCAAAGATGAGGATGAGTTCAGTAAGTTAAACCCAAATGCTGGTTTTTTTAGGCCTATTTTCCTTCTTTGGATATGTGATAAGTGTGTATCCGGCCCTTGTAGTTTTCTGCCAGCTTCACTCTATCAGACCCTTCCATATCACAGCTCACTGTACTATTTAATTCAGTTCCAATATTGTTAGCCAAGATTCTTCTTTTATAAGATTTCTTCCTTTGTTTTTTGTGGTTGATTTTATATTGAATGATGCAAGTGGAACAAGGCTGTGGCCGACATGTGTTGGAATGTGTTCACGAATCAAATCATAGAACTATATTATCTGATTATCATCTTAGTCATTTTCTACTTCATTCTAATTCTGATTTCCAGAATTTCTGCAATGACCAAAAGGTCAAGCACAATTTTGGTGTCCTATACTCCTATGTATTCTTCTGAAAGCTCTGAGGGTCCAAAAGATCATAATGATCCTTCATTGTGCTTGTTGGAATAGGACTTGGGAGCCAACCAGAGTGGGCGAAGAATATTCATATCTAAAGGAGAGGGAGCAAAGCTGCAAAGGAAGCAATCGATCGAAAATTCTATAGTGCTTGGCAGCACTAAAACTCCCATCCTCCCACCCTTTGGATTGGATGACTTTCCTCAATCTCACCAACCCAACAGCCCCCCCCTGAATGCAGTCCCTTTGATCGGGGGGAGTATTGCTCCCCGGGAGTACTATAGAATCGTCCGCAATCGATGCCCTATAGAGTACGCTGTGTTTTAAAATAAGCACCAAGAACCAAGAATCATACAAATTCAGAAATTCTTCCTTGGAATTTTGTTTATGTATTTATATTTGACTCCGTCCTTTGGATATGAATGGCTCATTGACCTCCTTAAAAATGAAAAAAGGTCAATGACACTAATAAAACAGATAGAAAATGAATAACCCCATTTCTACTTGGATTTGCCTTTACTTTTCGGACGACTTCATACTGCGAACCAAACGGGATTGAAAGACGGAAAGTAATGAGGTATTTTATATCGTTGAGAATGCACTTGTAATAGTCAGAACTAGCCATCCCAAGTTCCCAACCCACTTTGTTGCTTCAATTCCTAGTGAATTCTCCCAAGAGTGAAAAAGGGTTTCTTCACGAAGAAGATGGTTATAAAGAAGCTTTGAGGAAAACAGTAACGTGCCCCCTTTCTTTCTTGGTCATCAAATTTAACAAAGATGGAGTGAGTAACAAGAAAACTAATGGATCACAAGGTAGTTCCTCGGTTCCTCCACAGCTCCACTCTAATGAGAAGTGAAATCATTGTGACAATGAAACCCCAATTTTGACAGACTATTATTTGTGTGTGGGGTTTCATTCATAGAGCCTCAGATGTGTTGGTCCGTGAAGGCACTCAAGTGAAAAAAGGAATAAGAGTTAACTAAAAAAAGGGAAAAAGAAACAAAAGAAAAGCAGAACGTGTTTGGGGACAATGTGAAGCACTATCTAGATTTTTGATGGTCCACTGTTATATCTATCATGTGGGGGTGTGAGGTTTAGTGGCTTGTCAAAATCCCATAATGTTCTATTTGTCTGATTAAATGCATACGCAGTGGTCAAGTTAGGAAAAGAATTTATTCTTCTTGGGAAATAATTATTACCTATTTTTTTTTTTTAAATATGATTTTTTTTACACACACTCCCACCTCACCTCACCCCACCCCACCCGAGTCGAACTCAAAATCCATCGTGAGACAACTTTAGTGGTTGGTGTCAAACCACTACACCAACCACCTCGAATTATTACATAATCTTTGTTTCTTCTCATTTTGGTACTACTAATAATTCCAATTTTTTGTTTGCAGTGTTGAATTGAACTTATAAAGTTAATTTGAACGTGGTTTGTATTGAATTACTACTACTATTTGGTAAGTAGTGACGGGTTCATGAATTTATCTTTTTATGAGTGAAAGAGTTTATACACTAATTTGTTTTCTTGCCAATTTATCGTTGTGAATAGTGTAATTAGCGGGACTTAAATTTTAATTTAAACCTTAGATTTTAACTTTTATCGCTGCATATGCTCTTAAGTTTATAGGGTCAAAACCAAGTTGTGTTGACTTAGTTTCCAAATATGGGGTTTTTAGTTTTGAGAGAATTCCTAATATGTCATCAACACATTATCACGAGATTTTTTTTTCCGATGGGGACACATTATCACGAGATTCATGATCATTATCAATATTTGTCTCGTACAATTTATTTTTTTGATGAGATTGTTTTGTACAAAGCACCAAGTAAAACAGTGGGCTCCATTATAGCAACCTTTTTTTTAAAGGTAAATAACCAATAGGTCCTCATTTACACTACATATTCCCTTCAAGTTTGATAGATTTTAAATAATTCCCACCAAGTTTCAATTGGGTTCTTTCACTCCCAATAAGGACAAAATATGCAAAACCTTATCTATTATATTTTTTTCAGACATTTTTGCCCTTTGTTCATCATGGTCGAGCTGCACTACAAACAAATCACCATGTTCAAATTCCAACTTCCACAAACATCGATCAAATGTCGAATCAAACCTTAAAAACACGTAGAGCTCAACAAGAAAGTCGAGTTTCATACCTACTTCGTCAACAACAATGATCGGCTCGCCGGAAAACGTCGTAGAACCGGCCAAAATCTGAAAAAAAAAAATTTCCTTCGAATCGCCGTCTTCCAACTTCGAATTGAGAATCCGTGGTCGAGGTTCTTTTCGCGCCGCCGATCTGAAGAGATCGGCACCCATGCGCCGCCGAGAGGTGGCCAAACGGCTGAGAAAAAGTCGGGTCGGGTTGCATATTCGCGGGTCTCGACCGGATCAACAGATCTGCTATTTTATTGTGGTCAATAATTTTTTTTTATTGATGCAAATAATTTTGGTTATTGAGGTTAATAAAATTGGGACTGATATAACATTGTTGCTGCACTGATGTTATCGTTATCAACTTCAATAAAATAGTTTATTAACCTCAATAAAAATTTATTGAGGTCAATAAAATACACAAAGGTGATGTTCCTTTGTTATTTGCTGATTGAGACCTAGAAACAAAAATTTCGTTGATCTTATAAAATTTGATTGACCTCAATAAAATTTTATTGAGGTCAATAAAATACACAAAAGTGACGTTCCTTTGTTTTTTTCCTCCTACCACGGAAAGTATAGATTTCTTAAAAAAAAATTATTGAGGTCAATAAAAATTATAAAGTATGTCAGTGGCAGTTTCGTAATTTTTGTGAAATGTATAATTTAAAAACGTAAATTGGTCAATTAATGGGCCGGGAGGGAGCCGCTGTTTTTCCTTGTCCTTAATGGTAAATATTTGTTCAATTTTATCATTATGGGTCGAGAACCCTTTTTTTTAATTACAAATAAAAAGAACAAACTAAAAGGAGAAACCTCTCCTACACCCAAGACCTAATCTTTTTTTATTATAGCAACCCTTCAAGGCTTTAAGTGTGTGGTTCATTCTCCTTTCTAATTTCAGTTCTAGTTTTCAATTCATTTCTGGTCTCCATGTTTCAGCTAATAAGCTACACAATAGATTAGGCTGATTAGCATATTCTATATATTAAGATGTTTATGCTCCAAAACGCAACGAAGGAAGTCTACAAAGGTAGTTTGGAAGGTCTAAAAATTTAAGAATATGGACCCCAGAATTAAATACTCAACATCAACCCAATTCAAGAAGGAATTTCCAGTTGTATGTTCAGTCCTTACTGGTCAATTTTATTTTTAAATTCAAAATCTGAAATCTTCAACTTTCAAAATTTTGTACTGTATTTTGGGTCTATATGGGTCTGGACAAATCATTGACATATGAGTCTATGATAATATTTTAACTAACAAAAACTGCCTGACTATATGTGTTTCTGTTACAAAGCCTTCTTCTTCAATCCACATCTTTGAGTAGGAAAGAAAAAGGATCCAAAGAAAAAACAGTATCCACATACTTTTAAATTTCCCAACCAAAAAGAAAATTACTTTTTATCTGATGAGGATGCTGATTGCTAAACCACACAGTAACCTGTATTTAAAAAGGTTGAGTTATCCATATCAATGAAGAAAAGGAGGGTGATGTGTCAAACTTCTAAATCCTCAGTAAAAGACCACTACCGCAATGGCCAACCAACCAAGTAGGCAAGTAACCACCAAGAAGTCAAGAACAAGAAAATGTGTAAAAACCCATTGAGAAAATTCCAAGAATTTCAACCCCAATTAAAAGTTTTGTACTTTGGTTCATTCCCATTAACATAAATCTGCCTCCCCCACTAATAAAATATTAACCAAGCATCTGTTTCTCCTAGCCCTTCTCTCTCTACCCCACCCAACTCTCTCTCTCTCTCTCTCTCTCTCTTAGTTACAAAGTCTGTTCCTTTAGCAGTACCGTAAGGTTGTAGTGAGTGTATATTATTATTATTAAATTTTGGTATTTCTGGTTTTGCTTCAAGTTTCCAGTTGTGTTTCTACAACTCATGTCTGTAGGGAAGGTTCTATCTTTCATGGAATTCTCAAAGCTCTGCAAATTTCAGAGCTTTGGTTCTCAGGAAGCTAGAGGATTATTAGTTCTCCTAGCTCTTCTCACCAAACCCAGTTCTGGGTATCTCAATAAACTTCATTCTTCTCATTGCTTCCATCTCACTACTTGTGGGTCTTTTCTAATCTAACTCACCTTTTGTTCTTGCTTCAAGTTATCAAATCATAGAATAATAATAATTAACTTATTCATTTGTTACTATTATTTTATTGTTCTCTGATTACTTCATCATTGAGAAGTGGGGAGTAGAGATTTTGAGATTTGGTGTTTTATCACTTTTATGGGATGGTGATGACAACCTTTCTCCAGTTGGTTAATCTCTGTGTCATTGGCTTTGCTTTAGCTCTCCAAGGATCTACAGGTAAGTTTTAATCTTCACAAAGTTTGATCACTGTTTCATATAAGCATTGGAATTGTTGAATGAAATAGTGAATTTGAAAGTTTTTGTGCTTCAGCAACTTTGTTGTGATCTGGGTCTCTGAATTTCATGCTGCTATTGTTTGTTTACAAAACCAAATAATGCAGCAAACCAGGACATGCATGATCAAATGCTGTGGTCACATCAAATGAATTAATTTCGGCACTTCGATCTGAACATATGCTCATCTTATCGAATTGTTTTCTAAAATTTGCCTGAATATAGTTTTGGCACCAAACTCACAGTCATTTTGTGTATACTAATGGCCGGAAAGTGTAGTGTTCTGTTTTCGAAATGATAATTAATGTCCCCAGAAGTACGGTAACTTAGCTACTTCTATCCTATTTCGGGTTTCATTTTGATCTGGGTAATGCCTTACCATTGAGGTTTCTTCTGAAGAAATGCCTTTCTAAGTATAAATTGTAACGTTACTACAAATCTGGTTCGAAATAAGAATGAAAAGTATGAAGGGTTAAATATCAGATTTTCATAGCTTTGTTTTAGTTTCTTTTGTTAAGAACCGCTCTTTACTTTCTCTCAGGGTTAAATCTATCACCATCACCAGAACCTGTCTCGGTGAATCCTCCTATTGAAACAGCACGTGGTCCTCTTCCTCACAGCAAGTCATTCAGCAACAATGTACCAAGCCCAGCATTACAGCCAAATGGTAAGTCTTTATCATAAGTCTCATGACTGGCATTTTAGATTAGAACAACTGATTGAGCTCCTAATTTAACAATCCAGGGTCGGATTTGCACCCTATGCCTGCAATGCCACCTCTTATGCCTCCCCCAGTGCCCCCAAAAATCGAAGCCCAGGTACCATCCCTTTCACCAAGTACTCCGGCAGTGTTGCCACCACAGAATGCAGCTCCTCCACCACCATTAGATGTACAAAGTCATGCACAGTCTGTGCCACCAACTGCTCCCCCCAAAAAGCTACCAGTTAATAATGGTCCTGTGTCAGTGCCAGTTGCTCCAGGTATGTACCGGCCATGGCTATTTCTGTGATGATTTTTATGTGAATTGTTTCAAAGTAGCTGTGTTTTTTGTTTTTCCCTCGCTTCTTTATATACAGTACCAGTTGCAACACCTTCAAGGAATGTGGCACCAATTTCACCAGTCATCAACTCAAGTACACCAGAAACTTCACCATCACGCTCTCATCAAAGAAATGCGCCAGATAATAAGGTTCCCATACCAGAGCCAAATTCTCCAGGTATATAGAGGATACTGTTATGACATTACTACATGTCAGATATTGGTTCTAAGTCGTATGCTTTATTTCAAAATACAGCACCTGTTTCATCACCCCCGATGGCATCGGGACCAAATTCATCTGTAGTTCATTCTACCGCACCCAGTATAGCACCAACTATATTACCTGGTACACCTTTTCTTGATTATTGAAAACTAAACCTTCTGTTAGAGGAACTAGTTAAATTGACCCTTTCTTCTGCTCTCTAATAATGCAGTACCAGTTGCATCACCAAGTAAACTGCCTCAAAACCCACCGTCCAGTCATCCAGTTACACCGGGAGAATCTCCCTCCACTCTTCCTGGTACTACTTTATAAAGAATTTTGGATTAAGCTATGAAAAATTAAAAATGCTGGTAGAATAGTTTTAAAAGGGAGTTGTGTCTCTCGAAAAAGGTCATGGTGGTCTCTCTTAATATTTTGAAATCCAATTATAATCTGAATATTTTGAGATTGCAGATCCTGAAATCTCTCCTGTAGCATCTCCTCCCCCAAGCATCAACCAGAAAAAGGATGGAAGGCCAGTTGTTGCACCACCATATGAAGCTCCGAAGCCATCACTACCCATGGCCCCAGCTATAGGTATAGAAAAACCACATATTCCCTATGGATTTCTGCTTAAAAGTTTGTGTTGTCAAGTTTATAATTTTAGGTTCTATGCTCTGCTATAGCTCCATCTGCCAACAAACCTGTGGTAACATCTCCTACCCCCAGCACCAATTGGAAAAGGCATAAAATGCCAGTTGTTGCACCACCAAATGAAGCTCCCAAGCCATCGCTGCCCACGGTTCATACCCCAGCTGAAGGTATAGAAATCCGCACATTTCATACTGGTTGCCACCTGAAAGTTTGTGTTGGCATGTTTACATTTTTAGTTTCTGGCGTCTGCTGTAGCTCCTTCTGTCCACAAACCAGTGGTATCATCTCCTATCCCCAGCGTCAATAGGAAAAGCGGTCGAATACCAGTTGCTGCACCACCATATGAAGCTCCCAAGCCATCACTACCCATGGGCCATACCCCAGCTAAAGGTATAGAGAAGCTGTATATTTCACATTGCTTGCTACTTTGAAGTTTGTGTTGTCAAGTTCAAAATTATTGGTTCTGCTTTCTTCTATAGCTCCATCTGTCCACAAACCTGTGGTATCATCTCCTTCCCCCAGCATTCACTGGAAAAGGGGTCGAGCACCTGTTGTTGCACCACCATATGAAGCTCCTAAGCCATCACTTCCCACTAGCCATTCCCCAGCTAAAGGTCTAGAAAACTATGTATTTAATATCCCTTAAAATGTCTGTTGTCAAGTTTATAACAATAGGTTCTGTATTTTATTTATTTATTTTTTCTGTAGCTCCTTCTGTCCATAAATATGTGAGACATTATAAACTTGCTCCTGCACCGTCTGATTCATCCGTTGAACCTCCTTCCGATAAAGGATATCATTCTCCTGCATCGTCCCCTCCAAGCTCATTGTATAAGCATCATCATACAAGGAACAACATCACCAATCCTTCTGCTGCACCATCATATTCGGTTTCTCCTTCCACTTCAAAACAGCAAGGTTTCTTCTTTTACCTGAATTACATGCGACAAATACAATTCTTCGGCTTGTTATGTTCTTTGACATTATAGCCTAATTTATCATTTCAATGCTTTTATACAGGTCCAGTGCTTGCACCGACATCAGTTGAAACGAGGAGGCAAAGACACTCTGCGCCTCCACCCCTATATCCAGGTGCCAAAGCATTGAGTTTTTGGTGTTCTATTCCACTTATCATCGGCAATAGAAACTTGGTTTTTCAACTCTAACACAATACCTATCTGTCAGGGTCTTCGGCTCCCCCATCTCATTTACCTGTCACTCCATCTCCAAGCCATGTTTCACCCACTCCTTCTCCATCTCTAAAAAATGCATCTGACTATACCAAAAGTAAGAAATGCTCACGTCTGTATATATATATATATATATATTTTAAATGTCTGTTACTGTCTACTACATACTTACCTGCTTACTTATGTATACTATTGTCAGTGCCCCCAATTCTTTCTCCATCAGGGACTTTATCAACAAGTCCAAAAGTGCCACCTCTACCACCAGTTCGAGCATTACCACCTCCACCTCCCAATGAAGGTATACATCTAGAAATTTTTGGTTACCTACTGGTTACTGGTGTCTCTTTCCACTTTTTTGATCCTACAATATTCTTCTTTAAACAAAGTCTCATTTATTGGTTCTTTTTGTAGATTGTTCATCTTGCGCAGACCCCTTAACAAATACTCCTCCTGGGTCACCTTGTATGTGTGTCTTGCCAATGCAAGTTGGACTGCGCCTTAGCGTTCCTCTGTATACTTTTTTCCCCTTGGTTTCAGAGCTCGCACTGGAAATTGCTGTGGGGGTTTTCATGGAACAAAGTCAGGTTCGCGTCATTGGAGCCAATGCAGCTAATCAGAACCCAGAGAAGACAGTAATCCTTATTGACTTAGTTCCCCTGGGAGAAAATTTTGACAGCACCACCGCTTTTTTGACTAACCAGAGATTTTGGCATAAACAAGTTGTTATAAAAGCATCCTACTTTGGGGATTATGAAGTACTATATGTGCGGTATCCAGGTATATACTAATACTAGGTTCTCTCTCTTTATATGTATATGTCTTGTAATACAAATAACTTTTATCTATATGTATAGGTTTACCTCCATCTCCCCCTTCTTCGGACGCTGACGTAATAAATGCGGGACCATATCCTGGTAATGACAATAATGCAAGGGCGATAAAGCCCTTGGGGGTTGATGTGCCCAAGAGGTGGCATAAAAATGGGCTCAGTGGTGGCATAATTGCTATTATTTCTCTGTCAACCTTTGTAGTCGTTGCTTTATGCTCTGCTGCTGCTTGGGTTTTCCTATTCAAACCCAGAGACCGTGCTTCTCAACTATCATCAACTCCACGGACTTTGCTACCTTCTATTGGAAAACGATCAGGTAATAAGAATTTTATGGAAGGGTCCGTTTTGGCATCACTGGTACTTTAAGCAGTGTGGACTTTAAGAGAGCGTAAATTTTAAATTTGGATAATTGGTTATCAAGTACAACTGTGGTTGATCCAGACTATTAAATTAGCATCTCTAATAGGGAAAAGACCCAATATTTTTGCAGGTACTGCTGGGTCTATCAGGGATAGTAGGCACAGTTCCGCATCATTATCATTTGGATCTAGCATTGCAACATATACAGGATCTGCTAATACTTTCAGTGCAAGTGACATATCAAGAGCCACTAATAATTTTGATCCTTTAAGAATACTCGGGGAAGGTGGCTTTGGGCTTGTTTATAGTGGTGTTCTTGAAGATGGGACCAAGGTTGCTGTCAAAGTTCTAAAAAGAGATGATCAGCAGGGTGGTCGGGAGTTTTTGGCTGAAGTTGAGATGCTCAGTCGCCTTCATCATCGAAACTTGGTCAAGTTGATTGGAATATGTGTAGAAGAGCACCGCTGCTTGGTTTATGAGCTCATTCCTAATGGCAGCGTGGAATCTCATTTGCATGGTATTTTATTTTGTTCTTTAGAGTTTATAATTATTCCATTCTTAAGAATGTGCTGAAGCATTCTTTTTCTGTCCATTTTACTTGGTTTCAGGAATTGACAAGGAAACTGCTCCACTTAGTTGGGGTTCCCGGATGAAGATAGCACTTGGTGCTGCTCGGGGTCTGGCATATTTACATGAGGATTCCAGCCCCCGTGTCATACACAGAGATTTCAAATCCAGCAATATTTTGCTGGAAAATGATTTTACACCAAAAGTGTCCGACTTTGGTTTGGCACGGACTGCACTGGACGAGGAAAACAGACACATATCAACACGTGTCATGGGAACTTTCGGGTATGTCCTTTGTCGAAATATACTAGCATGCTCTTTCTTGAACAACTTGTTCTGATATCTTTATTAGTTCCTTTGATAGTATGAAATCTCTAAATTCCTATGATATATCCAGGTATGTGGCTCCAGAATATGCAATGACGGGGCATCTTCTTGTCAAGAGTGATGTTTACAGCTATGGGGTTGTCCTTCTTGAACTCTTAAGCGGAAGAAAACCGGTAGACATGTCACAGCCACCTGGTGAAGAAAACCTGGTTGCATGGGCCCGTCCGCTGCTCACAAGTAGAGAGGGGTTGGAAGCACTCGTAGATCAAAATCTAGGATCTGATGTCCCATTTGACAGTATCGCCAAAGTGGCGGCTATTGCTTCAATGTGTGTACAACCAGAGGTATCTAACCGTCCTTTTATGGGGGAGGTTGTTCAGGCCTTAAAACTGGTATGTAATGAGTTTGATGAGGCAAAAGAAATTGGTTCGCGGAGTTCCAGCCGAGAGGATTTGTCCATTGATATGGCTGCTGCCTCAGAACAGATGCCATATCCTTTCCAACGCCAATATTCTGCTCCCACCTATGATTCGGACCTTGAGACAGAGAGGGAAGCATCATTGTTGAAGTTGTTCAGCACGTCGGTGAGAACTGGGAGGGAAGATTCTGAATCATTTCGGAGGCACTCCAGTTCGGGTCCTTTGGGAACAGGAAGGAGTAAGCAGTTCTGGCAGAGACTGAGATCGTCTGGTGGCAGTGTGAGTGAGCATGGGTTTATGTTAAACTCACGACGGCAAGGATCCCATTAAATGCTTGTAGAGAATATCACAATAATTAGACATGGTATGGTTACAGGAGCAAGTATATGAGCCAGGTTTGTTTGAATTATCAGAGTTGGCGCATCAAAAGTTTTGAGGAGGCTACCAGAATCTTTTTTATTTGTAAATTTGTTTGTAACTTATATTCAGATATGAGATGCTTGCTCTTGTTACAGATCGAAATGTACAGAAGCTTTGTACCATAATATGCAATCTGTTCCCTTTACTTGTAAACTTAAACTTCAAAATAATATTAAGGATATTAATACTAAAGGAGTGTACTTTATAATGAGGACTAAAAAGTTAATAGCATAGCGTGTCTGATGAGTATCTTAAAATTAACTTTTAAGTATCTCATCGATTTTATTTGGAGGAAAATGTAACTTTCATTTAGAAGAATCCAAAGATGGATTGAACTTGGGCATCCTCTCCAAAGTTTTGAGCCTCTTATGGTTGTGTCACTCGGTACAATATCAGTATAAAATATTGAGTTTGGTACTCAATTGGGGTTTCCTCTTCAAAAAAGAAAAATAATTAAGAATAAAAATATAGGTAAAAACCAAAACGACATGTCGTTGATAAGGAGCGTACCGAAGACCCAGAGGATCCGAGTTCTTTTTTCTCTCAAATAATACCACTCTGAGCTTCCTTACTTTCCCGAGTCCTCCACTCTGTTCGATCCAAAACCAGAGCGTCGTCAACGACTTTGTCCACTTGTCTTCTTCAATGGTAAGCAGACCACTCCAAATCTAATTTCGTTTATTCTTCGTTTCGCTATTAATCTGAAATTCTAATGCTTTCGATGATTTTGGTTTTCGATTCAAGGCTCCGAAGCCCATCACCAGTCCAGTGCCAGACGCGTGGTACCCAACCCTATCCGTCGTGATGCTCTCCGTCGGCCTCCTCTTCACCGCTTCCTTCTTCATGTGAGTCCGATCCGCCATAGCTAGATCTAGATCTTAGCTCTCGTTTCAGTTAATTCTCTTTTTTTTTTTTTTTTTGTGTACAGTATATTTTTTGGTACTGGCGTGTACGTGTGTGGAAGAAAGTTTTTGATCGGAAAATTAAGAATTTTGAATAAGCAAAAAGAAAATATCATTTTCGTATGTAGCAGAATTTTTACTTGAAACCTGTATTGCACCAATTGCACAAGTACCAATTTAATACCAAGGCAGAGAGGTTATCATTTATCAGGCTGTTTATTGAGAGGTTTGTATGGTCTATCTTTTATCATTTTCTCAAATGCTTTCACCAGTTTCATGAAGGATCAAAATATAAAACTTTAGAAATGCAAGACTAAAATAAGAAGCCCTGTTTCATTATGGATTTGCATATAAGTGAAAGGAGATATAGCCTCGATGTGAATCGGAGACATCACCTTATAACCAATAGTAGATTATATAGCAGTTACTTCAATTTGTTTGTTGGTTCATGAAGGAGCTGTGCCACGCACATGCTTTAGGTTAGAAATGTTTTCAAAATAGTTCTGGGATGAATCAGCTGCCTGTAACAATTGTCTGCACTAGTGAATTCTCATGTATTATCTTGATTGATTGAGGTTTTGTATGGTGTAGTATTGTTACAACTTACAAGCCATCGGGCTTTCCCTCGTTATGTAAATACATTTGTCAGATTTTGTATCAATCAACTCCTTCATATTCTGAAAATAGTAGGAGTTAATGGTGTATGTATCTATTGCAGCTATGAAGCAACCTCTTCCAGGAAAAGCCGCAGTCTTGCTAAGGAGCTTACAACAGGAGCTGTGGCCTCTGTCTTCTTGGTGTGTTTTTAGTTGGAATCCTCTATTATCTACCGAAACTATACTAGATGTGCTCATTTTATTCATGTTTCTTACAGTCCAACTCTTATTGGTTGTGTGCAGGGTTTTGGATCCTTGTTCTTGCTGCTTGCTTCTGGTGTTTATGTCTGAGACTATGAGTTGATGAGATTTTGTTAAGAAAGACTAGATTTACATGAAGGACAATATTGTTGGCATTGTTAGTTAATTCTCGTGGTATCTTAAATGAGACAAATTTCAATATACTGGTCTTTTGCCTAATGTGTCAAAGGGTAGATATTGAATTGCTTGTCTGTGTTTGCGGGTATGAGTATGGTCTATGGAGTTCAGTGTTACGCCAAACTCCAAACCCAAATGTTGGGAAAATATATTTGAGGGCAGCCTAAATCTAACAATCGAAACAGGTTGTCGTGGTGTGCACTACAAAGCAATTGATCGAGGAACCTATACTTTCAGCCCGACTAGGGAGTTAGATTCGGAAATTAGGCAGGTCAATTTTGCTATTTTTCCTCTCATTTTTTTGCCTTTTTCATGGAAGAAACTCGAATTTAGATTGCTTCTTTGTTCCAGAGATCATTAACACTTTCAGAATCAATACGCACCAAAATGCATTACCCGTTTTTTTTTACTTTTTTTTTTTTTTTTTTTTTTTTTTTAGAGTGGAGAGGGGGGTTTTTTTTTTTTTTTATTATTTGTGGTTTTTTTTTTATTTTTTTTTTTTTTTTTGGGGGGGGTAGTTGTTTTAATTTTTTAAAAATTATTTTTTTTTTTTTTTTTTTATTTATTTTTTTTTTTTTTTTTTTTCTATTTTTTTTTTTGGTTTTGTAATCCAATCCCCCCACCCCAAACCCCATAGAAAAAAATTTTTTTTTTTTTTTTTTCTTTCTTTTTCTTTTTTTTGGTTATATATATATAATAGAGAGGGGTGGTTGGAAAATATTATTTATTATAAAAAAAAAAAAATCCCTAAGGTGGGGAAGATATTTTTGGTTTTTTTTCCCTATTTGAGAAATGGGGACTCTTGGAGTTGCTCTTATAGGGCATTCATTTCGTAAGATGGCTGGCTTCAGTTTACTTCGTTTCAGCTCTTCGCCTCCAACAGTCTACCCGGTTCTATATTCATCTATTCTCTTTTTGGATTTAGGCGAGCTTCCGGATATTATCGTGGATGCATTATATAGTACGAGGATTTTCCCTCTCAGTCCTTAATAAAATTGGTCTTTCCCATATTCAAGGAAAATTAAGTAAGATGCCGAATAACATTTAGTTTAGTGGTAGAATATTTCTCCCTAACAAAATATTCATCCATTCCCTTAAAAAGCAATACGGAAAAAAACTCGCAATTCAAAAAAAAAAAAAAAAACAATGAAATTTGAATAAAAATGATTTAATCAGGTAAGCGCGCTGACGCGTGTGTAAGAGTCGCATTAAAAGTGCGTGGACTGAACACAGCATCACTCGATCTGAGTCTCTTCTCGACAGTGGACACAGACACAGAGAGTGAAAGTTAAAAACCAGAGAAAGCGGTGAGAGAGTTTTTGAGTGGTAATAGGAACCAGAGGAGGAGCAGTAGCCATGGAAACTCCGTCGCAACAGCAGCAGCAGCAACCGCCAGTGAAGAAGAAGGAGACTCGGGGCCGAAAGCCCAAGCCCAAGGAAGACAAGAAAGACGATGGCCACTCGGCTTCGAAATTGAAGAAGGCCCAACAGCAACAACAGCAGCAGCAGCAGCACAGCGTTGACGAAAAGTACACTCAGTGGAAGTCCCTCGTCCCTGTCCTCTACGACTGGCTCGCCAACCACAATCTCGTCTGGCCCTCGCTCTCTTGCCGGTACTAAACCCTAGTTCTACCACCTCAATTTAGGGTTTCATTTTGTTATTGCTCCATTTTAGGGTTTTCTAGGTACGTGAGTGGGGGTGTGTGTCTGATTTTAGGGTTTCTGTTTTGTTCAGGTGGGGTCCTCAGCTCGAGCAAGCTACTTACAAGAATCGCCAACGTCTCTATCTCTCTGAGCAGGTAAAAGCTTGATCCTTTTTTTTCATTTCTTTTTATGCTCCATTTTTTGGCAATTAGAATTTGAATTGTTTACAATTTGAAGAACGAATTCTGTATATGGATTTGCAATTTAGAAATGATACTCCACTAGTCGGGGAGGTGGTTTTGGTGATTGTATGGTTAACTGTAGTGTGTGTTTGGTACATTGGTCTACTTTCGTGTGGAGATATAGACTGTTGTTAATCACTTAGTCCTGAACATGTTCGTCTTTACTTAAAATGTACTTAAAATGTTCGTCTTTACTTTAAAAAAAATAATTGTGTTTTTGTTGGCAGACTGATGGCAGTGTTCCAAACACTCTGGTCATTGCAAATTGTGAGGTTGTCAAACAGAGAGTCGCCGCTGCAGAGCACATATCTCAGGTTTGCGTGATTGTTTCGATTTCTGCATGTAGAGTAGCACTCTGGTAATATCATTAATGGTCGCTTAACTTTTCAGTTCAATGAAGAAGCTCGCTCACCATTTGTAAAGAAGTACAAGACCATCATACATCCTGGGGAGGTATGATTTGACATGAAAAATGAGAGCTGGTACATTTAGTTTTTTTTTTTGTGTGTGGGGAGAATTGATTGGTGTGACAAATGAAAGAACAACTGGCATCTTTTGGTACAAAAGTGGGGTGGGGAGAATATGCTTGCCATTCACACTTCTAATATTTCTCTTACTGTCTTGGAATGTGTTTGTGGATTCTTTCTTGTCCCAATTTGGCTCTACACTTGTTATAATAGAAGTTTTTTATTTTCTTGTAGTAATATTTCATATGATTTGGCAGGTAAACAGAATTAGAGAACTTCCGCAGAACACTAAGATAGTGGCAACACATACTGACAGTCCTGATGTAAGTACTTTTCATTCTTTAATTTCTGTTGAAAAGTATGTGGTTGTTGTCTAGGTTTCGTTTATATATGAAGTTCAATTCGTTTTGGAAATTTTCCAAAATTCAGGTTCTTATTTGGGACGTTGAAGCCCAACCTAACCGTCATGCAGTCTTTGGGGCTACAAACTCACGTCCAGATTTGGTAAATTTTTGCTGCCACGACTCTTTTCTTGAACATTCATTTAGTAATTTCTTGGGTAAAAGTTTCAAGAAAATTTTGGAAATTTGTATATACTAATGAGGTGAAGCAATTGAATTTGCATCTGGAGGATAAATTCAGCATTGATGATTACATGATATGTCAAAAGTCTAGGTTTACATGATTTGGAATGGAATTCTGCACTCATTGGGTAACTAAATATTATGCTATTTTGATTTGGAAATTGTGAATTAGATAAATATGTTTTGCATATCTGTTTAGGAGAGAGGCCCAAAGAGTTGCTATTAAATGTCCTAAAGATTTTACTTTTCTCTAGAAAAGTGATAAATCTAGAATTCGTAAGACAACTTATTATGCTATACAGCATATTTGAAAAAAAAACAAAAAAAAAACAATGCATGGTTTGGATTGGCTCCCCAATTTCTTTTTCCATGACTTCCTCTTTTGTCAAATCTCTAATTAATAAGTAATTTGCATGCTCAATTGATTAACTACTGTGGTAAGGGGTCAGAGAAATGCCACCTTTCCTTGACCTTTACTTACTACGAATTTCTTTTTTCAAATCTCGACTGTTTTATCCTTTCAGATTTTGACTGGACATCAAGATAATGCAGAATTTGCTCTTGCAATGTGTCCAACTGAACCCTATGTGCTCTCTGGAGGTGGGGAACCTTTTTGTCTCTAGTTGCTTTTTCTTGATGATGCTGTTATATATATTTGTTGTAGTATCTGTGTTATTACTGTTATTCTGCTTAGCCTTATAGGTCACCAAGATCCTTTTGTTTTAACTGTAAAACATTTTGGTCACAGGCAAGGACAAAACAGTGGTTTTGTGGAGTATTCAGGACCATATCGCAGCATCTACCACAGATCCAGCAGCAGCCAAGTCTCCAGGATCTGGTGGATCAATTATTAAACAAAGCTCGAAGCCTGGAGATGGTAATGAAAAGACAGCTGATGGCCCTTCTGTTGCACCAAGGGGTATTTACCAGGGCCATGAGGATACAGTGGAAGATGTAGCATTTTGCCCCACTAGGTATGTTTGTGGTAGTTGAATTTCTGTTTGAGTTTAAACAGAATGAGTTGCACAACCTTTTGCTAAAGATGAACTTCATGCTTCCTCATTTACCAAGCCACATTTCTTTCGTATTGCAGTAACCATAGATATAACTAATCTATTAAAATAAACGAACGCCCATTTTATTGTACACAATATCAGCTATGATTTCTGTAGTTATTATGCCACCCCCCTCCTCTCCTCCTTTTTTTTTTTTTTTTTTTCTAACGATGCTACATCTCTACTAAAGCTCACAGGAGTTCTGTAGTGTTGGTGACGATTCCTGCCTTATACTATGGGATGCACGTGTGGGTTCTAGCCCTGCAGTAAAGGTAATGCATCTCGTGCTTACTTTTTCTCTCTCTTCTATTTGTCCTATGACTTGGGCAATGTTTTGTCAACCAACCCCAAACAACATCACCGGTATGAATAGACTGGCATACGTGTTGTAGAAAGTTCCTGATAATGTCTGTTATATCTTTGATGTGCCCATTTTGTTGTTTGAAGATTAGTTCTTGAATGTCATGAGCAATATTCCAATAATGACAGTCTGTGGGAGACTTTTTATAGGGTATGAAATCTGATACTCAAGAAATGTAGTCATTTCTGTAATTATACCTGATATGTCATTTAGTGTTAAAAGTTTATATTGCCTCTTGATTTCATCAATTCCATGGCAGCAAGACTTTACCCATTGCAAGGGGCATCTCATTTGCTCGAGATGTTGATGCATAAAAGTCCAGTCTGATTCATGTTATAACTTTCTCGGTTATTCATTTTAATTTGAGCCAATTGGTTATGTGAATTTTGTGGGAATCCTCGTTCTGCATGTTTAGGGGTTTTCCCTTGGTTGTTTTATGTGGTGTTGACCAGTCAAAAAATGCAGCCCTGGTGCTGATGATGTTAGTCTTTGTTGTTAAAGTTAATCCACTGGAATTTATTTGGGGATTGTTTTCTGGTATTGTGGTATTGTATCATTTCATTCGTTTTTATGCTCCTTTAATTTGATCCTGCTATATTTATCTTTGATCTTTAAACTTGGATGTTGCCTTTACTTTATGCACCCTTTTCTTTTGCTCTTATTTACTATACATGTTTGTGTTTCATGTTTCTGACTAACAGGTTGAAAAGGCGCATGATGCTGATCTTCATTGTGTTGATTGGAATCCCCATGACGATAACCTTATTCTAACAGGGTATGGTCTAATATCATACGTCTCTTAGTGTTCCTGCATTGCCAGTTCGTGGATTTTGATTGTGCTTTATTGTTTGCACAGATAGGAAAATATGATACTTATTTACTGCATCTATGTTGGCATGATTTCTTAACAGGTCAGCAGATAATTCTGTTCGCATGTTTGATCGTCGGAATCTTACCTCTGGTGGAATTGGGGCACCTATTTATAAATTTGAGGGTCATAAAGCTGCTGTTCTTTGTGTCCAGGTTACTTGTGCTTTGTGTTTCTATTTTTGGGTTCTAAAACTTTCACCTTTATTTAAGGAAGTGCATCTGCTACAAGAACTGCGGATTTGTCTGTTCTTACAAATCACATCTCTATTTCAGTGGTCTCCAGACAAATCATCCATCTTTGGAAGTTCTGCAGAGGATGGTCTTTTAAATATTTGGGATTATGAGAAGGTATGGAGGTTATCTTTTTAAGAGAAAACAGTTAGCTTCCAAAAATAGTAATTTAATTTAAAGTTCATATAGTGATTTTATGTCATTTTCTTCAATCTAATTTTTTACATGACAAGTGTTCAAATAATGTATCAGTTTTCTTATAGCGTGAATTGTCATTTTTTTTTCTTTTTCAACTCTCCCATCACTTCACCAGACATCTGTTGTAATAACTTCATCTAAACATAATATGTTGCAGATCAGTAAAAAGGAGCGAACTTCAAAGAACCAAAGTTCTCCACCTGGTTTGTTTTTCCAGCATGCAGGGCACAGGTTTGAGACATCATCTTCCACTTAAATAGTTTAAACTGTACTCTACAAATCTTTTCCAACTTTTGAAGTGTATCATACAAGACTATTGAATACTTGTTCTTGTTGGTCAACTTTATGTGTTCTAAATTCTTGGTTATATCTTTCTGTTATATGATCATGCTAGCAAACTTTTACACTAGTGAAACATCCAAATGACTGGCCAAACTACAGAATTTTTTTTTTCTTTCTGTTTCTGAGAAGGGGTGGCATGCTAGTGATCTAACACTGTCGAAGTTTTCTTGTGTGAAATTTGATCCTTGCCTGAATCCTTTTTTACATAGATATATATATTCCCTGTTGGTCTCCTAGTTTTCCTCACATGCTTTGTTTTACATCACATTTTTATGCAGGGACAAAGTTGTTGATTTTCATTGGAATGCATCTGATCCATGGACTGTTGTTAGTGTGTCTGATGACTGTGATACTACTGGTGGAGGGGGGACATTGCAGGTATCTTATTTTGTGAATTGTCATGGACCTTCTTTATAAGTGATAAAATTATTTCTTATAAAACATTTATAAGAACTGAAATCAACATTGTCAATGCTGAAGGGATCTGTAATGACTAATGAGAATCCTTATAAAATGAATATAAGCACTTAAACTTAATATGCTCCTTGAGAAAGGTTCCACTGGGTGAATTCATGTGCTTTCAACCCTGTCTATTTCTTAGATGTAAAATGGTTTTCAGAGCATTGGTGATGGAAAATACGTGTTGGGAAAATATTTCCTTATAAAGCTTGAGCGTTAACCAATTAGCTATGATGTATGATGGGTTTATTTGAAAATGGGAATTGATTTTTGAAACTGGCAATTTCTTTGCAGATATGGCGCATGAATGATTTGATCTACAGGCCTGAAGAGGAGGTTTTGGGAGAGCTTGAGAAGTTCAAGTCACATGTTATTTCTTGTGCGAAGCCTTGAGTGTCAAATCTGAGGAAAATTTCCTTTAGTAGCTTTACTTATGAATATCCAACTATTATGCTAGAGGTAGGATGATTTTCTAGGTGTGCTGTTAGATAATCCTATTGGATATGGGAGATTCAAAATGAGATCAAAATTCATGCTACTTGCTATGTTTGGGGCACGTGCTTCAGCAATGAGATTCTTTTAACCTAGATTGCTAGCACCGCTTAATCTATTTTGCCATAAACTTCAGGAGTCGGGAGTGGTCTATATTTATTTTTCGGACATATTCTGTATGCTTTGAATTTGTTGTTTTGATTTTTACATTTTTCAGCTATTTTGCCACTACTGCATAGATTTTGTCCGACTTTGTTCCCAATGAGGTCCTAAATTTAATCCAGGACGGTTAAATGATTCTCGAAATGTGGGAATCATTTCTTTCTAATATCTGGATTTTTTTTCTTCATGTTTTCGTTTGTCTGAGATACTATTTAAGGGTGTTATTTTTTTATTTTTTATTAAACTCTTGATATTGAGATCGATTAGTATCTCAGACAATTTTGAAGCATGGATGATATAAAATTAAAGGAAAATGCTTGAGATCCCAAAAATATATATCAAATTTGAGTCTCAAATGATTTGGTATCTTTCATATAATTATTTAATTTCAAGATATGTAGGAAATTGTTATATGAACATTGGTGTAAAATTGAAGAAAAAATGTTTGCTATGGAACACGGTTTGTAATATAATTTAATAAAAATGGCCACAAAATAATAATAATAATAATAAAATACTCGACATGTCAATCCTCCATGATACTCGGGATTACAATGTCTGATGTCGCTACTCTGTTCCCCTTGAAAGATTTGTTTTCTCTTGCCATTCTTTTTCACGTTCGCGATGGACCCAGGAAGTTTCGCAGACTCGAAGTCAACGACGATGTATATACTCATAGAAGAAATGGCAGTCTCTGAGTCCCAGGTTGAAGAAGAAACATGCACAGCCTCTTCTTCTTCTTCGCTCTTCTTCTTTCACTTGTGCCTTGGTCTCACTCATTCTATGGCGCTGTACCCCCGGATTTTAAGAACAAGGTAACCCACACATTCCTACACTAGCATTTGAATTCCTAGTTTTAAAAACGGGTCTCGATGATTAATTTCAAAAGCCTCACCAATTGTGTGTGTTTTTCAGAGAATGAGAATCATATTAAATGATCATAGTGCATTCTAGAAATGCAATAACCTTTGTAAATGAATTACTGATTTTGAATGCAATATACAGTTTGATTGTAATTTGAACCTAGATGGTGGTATTGGTGATTGTCATTGTAGGGAGATATACTTGAAGTAAAGGTTAATAAGCTTTCATCCATCAAGACACAACTTCCATATGACTACTATTCCCTCAGTTACTGCAAGCCTCCGGTAATTATCAACAGTACTTTAAGCCTTGGAGAAGTTCTTCGAGGTGACCTCATCAAGAATTCGGTCTATACTGTGAGTGTGCTATTTATATGAGGAAGTTGATGCTGATTTTGCAATCTTATGGTCACTAACTTTTTGTGTTGTGTGCTTCAGTTTAAGATGAGAGAAGCAGAATTTTGCAAAGTTGTATGCCGAGTAAAGCTGGATGAAGCTTCTGCCAAAAGTTTCAAGGAGAAAATCGATGATGAATATCAAGTTAACATGTGAGTATTTAGTGAATGTTTACTCGCTGGTGATGATATATGTGATTGTGTCTATAATGTCTTCTGTTTGTACGTGTACTGTACACATTCATTGCTGTGCAAAAGTTTAATCCAAGTATTAGCCAGATTATCGTTTGCCCATTTTGACTCTTTGTTTTGTCCTTTGTTTGCAGGATTCTCGATAATCTTCCTGTTGCAGTTGCACACGATCGGGATGGGGGTGGTCAATCAAAGATATATGTGCCTGGAATCCGGGTTGGGTTGAAGGCATATTATGCTGGAGTGAGTTTTCTTCATTCTTCCCCGGATATTTGTTCCTGCGTTGCTTCTTGTTAACATTTCTAATTCACTGGCACAGAGCAACGAGGAAAGGCATTTCATTCACAACCACCTCAGCTTCAAAGTCATGTATCATGAGGATCCAGAGACTGATTTTGCTCGCATTGTTGGTTTTGAGGTTACGCCATACAGGTTCAGTATCCAGTTGTGGCCCTGTTTTAACTTCAACCTAATAGTCTTGATTGTATGTTATTAATGGTTTAGTAGTAGCTTTATATGCTTTGTATCATCAGTATATTCTCCCTTGCCAATTATCTCATTTTTCCCTTGGCTATTGTAAACAGTATTAATCATGAGTACAAGGAGTGGAACGGTGAGAAAACTAAGGTATGCGCACCAGGCACCAATAGATTCATTGGACATGGCAATGGTCCACAAGAGGTTGATACTGGTAAACAAGTTGTCTTCACATATGATGTATCTTTCGAGGTAGCCTCCTTTCTCAGCCTGTTTTCTTTTTTCTTCCCTGGAATACTGTTCAGTATCTTATCTGCATATTTCCATCTTTGTTTTTTCTTAGTCTAGTGATATCAAGTGGGCATCGCGTTGGGATACATACCTCTACATGGGTGATGATTCAATTCATTGGTTTGCTATGATCAATTCGTTGATAACTGTGCTCTTCCTTTCGGGAGTGGTAGCCATGGTTGTGATGAGAACTCTTTACAAGGATATTACCAGCTACAATCAGTTGGAGACCCAAGAGGAGGCTCGGGAAGAAACAGGATGGAAACTGGTCCATGCAGATGTCTTCAGGCCGCCCCTCGGTGCTAATCTATTGTGTGTTTGTGTTGGGACTGGTGTCCAAGTCTTTGGAATGGTGCTCGTCACCATGATTTTTGCATTGCTGGGTTTTTTTTCACCTCCAAACCGCGGTGGGTTGAACACCCCAATGGTTCTTTTGTGGATGTTCATGGGCATATTTGCCGGATACTCCTCAGCGCGTTTGTACAAGATGTTCAAAGGCACAGAATGGAAGAAGATTGCCATAATGACAGCCTTCATGTTCCCTGCTATATGTTTTGGACTTTTCTTCATGTTGAATGCCTTGATTTGGCGGGAGAAATCTTGTGGTGCAGTTCCGTTTGGGATAATGTTTGCCTCAGTACTCTTGTGGTTTGGAGTATCGGTGCCACTGGTTTTTGTAGGCAGTTACTTGGGGTTCAAAAGGCCAGCAGTTGAGGATCCAGTCAATACTAATGAAATCCCAAGACAGATTCCTAAGCGAGCATGGTACAACATAAAGTGGGTACTGTCTATGCTTAGTGGAGGCTTTGTACCTATTACAGTCGTGTTCGTGGAATTCTGTTCTATATTGAGATCCATATGGCTGGACCAATTCTACTACTTTTTTGGGTTCCTCTTCATAGTCTTTGTTGTCCTTCTAGTCGCTTGTTCTGAGATGGCAATTCTACTCTGCTACTTCCAACTTCGTAGTGAAGATTACAATTGGTGGTGGAGGGCATACTTGACCGTCGGCTCCTCTGCTCTGTACATGTTTTCTTACTCTATATTCTATTTCTTCACCAGTCTCTGGATTGAGAAGTTTGTTTCTGCCATCCTTTATTTCGGGTACATGTTAATTGGATCCTTTGCATTCTTTTTCTTGACTGGGACAATCGGCTTCTACGCATGCTTCTGGTTTGTTAGGAAGATCTATTCTTCTGTGAAGTTTGACTAATCCATAGCCATCGTCGATGAGCATGTAGTTCGGCAACATTGCTATGGACAAGTTCTAGTCAAGTTCGATCGATACAATTGTAGATCTGCCTATCTACTAGATCGATATCGATTAACGAATTCTGGACATAAAAACTCTAATTTGATTATGTTGATATAAATTTAATTTCAATTATAATTTTGATAAAAATTATAAAATTATAATTTATTTTTATCTTTAAATTTAAATTGACTTGGAATTGAATATAAATAAAATGATTGTTTTGCCTATGCTCTAGTAATCAATTAGTACCATGTAAGTGTTACATCAGTAATTGAACAGAATATTTGATAGATATAATATAAGGACTAAGAGAGCATTTGTTCGGGTACCACTAAATTTTTTATGAAAATTCAATTACCGAAAATTGTATTTGATCATAATCCAGATACCATATGAAGTTTTTTTTTTATGTGTTGGCATTACTACTTATTAAATTGTTAAAGATCAATTGATTTTTTGCCCAATTATTTTTTAAGATATACACAATTTAAATATACATAAATAAATTTTTCGGATACCCAACCTATTTATTTTGAATCTCAGAATTTGATTTTAGAGAGAAGAAATTATTTAATCTTAAAAGAATTTTCCCACTACGCGATGTGGAACGCTGGATCTTCCTTTGTTCTATCTGGACCGTTCACCTAATTTAATATTTGGTTTAATGACTTCAATCGATACCGTTGGATCTCAAAAGAAATTGATCTGCACAGTTAAATCGATTTTTAGGGTGAGAAAACCCTAATTCCTATCGCCTCCCCTCATTCCGTCTCCCCTCTCTCTCTCTAGCTCCTCACGAGTTGCAACAACTCTCTCTCTCCCCCTCCCTCTATTTCTCCGTCCGAGATTAGCCTTCAAAGTTTGCTTGTTTCCTTTGTTTATCCTTTGTTTTGATAAACTTGTGTGTGGATAAACTCTTTTCGAATCCTTTTTTGGCTAATTAAACATCGGGGATTGCTCTGTTCCAACCATGAAAAAAATCTCAAAATTATTAGGGTTGGCTTCAAGGAAATTTTCTTATTAAAGTTTTGACTGACGTCGAATGGTTAAATTTTTTTTGTTGATAAGTTTGGTGTTTACGAATATGGTTTGGTAAAAGTGCACCTTCCTTATTAAAGAAAGTATTTTTTTCAATCATATTAGATAATAGATGAATTTATACACCAGGGAGTAATAACAAAGAACCTACGGCACAAAAACCCTAAATAAAGAGAGTTGGTCTTTTAAGGAGAAAGAGGAGAGGAAGAAAGTATTTATGAAATTTTTAAGGGTAGATTTTTTTTTTAAAGAATTAAAATTAGAACAAATTTAGTGATTGTTGGAATTAGCAACTTTGCTTATGGTAAAGCTTTTGCTCGTAAAAAGTTTTTTATTGAACTTGGAACTATTTTAAAGGAAGATGATTCTCGTAAAAAAAGAAAACTTTTTAAAAAAAATGATTTTAAAAGTGATGGAAATTTTAATTTTTACATACTCACTTATATTTTCAAGAGAGAGTACCCACACAGGACACCAAAATTGTTTGAAAGTTAGGTGAACAAAAATTTTTTATCTTTAGACAATTCTTAAAAAGTGGCATTGTGGGATTGCTTAAACAATTGGCCATACTTGTAATTGTGATATGTAGGGCTTTGTAGTGTGCTTATGTATTTCGAAGGATACTTATTTGAGTTTATCATGTAGGTAAATTTGGATGATTTTTTTTCTAGGTGAAGAGGCAAAACTAAGAATCGGAGGGGGGTTCGGGGTTCTTTCTCTCTCTCTCTCTCTCTCTCTCTCTCTCTCTCTCTCTCTCTCTCTCCCCCTCAAAACGGGTTTGTGACTGTTTCGACCGGTTTTTTCGACTTGTTTTGTTAAAGGGTTTGTAGTAAAGCTTTTTGAACCTTTGTTTTGTGCTATTTAACTTTTCATGTCCATATGTGTGCTCACTTGGAACTCTGGCTGTTCAAACGGAGAAAATTCAAAGTATTGGGTTGATTTGAAGGTGAGTATTTCTTTGATTAAAATTGATAGAATTGATTAAAGTTTTGGAATCTATGTGTGATTATAGGTGTGGTTGAATCGTTTTGATTGGTTGTTTACGATTGTGTTTTGGTAAACAGGTGGGGGGTCACGGCTTATCAAAGTAAAGAACTTGTTTCAATTGTAATTGTTAGATAATAGATGATTTATTATCACATAATGGATAATAATAATAAGAGTCAAATGTGATTGAACCCTCCTAGTAACCGCACTAAAACACCTAAATTAAAGAGTGAGTTGGTCAATTTTGAGAGGAGAGTTAGGACCGTTGCGCTATTTCTTTATTTTCCTTTTTTTCTTTTTTCTCTTTTCTTCTCTCTTTTCCTTTTTTTTTTTTTTTCCTTGTTGTTCAGGACCAGCGCTTGGTCATTTCTTTATTTTCCCGTCGACAAGCTTCATTAGGACTTAGACATTTGGTACTGCGCAAAGGACGCGTCATAGTTGAAACTTTTGGGTTAATTGGCAAAGTATGAAAAACGTACTTTTATGTCATATGTTGGAGGTAGTAGGTGGAGTTGGGATAAGGGCTATATGTTGGTTTTTACTAAGTAGGTGAAGAGATAAGGATTATTGGAGTTCTTTGCATTCTCTGATTATCTATAGTAAACAAAACTAGATTTAGGTCTTGGTGGTTGAGAGTTGAGACAAGGTTGATTTAATCTTCCCTTTTCGGTTCACCTTACTAGTTGTTTAATTTTCTAATTTTCTAATTCAAGGGCTTCAACTCACATCACAAACTAGTTGTTTAACTGGTAAATAATCAATTTCTCCCCTTGTGATACGATATACTCTTCCAATGACAGCTCTTTATTGTTCTTTTTCTTTTTCCTCATATATGTGTATCCAATTTTGTTCAAATTATGTGGCTTATTGTGAACGTTGTTTGTTTTTAGGATCCAACATGAGGAGGGATCGACGCATCTTGAAGGCATATCTTTTTATTTTTTAATTATTTCTGGCCCTGGATAGTAAAATGTTTTATTATTGTCTTTTTTTCTTCTGTTAGATGATTAAATCATCATACAACAATAGTCGAAACGGCGGTAAATTGTCCCCAAAGAACACGGGAATAGCCCCCCCCCCACCACCCGGAGAAATGAAGAATAACCACAAAATTTGACTTTTATAACAATATAAAAGATTAGAAAATTAAATAATAGATAGTAAATGGGTCGACTCAAAACTTTTTAATTGGGCCTTGCGAGGAACGGAATAAACTGGACAAAAATGTATGGTTTATTGAGTTTAGTTTTATGAACCATTTTATTCGGCAAAAATGTCCAGTCTATTCGACCGAAAAGTCCTCTTTAATGGGCCGAAATGTTCAGATTATGGGCTCAATGTATTCAGTCGAAAAGGCCAATTTATTTGGCCAAAAAGTCCAATTAACCGAAAATTGGGACAATTAACAAAAACAAAAAACTCGGCCCATTAAGAGAAGACTTGGGCCCATTAACTAAAATCTAGTACCATTATCTAAAAATAGAGCCCAGCTAAATAAAGTTTGGCCCATCAACAGAGGACTTGAGCACGTTTACAGAAAACGACCTATAGCATAAAAGTGGGCCCATTAACAAACACAGGCCCATTAACGAATATGGGCCCTTAACGAAGTTAGGTCCATTAAAGAAACCGGCCACAGCAAAAAATGGGCCCTTAAAAGATGGCCCATTAACGAAAAGGGCCCATACCGAAAACGGCCCATAAACGAAAATGGGCACATAATTGAAATTGGCCCTAACCAAGAGGCCTTGCAGAAAGGCCTTAAAAGAAATGGCCCTAACAAAAGGCCCTAAACAATATTGGGCCCTGACGAGTGGCCCCGAGAAGGGCCCGAAAATTGGTCCAAACAGATTGGGAAAACGACAAACGGACTGGCCGCAAAACCGACCCTTATAAGGGCCCACAGAATTCGCCCAATAAAGACGGGCTTTAGGCCCATAGTAAAACACTGGGCCCTTAACAAAAGGGCTATAAGAAGACTGGGCCTTTTAACACGGGCCCATTAACAAATGGGCCCAAAACGCATAACATAAACTGGGCCGGCATTGAGGCTTGTAAAAGATAAGACAACTGGCCGGAAATATTGGCTTTGGTTAAGTATGGTGGGCCGACGTTGTTATAGGGGTAAGTTACTTTTACAAAATTTGGGGGGTATCGATTAGCAAAGTTTAGGCCCAAGATTTTGGGCGAGCATTCTTGAAAGGGGCCTTTTGGAATTGGGCCACCGCGATGGTGTTTAATCTAATCGTTTTAGAGTACTCCTTTTTTCGCCAGCCTAGATATAACTAGACTGCCTAAACACCTTTTGGGTCGACTCAACCTTCACAAGAGACCCCTACCCCACCCGAAATCCAACTCCCGCTCCCCTCTTCCCCTTCGAGAAACTCAACCCCCCACCCCCCGGGTCGCCTCCTTGCAACCCAAACCACCCCTCGAGGCCAGCGTGGGCCCACCAACCGACCCGACCCCACGAGGTTTAAACCATGGACGAAATAACGAACCAAGTGGGACGGGAGGGGCGCGATTGATTCCACGGGAACCAAGCCGCAACCCCCCAACGCTTTTATACTTTTGCTAATTACTTACAAACTTAACTGCTAAACCCGTTAACAGCACTGTCCGCTTAGCAAAAGATACTATAAACAACAAAACGGGGAAAGAAAATCGGACTGGGCGAACATACCCAATACTTGAGCCAAGCCAGCAATGAAACCCCTGCGATCAACAACATTTCCGCTCCTTTGTCCAGCAGCCGGGATAACTTGGATAAAGCATATGTAGCAATGGAACTAAGCACTAAAGACGTCTAAAGCCTAAAGCAAAACTAGTAACACTAACACTAACTCTTAGTTTTATGTATTTGATAGAAACTGAGGACCCCCTCAAAACCACAAAGGAATTGATGATTTAGTTAGGTTCCCCACGCTAACAATTACGCACAAAAAATAGGCCTTCAATATAAAAAACCACTACACCAAAAAGAACAAACTATACCTTCAAGGGCTGAACCGACCATGCAAACCGGAAACCATAGAACATAACAACCAACGGACCAAGTAAGGGGACCAAACCCACACCAAAAGAAACAGGGACGGTTCGGGCTCAAGCCAAACGAAAGGGCGAGTTAAGCAGAAACAGCAACGCAAACGAAGGAAAACAAACTACGAGACGAGACTGACAACCGGCCCAAAAAACAACTGACGGGTCAAAAACCGACCTCGCGAAGAGCAAATCAGCGACGAAGACAATTACCGAAAATTGTATTAATATGTAATAGTTGAATCTTCTTTTCTCCAACGTATGTTGAGAACAAGATATTTAGAGAAATTTTAGCACACCAACATTGGCAAAAGGTAAACACAAGTTACATAACACATTTGGGCAAATAACAGTGTCATTGTTCTTTTCTTCAAAGCCCTTAATGTCGGACACTTCTTTGTTTGGGGAACCGTAACCATATATTAGTCAGTTAGTCGGCATGGAAAAGCGAAAGCCAAAGTTAATTAAGAATGAGACCACAACAAAGCTTTCGAAGTACTAATAACCATAGCATGACAATATTGAAAATATATGGTGAGAACCACTTTAATTGCTGCACCAAAAGACAGTAACCCTTAAAACCGTCTTCTTAGAAAATCATACCTCAACTCCCTCTGTGCATGCTTCCAGATCATCATTGTCACCGAGCTCCTCCTTTTTAGCTCTCATCTTGAATGTTTTTAATAAAGAAGGAAAAGAAGTAGAATAATGATTAGAGCTTGTAGCAGCTAATGGATAGAAATTTAAGACATTAATGTGAACAGAGCATCAAAAATGAGAATCCACCTGAAGTCCTGAACATTTTTATAACTTTTATAGATATCCACATGCACTAACATCCATGATATAAAAATAAATGACGATAAAAACAATATTCTACAAACAAACGTCTAAATAAAATTATAAAGTAAGCAACCTCATAGTTTCCATGAATTATGGAAGATGAATTGTGTATCCTTTATGATATTTTTACAGTTACTCACATGACAATCAAGTCATACCTCTGCACATACATTTTTATTAATATATTTGGATACATTAGTCCACGTAAGTCTTGGGACTACAATAAATCATGTCAATGCTGAACATAAAGTTTGACCAATCCAACAGATTCAGATGAGTTATCATCACGCATATATGCTAGATGGGTATGAATCATAGTCAATCAATCAATCAACAGACAAATACATGCATAACTTGTCTATCGCCTTGCTACTAGTCAAAACTAACATAGAAAAACAACAGTCGTTTTGGAGGCCCCATTCTTTAATTTGTTAGAAATATTCACCTTTGAACTTAAAGAGTAAAAAGTTTTGAGAGATAACCTGCTGGCGCAAAAGGAATTCTTTTTGTGATTTTGATAATTGACAATCAACTTTCTGAGTAATCTTCTCTGCTACATGTATAGACTGTCACAAGGTAACAACATGAATCCTTATAATATAAGAAGTATCATGAAATGTGTTAAAACCAGGACAAATTAATCAACAGTTACCTGCAAATGCCTGTCGACTAACTCAGTAGCTTTTGAAAATTTTACTTTTAGATCAACTGAATCCAACATAGACAATTGCTCCTCAAAACTTATCTCAAAGCTCGCAACAAATATATCGGCCAACTTGTGAATTGGGACCGTCTCCAGAAGAACTTTTGTTCTTCCCCTAGTTTTTTGTTTCCGCAAGCACAAATGAAAATGAATTTACTCATTTGAAAATACGAAATTGTCTGCCTCTGGTTTGTCATTCATCATTGAAGCCACTTTTTGCTAGAGGACCTATAATTTTGAAGAGACCGAAATGAAAATAAAAGTAAATGTGGCAAGAAGCCAAGAACAGAAAAATGCTAATTATTCTTCACTATTTTGTATTATCATTTTGTCTGGAACAGAGTTTCGAATACAAGACCACCAAATAAGAATGTACGAGGGCCAAAAATGTTCACCTCTCATGGCCCTTTACCCAATTCATAGCCATTTGCATTTCAATTCAAAATAATGCGTTAAATTACAAATAGTATCTGAATTATAGGTTTAGACTTTAGGGCAAAATTTTATATATATGTTAAAAAGTCTCGGCCTAATGATACAATCCAGAGCCATAAAACATAAAACTAAAAGGCGAAATAAATGTCGCAATATGCTGCCTCAGGTCATGCTGTGTTGAATATCCTGAATAACTCGTTTATGATTCGCTTTTATCTAAGTAAACGAGATAGTCAGGTTGATTTGCCACTAATAATTTCGTCAACATACAAATATTATCAAAATTGTACCTAGTTTATATTCTAAATCAACAAGCAAAAGAAAATAAGAAACGCACAAAAAACGTCAGTAAACCCTAGATCCCAATCTGAATCTGATAATGAGCAAAACTAACTGATTGATGCACAAAATATTAAACCATAGGGTTTCTACAATTGCAAACCTAACTAAACTACACAAATTTTCCTACATCCCAATCTCAATCTGATAAAGAGCAAAACTAACTGATTAATGCACAAAATCTGAAACCATAGGGTTTCTACAATTGCAAACCTAACTAAACTACACAGATTTTCAATCACTCTCTGGCACAGACGTAAAAAAGATCGCAGAGGGTTTAAAAAGATAGATAACATACGAGCGTTTTGATCCATCGGTGACTCTGGAACCAAGGGAAAGGGCTTGGTCTGCAATTCGTTCTCCTCCGGTTGCATTGATGACGACAGCTACGCCTCCGTTTCGACTCCATTTCGACTCCGCTTCGACTCCGCTTCGACTCCGCTTCGCTATCAAGGAGAAGATCGAGAAGAAAGATAGAGGGCTCGGATGTGAAATTAGGTTTCAAAGAGGGAGGTCGCGGGGTTTGTGAGAGAGTGAGACTCGACAGAAACACAGGAATGTGACCTTATCTTTTAATCCAATTTCTGTTACTACACGTTGGGTATTCAGAGCCATTCGATCATTTGTGTGGTTCAGATTTATCCTTTTTCAATAACTGGTAAGAAGGTCAATTAACAATCTAGCAAGACTTTAGTGCGAGTCTCAATCAGCTGGAGTACGTAGTAGAGTTTAAAATATATAAGCATGTATATGACGCTCCCTATAATATAAAAAATATATATATATTGTTCCGAGATGGCAATTCTACTCTGCTACTTCCAACTCCGCCGCGAAGACTACCGTTGGTGGTGGAGAGCATACTATCAAATCTATTTTAGGCAGTGCAAGACTTTGCTTGGACCCCTTATTTCTCAGGGAGGAAAAGGCTCGTACAAAAGTCACGCACTACCGTAGCGGGCCGCACAACACACACTTGTTCCACGTCATTTAATCTAAGTTATTCACATTTTTGGCTTGAGTCATGTCATACGTGAGAGAATGTGTGAAAATGTCAAGTACTTATAAGGTTTAACGACTCTTCACTTATTACTCATTAATTTTTGGTTGGATTCCCGTATTCCTTCAAAATGAAGAAACTAACGAGATTAAAATGAACGAAGCATGAAACTAGATTTATCTAAAGAAATAATGTTCTCTCTTTACTTATATGGCATGTTATATTTTCGGTCTGTCATTTCCATCCATATTAAATTTTGATTTTATTCAATCAATGGAGATGTACACTCTAAAATCATCTCCAATTAGATTGTATAATATTAAAAAAAATTGTTAATTTAATAATTAAAAAATAATAATGAATTAGTCTCGCAACATAACTTGTTAGATTTTTAGATAGATTACTTGTCATACGAAATAAAAATAAAATTTTATCCAAAGTGATTTAGGGCATGTTTGAAACTATTTTTGAAATGCCAGAAAACACTTTTCAAATTTAGTAAGAGCATTTTTATACGAGGAAGCACTTGACATCAAAATCATTTTCAAGTGCTTCTAAAACTCACTAAGACAAATTATAAATTTGTTTAATTTTTTGAATTAATTCAAAAAAAAATTGAGTATGGACCTTTAGGTCAATTGGGTCATGGATGCCATAGTTTTGTTAGTGGTTGTATCACAAACATTCCCTGCCCAAAAACTTGCAAAGCAAGAAGACGAGGATCTAGAAATTTGCACTTTTATTCAATCCCCGAAAAACCATTTCACGAGGTCTGTTTTTGCCACTTTTTGGCATACCGATATGTCACTAATCGTCTTTTCACATCAATCCACCCCCCCTAACCGACTAACCCTACCCCACTCTATTACACTCACAAAGGCTCGCGCCTTTTCCTTCCCTCATTACCCACCACGTCAGCACGTCCGCCACGTAGCACCACACTTGACAAAACCCCCTTACCGAAGGATCTCCCGCAATGCTAACATCAACGGTCCAGAGGGATCGTAATACGACCATCGCACCCACCATGTGTTGGACCCACCGAAGCAACGTCGCTTCGAGTCGATCCCTGTCAGGTATAAATACAAAACCACACACACTCACAGCACCTCCTTCTCTGCTCTCTCAGCTTTTTCCGTACTCTTTTTCTCTGTGGAAATGGAGGACACGCGAAAGAGGCCTGGAGGTGACGTCACGGAGTCGGAGTCGTCCACGAAGAGGCAGCGAGATCATGCCGAAGAAGGCGGTGGCGACATTACGGCTCCTCCGGTGAACGACGTCGTCCTCCTCGACACCAGCGACGAGACGTTGAGCGAGCTCGCGAGGCTTCTGGACTCTGACTACCGGTCATGGACCGCCTCGAGCGCTCCGGCGAGGGTCACTTTCTCGGCGGACCCGTACAAGACGCCGAAGGTGTTCCAGACGATGTCGACGTCGTACGTCACGATCAACGGCAACGAGGAGAGCTGCGGGTCGTCGTTCTCGGACGCGGAGTCATCGGTGATGGCCAGCGTGGACACGACCGGGCGCGACATTCAGCAGGTGAGGCTCGATTATGAGTGGTATGAGGCGGAGAAATGGGCGGAGGGGGTCGGGGAATGTGGATTTGACGACGGCGCGTGGGAAGCGAGCAAGGAGGCGGCGCGTGGCGGAGTGGAGCTCAACTTGGACTTGGAATGGGATGATGATGCGCTGGCCAGGTTTGTAGGTGAAGACCTCAATTGACACAGCCCGATTGCTGCTGCTAACAGGTCTACAGGTAGCAGCGTTTTCGGAACTAATTTCAATTTTCTTAGCGTTAATTAATTTTCTGTGATCTCAATTTGGTGGTCACGGGGGTGGAGTTGTACACAGTGCTAAACACAGTCTAGTCTAAGCTAGAGTTCAATTTTAATTGACAAAAATTAGGATACACAGAGACGAATTAGAAGAAGAAGAAGAAAGGGAATGGTCTATATTTTGGAAATTGAGGGGGTTGGTTGTTTAGCGAGTGCACGTGGGTTAATTGGCAACTAGGCAGCTGCTAATTGTAACTAATTAAAGACTAAAAGAAAGGCAGGCTTGAAAAAGAGTATGTTTTAGTTTCCTTAATTTCTCGGCACCCCTTTTTGATTTGCTTAATTAATTGTTTAGAGCATTCCGTTCCGATAATTACTCTTTGTTTATTGTTGGGAGACTGTGACCGATTGAATCAGTGCATGGTACCCTATTGTTATTGTACAGCATTGACTGCCGAGAATAAGATAACCAAAACTACATGTTCCTTTCAAAACTGGGTAATGGTAATGGTAATGGTCTCCAATTATGGTACACACTGGCGTCCTTGTAAGTTGTCATTGACCTCCAGTTCTTGCTGCCATTACTAACTGAAGCGTTGCTGTAAATGTAATGGGGGTCCTAGACTCTCCTACCCTAATCCTACCTCATCTGTTGTTTTCAGCATGCGGATCGATGCCTCTTTGGGCTCTTATTTCAAATCAAAGATATTCCATCCATGGATATGTATCAATTACCTAAATCAAGCTAACGCCCACTCTCAGACATGTGACAAATATAACCTACAAACAATTAAATTTTTATGTTAAATCAGTATAGATTGTTTGGTTGACACATGCATGTTTATTAGTTTTTTGGTGCTAGTGTGGTACACGTGTTTTATTGTTATTGTGCATGGGGAAAAGAGAATCTGAGAATGATGACGTCAATCATGGTCCTCCATGAAGAATGTCAATTCAAATTGGCTTAAATCTCAATCTCTCATGGATTACATGATAATGCTTATGAGTTTATGCCATGAAGTGGGAAGAAATTCAATTACTAAACGCCCAACAGTCTCAGAGGCCCAATGTATGTAGTTTATGGCACATACCCAATATGTGCCAATGCCTGCTCATCAATTTTGGATCAAGTTCTTAGTGTCGCTAAAACATACTTTGGCGTCAAAGGCCCATTTATTGGGCCATATATGGGCCTTATTTTACAACGCACAGCCCAATGACAATTTTTGTTTTTTTGTTTTTGTGATGGAAATGAATACAAAGAACTACAACCCGAACAAGTTAAGAGTGGTAAAACTTTCACTACACTGCTCACCTTCTTCGCTGGACTCATCACAACAATGCCTTCATAATCTCCACTGTGTTTGGTGATCAAGTCTTTTACCGGAGTGAAATTATCAAATAGCGAATTATGCCATTCATTTAGAATAAATCGTGACCAACTTAAGAATCTCATTATGGTTCCATTCTTTGTATAAGAATTTTCTTGGACCAAAAGCTTGTTGCACTCATTTTTTCTCATCATTTGATGTCCAAATCATTCGCTAACCATCGCTGCTTTAACATTTTTAAAAGCTAAAGTTGATTGAAAGATCGAAATCCATATATATATATATATATATAAGTGACTGGATAAGCTATAAATAGAAAAGTATAAGATTTCAAGTATGGGAAAATCAAAGGTCATAGCTAGGTAGTCGCTAGGAAAATTAGGCCACTTCATTTGATAACCCAACATGAAGCAAACCAGTCAAAGGAAGTAGGGGTACCCAACAAACAAACAACCGGAGAAGAGGGGACAATTTGTGGCTCAAGAACCCTAATGCTAAAGTCTCTTGGTCTATAAGTTTTTTGGTCAAACTTGAAAGGGGTACTTAAATCACCAAACATTGATATTAATAATATGCAAGACCTATAATTTCACAATCATAATATAGATTAAAACAATAACGTACTTAGGATTGTATACCGAAACACTCATACATGTTTAAAGTATAATATTGTGGGTTAAAAACTTACTTAGTATCTTTACGGATACTCTTAAGCTCTATACATAATTATGGTGCAGAGTAGAGTTGTCATTATATTAGTTCGAATTGGTAATAGGAATTACTAATTTCAAAATCAAAGATTATAATTTTGAATTTGATCGAGCTATCAATTACTAACCAAAATTTTCGGTATTTAATCATTTCTACCAATTATAAATACACAATGATTAAAAAATGGAGATCAAAATTGTGCTAAAAAGTTATTAAAAGAGGTGAGTTCACCCCAGCATTATTTATGCAATGATGTCATTCCATGGCTGCTTTTGTACCCCATTCGAATCCCATCATTCTCCTATCAATTCACCATCATACCAAAAAAAAGAAAAGGTGATTTATGGGTCTCAATCATCAATGTGATTCTCTGCAAAAGCAAGTATAAATAGTTAAATACAACAATACCTTTTTATTTTTCAGAAGAAAAAATGTTCAATCTGTTACAGTATTTTTCTGTTATGTGGGTAATGTTTAACACAACACAAAGCAATATAGGCTATATAGCAAAGTAGAGTACACATTGTTTTCCTTGAAGAAATAAGTACAATTTGCATCCCTTTTCAGCTTTTCTATTGATTCTTCCTATATTATTGTCATATCTGCGCTTCCTTTGATGAGGATTTAAAAAAAGTTTTGGATATGGTAAACAATTGAATGGATTTAAAGGAACTTACAATTTTTTTTTTCTAGAATAAAGGAGCTGATAAATTATGTACGCCTCCCGAACAAAAAAAAAATTATTATGTACGCCTATTGGCCTAGTTTATAATAATAAGAAGGTTGGGTCATAGTATAAAAATGCCATCATGGTTCTTATGGCCACCAAGATTCGAGGTTACCTTTACTTCTCAAGTATTCAATCCAAAGCATAAGTTGACCACAATATCCCAATTGTTTATAGCTTAGGGTTGATACAATCGTACAATATAGGTCCCATAAGAAAAAAGAAGAAATCTTTATACAATATTCTTAGAAGTGCTAGAAACGCTTTTAATAAAATATAGTGTAGTCATCTATGTTGGTGATGATTTTAATGCTTAAAGATAGTTATAGAGTAGACTTTTGCAAACTCACAAAATTGTTGCACCAATATAAACAAACGGCCCTCGCATTTTAGTCGCGAATTTACAGTAAACGCTTGTGTTTTTGGTGTATTGATCAAAAGGACTTTGTAGTGAAGCATTATGAAAGGGTCCCCAGTCCCATAATAAGTTCTGCTAAAATGTAATTCTTTCTTTTGAAACCGACGAACACTCGCCATGACCAAAAAGAAACAAGTGGTCATGATTGGTAAAATCATGAGACGATCAATTCATGAATGATGACCCATCCCGCAAAGGACGGTTCATCAGCTGATCAGGACCGTTGAATTGCTCAGTTGGTGAGTTTGTCTCTTATCCAATGTCCATGTGAAGGGTAGGTGAAAGGCCCTATCAGCCTTTACAAGCTTCAGATGTTCTGGGCTTCACTGATTTTTAATCTTTTGCTTTTGCCTTGGGTAACTTTGCCTCTGAGCGATCTTTATAGCGGAGCAGTAAAATGGCTGAGCAGTGAAATGTACCTGGTGCAATCATAGTTTGGACATAAATGGCAGCAGCATTTAGGGATACTAGGACAAGATTTCATCAGCACTGGTCTTTTAGGTATATGAGCCATATAATTGGGGTCTTTGTATAGAGCTCAAAAAAAGTAGAGCCCTGTCTGCATTAGAAAATTAAATAAAGTCTAGTCCTTTAACCCAAATACCGTAGGGGGATAGAGGCATAGACCCCCTTATAAAATCCTCATCAGTAATTCAATCCCACCTCACAGTTGTTCTCTTCCCCTGCACCCTTTTCCTTTTGTGCCCATACCCTCTTTTGTTTTTGTGAGCTAGTGAAAGATTTAAACTTTTTTTTTTGGGGGGGTGGGGGCTGAAAAAGATTAAAATTTGATCTGAAAGATTCAAACTTTGGAGCAAAAAATGGTGGCCAAGAAACCAAGAATTGTGATAATTGGAGCAGGAATGGCTGGTGTTACAGCAGCTAACAAGCTCTACACAGCAACTGGGTTCAAGGACTTGTTTGAGCTTTTTGTTGTGGAGGGTGGGTCAAGAATTGGGGGTAGAATAAACACTTCTGAGTTTGGTGGTGACCGGATTGAGATGGGTGCTACCTGGATCCATGGCATTGGAGGCAGCCCAGTTCACAAAATTGCTCAAGAAATCAAGGGCCTCGAGTCTGAGCAACCATGGGAGTGCATGGACGGGTCATCTGACGAGCCCAAGACCATTGCTGAAGGTGGGTCCGATGTGAGTCCAACTGTGGTGGATTCCATTTCCACTTTGTTCAAGAATTTGATGGATTATGCTCAGGGGAAGAAGGTGTTCGATGAAAGTCCTGAAGCAGATAGCAATGGAGATGTTGAGTACATGAAGCTTGGAGATGAAGCTTCCGGGGTTTGTGCAAGTAATGGTAGTCATGGGAAGCTCAGTGTTGGTTCATTTCTGCGAAAAGGGCTCGATGCTTATTGGGTTTCGAAGAAAAGCCAGGAGCAGCTTAATGGCCATGGTGAATGGAGCAGAGAGTTGCTAGAAGAAGCCATTTTTGCAATGCATGAGAACACGCAGAGGACTTATACATCAGCTGGGGACTTGTTCACTCTGGATTATAATGCAGAAAGCGAGTACCGGATGTTTCCAGGGAGAAGAAATCACCATTGCTAAAGGCTACTTGAGCATAGTTCAATCACTAGCCTCTGTTCTACCACCTGGTGTGATCCAATTAGGCAAAAGAGTCAACAAAATTGAATGGCAGCCAGAGACCCATGTAGAGATGGATCACAATGGTTATGATTCAAGGCCTGTGAAGCTACACTTTTGTGATGGATCAGTTATGTTGGCTGATCATGTTATTGTTACTGTTTCTTTGGGGGTACTTAAAGCTGCAATACACCAAGATTCAGGTATGTTCAGTCCTCCTTTGCCTCGTTTCAAGGCTGAAGCAATATCAAGGCTCGGTTTTGGTGTTGTTAACAAGCTCTTTCTGCAACTGAGCTCGACCCATGTTACAAAAGGCCAAGATTTCAGCAAGTTCCCATTTTTACAAATGGTGTTTCACAGACCAGACTCAGAGTTCAGGCATAAGAAGATTCCATGGTGGATGAGGAAGACAGCTTCTCTTTGTCCACTCTATCACAAATCCAGCGTCCTTCTAGCTTGGTTTGCAGGGAACGAAGCACTTGAGCTTGAATCGCTCAAAGATGAAGAGATCATCAATGGGGTTTCTGAAACAATCTCTAGCTTTCTATCAAAACCCTACAAGAAAGATATAAAGAATTCTCATTCCAATGAGTTAAGCAATGGGCATGTGAATTATGATGAGGAAGACTCTGAAGTGAAATTTTCAAAGGTTTTGAAGAGTCAATGGGGTAGTGATCCTTTGTTTCTGGGATCCTACTCTTATGTTGCTGTTGGATCAAGTGGTGAGGATTTGGATACCATGGCAGAGCCATTGCCAAAGTTGAGCAGTTGTGATGGGGCTGCTAGTGCTGCTTCACCTCCTTCACTTCAAATCCTGTTTGCAGGAGAAGCAACACACAGAACCCACTATTCTACAACCCATGGAGCTTACTTTAGTGGTCTTAGAGAAGCCAATAGGCTTCTCCAACATTACCACCACCATGTTGGGGTTTAGAAGACTTGGTGAGACTTTTACTTGTTTATTTTTGAAGATTTATTGAGCTATGATATTAATCATATATTGTCATTTTGATAATTTAGAACATCTTTGTTTCCCTTTATTTAAAGTGGGTGAGAGAGTAATTAAGAAGATTAGGGGAGGGATCAAAGAGTGAGAGATATGGGGACAATTTGTTAGATGTACTGCATGAATTCAAACAAGTTTCTTTCATTTTTCCATGGCTTTCAGCCTCTCTCATTTTACTTTTCTTCTTTGACATGGTATTTGAGATCAAGTTCGACAAGTACAAAGCAAGAGAGAGATGGATAGGGCTTTGGATGCCACCTCTCTTCCCTACCAAGTGTCTTATTTTGGATTTGCTCAATGGACAGGATCCGATAAACCCGCCCTTTCCAGCTAGGAGTCTTTCACCAGTTCCTTTCCTGCACTGACAATTTGTTTCACTGCCCTCGACACTGTTCTTGAATCCATACATAATTACATACACCGGAACATACTAGGCTTTTGCTACTACATTATTGCATGATTTTTTTTTGTTTGGCAAAGATTCATTTCATGATTGAGTTCTTATTTGTTTATATATAATTTTTTTTTTTATGGGGGTGAATGATTCCTTTGATAGAGTTGGACCTTTGACAACTTGGGACAATCAATGAGCTGGTGATTTCACAGGAAAGTGGGATAGAAACCATAACCCTCTCATGTCCCATCTGAGCAATTCTTGTGTTTTTAGTGGCCAGTAACCATTTTGTCTTTAACAATGAGATAGAAATACAGATGTTCATTGCTTATTGTTAGTGATATCTGATCTCCTTCATCTTTTGAACACAATCCCTCTTGAAATCAGAATGATTTTTTTTTATTATAGGTCCATTCCAGGTAATTAAATATATACACATACAGACACACACGTGTGTAGGTGTTAGTGTGATTTGCAAAGACACATAATGAGACAGTTTAGCTCTTAACACATAGCAGTAGAGCCACACCGTGACATACCCACTTGGTACCATTAGATTTCACTAGCTACATAGCAAAATCCAGTGACCTACCTGTGCTAGAGACAGAAAATGACTGTCCACAAGCAACACAAAGGTGCTTAGATAGTAATTTGTCCAAACGTGCTTAGATATGAAGGTTGGGACGGTAGCTTGTTTAATTGTTTAGTTTCTTTTACTTTTGTCTTTTTGAGTAATTAATCGAACACCGCAATGAGTTTTCAATACTTTAACGAGTGAAGAAGAATACTAATAACCCTAATTGCCTTCACCTGGATCATATCGGCGAATGATCCCATCCGTTAGATTGCCTATTTTGAAACTAATCCAATGGTTTTGATTTGCCTTGAAGAAGGTCCACAAATCCACATGCCTAAATAATAGGAGTATGCTTGTTTATATTAGTGAGCAACAAATCACAAGATTTAAGGGCACTAGGTTGTTGTTGAGGCCTGTGGGAGACTCTAAACTTTCTGCTGAGGTTTTTGGGTTGAAAGGTCTCTGTTTGGATTGGAAGTGGTGTATGGTCAAATCAATCAAGATCTGTTCGTAGAGAGAGTCACTTACTCTCCATTATTGTTGTAAGATCTGCAATGGCTCTTCCCTAAATTGGTTTGGCCCACTGGCTGTCTCTTTTCCCTTCCTGTGGGCTTCAATCACTCTTTGATGATTGTGCAAATCACAGACCATCTGTCACCAAGTCCTTGTCTGCTTCATAAACAAACAACTGAGAATCTCTATTTGCTGCACCAACCCCACCCCCCACCCACTGCTAATCCAACATGTTCATTACTTACCTCCTTGACCATCTTTTGCCTATGATCATTAATTATCATTGTACATTCTGATGAATAAAATACTGGAGTTTGAGCTGCTGACAATGTATATCAAGTTAATATTCTCGACGTAACTTTATATGAAAACTTTACATATGTGCAGCCAAGACCTTACCGATAGGGTGCAATCTCTTGAATTAACAAACGAACTGGGAACGAGAGATTGAAGTTTGGAAATAAACCATAATCATACAGTTGCATATCGATCATAATACTGTGTGCTTTTCCATATTCAAGAGCAGAATCACATCGCATTTGACAAACCAATTAATGAGAAAGCTACACAACAAAGGATAATTCCAGAACTTGCTGCTCCATCAATTCTACAAATCTCATGTCCCGCTCATCGATTCTCCTCATTCATTATTTTAATATGAATCGGCGTAGTCTCTGGAGACCACCGGCTACAACCGTGCGATAGCATGGTACTTCTCTATGAATTGACCACACGTGCAACTTGTGCGGTTCACAGTACAAGATGTTACCTCTCATATATTTCATCATCATACGACTAGTACGTATTAATTCCAATTTTCTTGTAAACTAAGAGAGACGTAGATATGCAATGTTGCATCATTCCCACTTCAAACTTTCAAAGTCTTATTAAGGGTTTCAAAACTTTAAATCATAACTATGGAGTGTTTCTACAATATTAAACATGTTAAATAAGTGTATATACTATTCGATTTAGGCTTTAGTTGATTTAGTCTTTAGTTGATCTTTCATTTAACGGTTCTCATTACATTTAACATTAATGAAATAACAGGTTAATTTTTTTATAATTATATTGCATATTAAAAAATAAACTATCTAATCATACTGTTCTTATTCATCATCCATTAACATATCATTTCGATATATCAAACAAAAAAATAGCTTTATAGGTTATAGTTATAGACTTATAGTTATACTTGATGATCTATGTGATATCTCTTTTTAAATTGTGAATCTCATTGTCTTCCCCACCTTTGGACAACATATATCTTTTGCTTTATGTCTAACATCTTTTAAATCCAATGATCTCAATATATGTTGGCTTTAGATTGAAAGGTTTTATATATATGTGATAGATTGTTTGAAGCTGTCTGTATGCTTTATTATCACTCTAAACGAAAATATCTTTTCAGACTTTAGTGAGCCAATGATGCTCAAAGCTAAGATAAACAACGTTTAATATATAGTAACTTTATCTTATTGGTATCTAAGATTTGCTTTAACAAGGCATTAAGGGCAGGGAACCCCCTCGACAATATCTATATATTTTTCTTTTCCTTGTGAGGGAATCTAGGGTCTACTCATAGGGAATAGCTAGGGTCTTGGGGCCTTGGCTAAATAGCTAGGAGGAGTTTGGAGGCTTCAAAGCCAACAATATGTTAATGTCTAGTTCCTTCTTGTATGTGTAGCTCCTCTGGAAATAAACGATGTCCTTGATAGCAATTAAAGCACCATATATGCATGCATCTTCTGAGGATTTGTCCTGCTGATAAACAATATGGTCCATCCATGTTTAACCAGTCTGCAGAGGACAAAATGTTGCATCAATGCATCGATCAAACGCAACTTTGGCAAGAGTACGTTGTACGTGGTTAATTAGTTTCCATTTTCAGGTAAATGTAGTAAGATGTTGCATGATTGGTTAGTAAAACCATGCATATATATATATTAGGGTTTGAAATTAAGTTAGTAAGGATGAAGGATGCTTATACAGTAAAAATGTTGCATGATTGGTTTGTATGAGTTTGTAAAGTACCCAGTACCATGCATCGTCAGTCGTTATTGATGCTTGATTTTAGATAACAGATTAAGGCCTTCGAGTAAAATCCAAAAGTAGAGGATCTATATATGTTTAGGAAAAAAGAAAATAAAAAAGGTCGTATATATGAATTGAGTTGGAGCAACTAGCAAGGCATTGGGAATATTAGATAATTCATACGTACAAGCTTATAAATACCCAATTACTCTCATTTTTCATTGATAAAATGTGCTTTAATTACATCCCTCTAATTAACTTGTTAATTTCCACAATTACTGTCAAGAGTTTATTTTTTTTTGAAGAAACGACGATTTTTATTGTCACCAATTTTTAAAGTATTTGATCAAAATAAATGAATTAAGAACAATAGTACAAATTAATTCAAACAAAAATAAATATATAGACACACACTCACACTCACACTCACACACACATTAATTAGCATATATGCATGAACAAGTACAGACTAGAAGGCAGATAAGTAATCCAGGCTTCAGCATATATATACCAATTACCAAATGAAGATTTGCAAGCTTATTACCTACCATATTCATTAAACCTCCAAACATGTCAAATTATGTCATTTTTGAATTTTCCCGTGCTAAAATCTCACCAACTGCAAAATATGATTTTTAAAAGTTGTTTTAATTGACGGAACTCGAAAATATCGACCGATTTATTTTATTTTATTTTAAATTTTAAAATATAAATATATATTTTCCGTGCCGAAAAAATTCTAAATTTTTTTTTTCTGATAATACATTACATTATTCTTATTGTTCTTGCAAAAAATAACAAATCTTTTACCTTATAATGAATATTTTATGGCCTAACCCATTCTAGTGGCCGAGCCCTTGCCTTCTTCTATTCTTATGGCCACACCAATTCAAATGTATGTGCCCATTCCAATACTCTTGTACATCAGCTTAGGGTTAGGCGCATGTATTAATTATTATGTGTTTTAGTATATATGTGTTATTTCTATATTCATATCCTTAATAAAAAAAATTGAAGATCCACCTTTATTGATGAACAATTCTTTGTGCAAGGTTTTTCATAATCATTTTTTATTTTCTAATGCTAGCGAAAGCCCAAATTGTAACTTAAACTCTTATAGCCAAGCCATATATTAATTATTATGAGGGATGTTGTTTTCATTCATTAACAATGACTAGCCGAAGAGATGGGAATACAAATTCTTAATGTTCTTTAAATTAAAAAAAAAATTTGAAGAACCATTTGTGTTGATGAGCCGTTCGTCGAGCTAAATTTATAAAAAATGACGAAAACAACATTCTCTAACGAATGGTTCGTCGGTAAAGATAGCTCTTCAATTTTTTTTTTAACGGGAGATCTATGTTATTATCAATAGCCGCGGCCTTGCGGGGCACCGGCCCAACAATGCTAAGGTTAAATTGTCTCAATTTGGCGCGAACCCCATAACAGTCGCGGCTGCGGCCTGCAAGTCTTCTTCACCATGACTTCAATGCCGGAATTGACCGATCTATTCGCCCGGCTCGCTTCCCACTTAAACGACACGTCGTTGTCTCGTCACACCACCAAAGAAGTACAAGACGAAGCAGCTCTGGACCTATCCATTTCCAAGCTGAACCAATCTCTGAACCTCAACGACAATTCTAGGGTTAGGGTTTTGGATACGGTCCTATCTCTGATGTGCTTCAAAGCACCCCAGGTCAGCTCTCTCAAATTATCGATTTTTGGTAAACAAAATTGTTCATTTAGGGTTTCTTATCTCTGCGATTTTATTGCAATTGCTTAGGTTTTTGATTCCGTAGTTGAGTATTTGGTGAAGACAATTGTCACCGTTTTGTTGTCTTCTATTCGTTGTAACGTCCTGCGGTCTCCGAAAGATGAAATTTTGCTGATTGGGAGCTCAATTTCTCATCGAGATTGTGGCAATTTGATCGAAGCGTGTGCTGATATTCTTGGGAAATTGGAGGGCCATGGTGGGTATGCTAGCTCATTGTTTTGTCTTCAAATTTGGATTCGTAATTTGGTATTTTAGAAGATACTATTTTTCTGATTGAATTCTGAGATGAGTGTGGTTTCAATTTGTTTGAAGGTAAGCTTTCGGATTCTCTACTGTGTGCCATTGTAAGAGCTGCAAGTTCAGCATCTCTGTACCGGCAGCTGTCAACACCCATTCGTGGTGCAAAATCGGTGGATGCCAGGAAGACCTTGATTTCAAAGGTGCTATGTCATTTGCCTAGAGAAAAGTTCGTTGAGAAGAACAAGATAACTCTCAGGTACTTGGAAATGGGTTTTGGCTGGTTTGCAAATTTCTCTAGCATTATTTTTTGGTGTCATTCTAGTTACAAATTTGGGGTTCTGATGTCTGCAGATTGCTGGTCTGGTATCTTGACTCACTAATTTTGAAGCATGATGTTTCAAACATCTTGCAAGTAGCCATGAAGAGGCCATTCCTTTGTTTGAGTAAGGAATTTCATGAGAGTACTGAGTGGCGCTCCATTATCACATCCTTGGTACTTTCTCCCATTATGTTTGTTGAGGCCAGAGCTTTGTTGCACAGATGGTTTCTAGTCACGTGAGTATATTTCTCAATGACAAGGATGTTTAAGTTCTCTCTGTTAATATTTGTTGGTTAATCATTTCTCATGCTTGAAGAAATTGAAGTTTTATGCAAAATTGATTCGAAATGCAAGATTCTAATCGAATTTGATATGGTTTGTTGACTTATTTTTGTATCAGGGGTCTAGCTTCTGTGCTTGAGCTTCTAGTTCAATTGGTCTCAGTGACATTAGATGTGCTTTCAAGACCCATGTTCTGGGACTTATCAGCAGAATTGGGAGGAAAGTTACCATTCTCTAATGCTTATTTTCCCTTCAACCACCAGTTGTTAAGGAACTTGGCTGGACCCCTCTCTTATGATAATCTCCTACAACTAGTGCATGAGACAAGTGAACCAGTACGTTCTGACAAGACTCAACTTTACCCATCTATTAAGCCACCTATACTGAAGGTTGCGACAGTCGATCACAAATCTATCTGGTAATTTCTTACCCCATCATTCCATGTGAAAAAAGTTGGCATCTCACCATCTCAGAGTCCTACAACCAAAGACTGATCCACAAAATGTTGCATAGTAGGTCTCTGGCCATCAACTTCCCAGATTGGTTCTACTTCGCTTCTTCATTGCTCTTCTCGGACAAAAGTTCTCATGACAGTTGTCATCCAGCATGCATAATGGGGGCATCCAAAATTGGGAAAACACATTACAAAGAAGTACCTTCTGTTGCTGCAGCAAGGTACATTGCCTGGATTTTGAGTCCCGTTAGTAAATCTCACCAGGATTTGCTGGCTGATTGTTTGATTAAAATATCAGATTCTTTGGCTTTTAAACATTCACATGACAAAGAAACATTCTTCTACAAGAAGAAACTCAAGAAACACAAACTCTGTCAAGAGGACCATAATTCCACAAGAGACAAAGATCATCAAACAGTTGCGGTCTGGCTCAGTGGATTCAATAATATATACACTAGGTATTGCAATGAAACTGTTGACAGGTCTACATCATGTGAAACAAAACCATCCGGTGGTCTTAGTCTGCAGAAAAATGTCATGTTCCGGAGAATCCCGCTAGGTATCTTGCTTGGTTGCCCCCATCATCTCAATGAAGATGGAATGGAACTGCTGCTGCATTATGCCACCACTGGTAGAATTTTCAGATCAAGGGAAACAAAGACTTCCGGATTGAAGCATGTAAAATGGAACTCCAAAGGGCAAAACAACCTAATTACATGGAGTGATGAATGTAGCGAAAAGGAGGTTGTAGCAGGTGCCTGTCTTGTCTTCAGTTTGATTGATATTGTTGAAAGTATGTCTTCTTCACTGTTCGAGACTGAAGAGGCTGGCATGGACTTTATTTGCCGGGTGAAAATGCAGGTCAGCAAATACTTGATAAAATGCATCAATAGGTTGATTGAACTCAAAATTGATGGTAAAAATGGGGTGGTGATGGATCTCTGCGGTAGATTGGAGCAGTGGAGGCATCAAGGACGAGTAGTATTAGAGCTCCAGAAGGATCTTGACGATGCGATACATTTCTTAAGTCAGAGATTTGCTTTTGGTGTTTCCTGAATGTGAAGAAAACAATGACAAATCTGTACGAAAAGTATTTGTAAAGAATTGTTCTCTCTCAAATACCAACGTAATCAATATTGGTGATGCAACCACTCGTCAGAAATTGCATTCTTATATCTGATGCTCTTAAAAACCATGATCACAACTTGCACGCGCTTAGAATTTGACGCATTTTCAATAAAAATGTCTTACTATCTGTAGCATTCATTGTTTTTTTTGTTAAAAATCTCAATTTAATCACGGAAATTTTTTTTGAACAAGGCATTATTTTTTCTTAAGCTGTTGGAGAGTAAAGAGACATATATAAGGACTACAAACTGTACATATAGCCCTAAGCTAAGGTAAATCATATTATTGCATTATTGTTGTTCACTACTTTTGGCAATTCAAATGGTTGGAGCCTTGGATGTCACTATGTTATAGAGGGTCTGCCCTAAGCCTTCGTAGCTTCGTGCTACCAAAGAAATCTTAGCCGGATCACCACCCCATTCTTCAAACACCACCAACAAATTCTCACTCTGGTTCAGCCACGAGCGCGGAACATGGTACCTGAAGACAACAGCTCTGTTATGACAACACTAATTCACAAAACAAAGAACAAAGGCATAACATTAAGAGGATGAACTTTCTCACCATCTCTGAGAGGGCTGGCCACAATTTGTTCGGCATTTGTTTTCGGTATAAGTTCCAGCATAGGAACAATTGCCGCAGGTACCATGAGCTATATATCCAGGCCAGTGGCGTCCAATGCTCTGACCATTGATCCATACTTGCCCTTTTCCCATGCTACCTAGATCTAAAGCTAATGGAGCATTGCCTTCTGGTGCAGTTAAAATAGACTGGGAATATCACAGCACAAATTAACATCTTGGTTTTGATTAAACATGTATCATGTACTTACAATGAAGTTACTTACCTTGTACCATGTAAGGGGTTGTTTTTGAGCCAATAATGATCCTTCTACCCATTCAACAGAAGAACTCCCTTTAACAGTATGGAGGCTTAAAGCTTCACCTTTCATACCAATCTGCTCACATATACATGCCAACAATTCTAAGTCTGTTTCAATTCTTTCCAAGGGGTAAAGGAAAGGAAAGCTCTATAGAAAGTGGAGGAGAAAAGCTGAAAGATAACAAACCTTGAAGGTCCATTTCCACCGCGACATGTCCCATGTTCCCGAATTCAGACCCTTCAATGTGACCGGCCCTAGAACTCCTGCATTCCAAGTCTCAAAATGCAGACCAACATTCTTGATTTTACACAGCAGAAAAAGCATTAGTCAACTGCCATCTCTAATGTACTTGAAAACCATGATTACAAGAGAGAATAAAGGAACTAACCGGCAGACCAACAGCGATGCTTAGTAACACAAGCTTGTTGATGCCAGCTTGGAGCTTCACATAGTCACTAAATCTTAATTTAGGAAACGTCAATCCCGCATAAACAGTTCCTGCAATTAAGGTGGACAATGTTTAAAACTTAAGCTCATTCAGTTGTACCACTACATGGATCAACATAAACTGTCACCCTATTCCATCTACCTGATAGTTGACCATTCACGAAAACATTCAAGGCATGCCCCGCTGAATCGATAGTCAGAAGAGGGTACGATCCATTCTTTAGAAATTCTTCATTAGGACCTATTGTGATACTGAGTAACAGAAAGTTAAAACTATTATCAAACGATAAAAACAGAAGTGTAATACACGTTTCCCATTTACATTCTCTAAGAAGGCATTGGCTTAAAACACTTACTCTGTCATGTACCATAAGTAATCTGTATCATCCCTAGTTACATTTATTTGCTCATAGAGCCCGTCCAATGTAAATGTATTGTCATCAGTAGAAGAGGCGGTTTCTTCAATGTACGACTGCCAAGAAAGAGTAGTATTTACTGGTGTCATCTTCATCGGCGGGCTCTGGCCAACCTTAACAAAGAACAATCTTATGTCAGGATACATCAGAGGAATCTCCAAGTTAAAATTGGCCTATCTAAACCAAAATGGGGAATAAATCAAAATCTTCAAACATAATAACTGTATTCTCCTCACCCTTGCAGTGTTGAAAACTTCAGTTTTACAGTCTGGGAGAATGCTTATAGACCAAGGTGGCAGCTTATATTGCCTATTGCCAAAGCTCACTCTTGCGGAGTATTTTGTGTTGTAATTTGCAAGAAATGCAGCACACCCAGAACTTGAATTGAATACATGAGCCTACAACGATTAATCATGAGTTCATGACTCTGATCAAAGAAGCATAACTTCGTAAGATGTAGTCATTTATAGGTGGCTGCAAAACCTTACCTCTTGACTATTTCCAAGTGATGTCACTGCAGGATCAGTAGCCACTAAAGCTGCCTCAGCTAATTTGATGGCTTTGTGCAAATATTTCAAATGACTCCACTTTGGTTCCCTCGGTAGTCCTAGCATACATAGGCAAATCAGTATCTATCAATAATATGTCTTTGCACTATACCTTTCAAATTCGATACTCGAGAGTTGAGAAACACAAGAGACTTTCTCTAAGATGATGTTGGGTTTAGTAGCGTAAGGATCAAATGTATACAGTAAGAATTATGAGCCTAACATTATAACAACCACATCTACGATAGGATGCTAATCACATTTCCATACCATATTCATCTAGAGGAGCATCATAGTCATAGCTCGTTGCAACGAAAACTCCAGCAGTTCGGCCAAAATTAGTTCCTCCATGATACTGGAAAATGGGAAGAAAAGACAATAAAAATCAGAAAATGTACTCTCTATTAAACACCATAAAGATAAAATTAATTTGGAAATGAAAGGATAATAACTAACCATGTAATAGTTAGCAAAAGAACCACTATTTTGTATAAACCTTGCAACTGAAAATGCCAAGTCTTGTGCAGGTCTAGTAGGAACTGCCCCACCAAACTCTGTATACCTGTTAATTATATATCAAGAGGCAGAATTGGAAAGGATTGAAGAACAATACAACGTAAATAAATTTTTGGGTTGTACAAGCAAACATGTGTGACATACCAGCCAGTCCAGACTTCGGTCCACATTTTGGGTTTATACATCTTGTTTGGAGTGAAGTTTTCACAGTAGAAACCATTGCAAGTGTCAATCTGTCCCATAATAAATAAATGATAAAAAGTTAGAAATAAGAAGAGTCTTGAGTCTGTCACATTCATCCAATTGATGACAATGTCAACCAGAATAAACTGATTTATAAAATCTGAACAGAACGTGACAAGACAAAGTCGAAAGAAAAATGTTGAATAGAATGTGCAGAACAGCTTACAATTGGGTCAGGAGCATCCTCTTGCTTGCACATTATCCACGGGACTCCGGTGTTAAGACCGACAGCCATTTGAGCTGTCCAATTAGTATATGCTTTACCAGGTGCACCGATTTCCCACTCCACCGGTCCAAACTCATTTTCTATCTGAGACAGAATAATGGGACCTCCCTGAGTTTGGAACAGCCCTTCTGCCTTCATCATACTCACAATCTTCTCCGTGAATATTTGCATTGCTGCCTTGAAAGGCTCATTGTCTGTTCTAAACTCAATCCCCGGAACATATTTCAGCCAAACAGGGAATCCCCCAAAGTTCCATTCAGCACAAATATAAGGGCCAATCCGGAGATGAACATATAGGCCTGCTTGTTGTACAGTCTTGATGAACTTGACCAAATCATATCTATCCTCAAAATAATACTTCCCTGGAGAAGGCTCGTGCCCGTTCCAAAACACATAGGTCTGTATAACATCTAAGCCTCCATCTTTAGCCTTCTGAATTAAATCCGGCCACATCTGTAATCACACACTCCAAAAAACTGTTAGCAGTTTGAAGTAAAAAAACCGGCATACATTACAAACCACAATGTATTATTAGTACCTCAGGTGTGCTTCTGGGATAGTGGATGGAACCAGAAATCAGAATCCTCTTCTGTCCGTCAACTAGTATTGCTCTGTGGTCATAACTCACAGAGGCTGTAGCAGAAGAAAGCCATGAAAACAAAAACAACAGCACCAACAAATTAGTGCTGGACCTCAACTTGTTACAGTTCCACATTGACTGCACTACATCCATGGACAAAGAAGATTATGAAATAGTTAGACTTCTCGAAATCGAACACCAAACCAAAGCAAACGAACAGAATTTATATAAAAGTCTGAAAGATTGCTGGTGACTTGAAAGAAATGAAGTCTGCTAATTTATAATGCTCTTTTCTCATCTCTTTGTTACAGTTCCTAATTTAAGCCAGAGGCTAGAAGACCAAACTGCTAAGCTCTTTTAAGTTGTGGGTTACTTTCCTTAATTAGGCTATATCACAACAATCACCCCTTTCAAAATAAGCAATAGTTTAAAGAGTTTAAGAAAGAAAGGGAATAATTGTGTTGTCAAGCTCACTTCAATTGTGGCTGACCGTCCTTTATATATTGATCAATTACATAACAAAGTACAAGTCTACTAGGAGACTGAGACTATACAGAGTAAGTGATAAGATGTTATCACCAAATGACTTATCTAATCAACCTGATATAATCTAGTATAACAAACGGCTAAACATAGATCTAATTATCTACATTTAGAGACATACAAATAACCGAAGCTTATCACTTGACAGAGGATAAGACACATGTGAAGTTATCTTTGAACATTGGTTTATCATTCCCCCGCAAGCTGACTGGGTGAGGAAGAACAGGAAGCTTGGATACCAGAAGACGAAATCTGGAGGAGGATAGTCCTTTTGTAAATATGTCAGCCACCTGATCAGTAGTAGACACAAACAGTACATTGAGCTCCTTATGAACCACCTTTTCTCGAACATAATGATAATCGACTTCGACATGCTTTGTGCGGGCATGAAACACCGGATTGGAAGCAATGGCAATTGCAGAAAGGTTGTCGCACCAAAGTGTAGGACAAGAAAGAAACAAACCAAGATCACAAAACATAGCGCGGAGCCATGAAATTTCAGCTGCTGTTAAAGCAAGTTGACGGTATTCCGCTTCAGCACTTGAACGAGAAACAGTCTTGTGAGTTTTTGAGCTCCAGGAAATTAAATTTGGACCAAGATACACACAATAACCGCCTGTAGAATGACGATTATCGGGATCACCCGCATAATCGGCATCCGAAAATGCACTAATAGACAAGGGACCAGGCTTATATTGTAAGCCATGATGAATAGAAAATTTTAGATAACGAAGAATGCGTTTTACTGCGGTCCAGTGAATGTTAGTAGGGGAATGCATGAACTTGCAAACTTGATTCACTGAGTAAGAAATATCGGGTCTGGTCAATGTAAGATACTGTAAGGCACCGACAACACTTCTATATTCAGTGGGATCAGAGAGTTTCTCACCATCATAGAGACGGTTTCTGACCGGGGTGCAGGGGTTGTACAAGGTTTAACTTCATGCATATTGGTACGGCGCAACAAATCGACTATATATTTCTTTTGAGTTAAGCAAAGAGCAGACCCATGATAAGAAGCTTCAACTCCAAGAAAATAATGAATAGAACCAAGATCCTTCATGGAAAACATTTGTCCCAAATCTTGAATGAGCTTGAATACGTGAGGAGGACTGTTACCCGTGATTAGGATATCATCTACATATATTAATAAGATGAGAAAGACACCAGCTTCATGAAATGTAAACATGGAATAATCAGATTTTGACTCTTGAAACCCCAAATTCTCTAAATAATCGGCAAAGCACTGAAACCATGCCCTGGGGGCCTGTTTAAGACCGTATAAAGATCGACGAAGTTTGCAGACATGATGAGGATACTGTGGATCAGTGAAACCCACTGGTTGACGCATATAAACGTCCTCACTAAGGTAACCATGAAGAAAGGCATTGTGAACATCCAACTGACGAACATGCCAACCATGACTTACAGCCAAAGCTAAAACTAGACGAATGGTGGAGGTTTCACTACGGGACTGAAGTCAGAAAAACAACCCTCTTGTTGAGGAAACCATAGCCACTGCGGCTTTATACCGCTCAATAGAGCCACAGCCTCTTTTTATTTTGAAAATCCATTTGTTAGGAAGAACATTCATTGATGCATTAGGAGGAACCATCCCAGGCCACCTTTTGCAAGGCACAATCTTCTTGCATAGCTTTCGCCAAGAGATGTTTCACTGCCTTAGTTAAGAGGTGGTGTTATGTTAGTTAAAGAAGAGTGCAAGATTTGGATTGTTTTCTATTCCACTTTCAAACGGAACTGGAAGAGGGGGGGGGGGACCGATTTAAGCCCGCCCCAAATAACTTGTGGAACAATAGGAGAAGAGGGGTGTTGGAGAAATTGGTGGTGTTGAATTGTCGGGAGGTAGGCGGCTAGTAAGGGGAAAGAAGGGGAGAGTAGGAGTAGGGGGGGGAGTAGGGAGTAGATTGGAGAGTAGGAGGTGGGAGGGGGGGAGGAATGTAACAAAGAGTGGGGGTAAGGGTGGTGAAGAAATAATAGTAGGTAAGAATTGTAATGGAGATGGAGGGAGAGGAACCTGAGGGGGAAACGCTGATTAAAAGGGAAGCAACCTTCATCAAAACAACATGTCTTGATAGATAAACCTACTGTGGAAGCCAACACCGAAACCAAGAGATTTAAAGAAACCTAGAAAACACATTGTTTAGACCGAAGTTGTAGTTTAGAAGGTTATAAGGACGGAGAAGGAAACAGCACACCCAAAGATTTTTAGAAAAGAGATGAGGATCACGATTAAAAGTTTGGTGTAAGGAGTTTTATAATTTAACACGAAGAAGGAAGAGTGAAAAAAACGGTATAAAGCTCACCCAAATGAGGGGGCATATGAGCATGAGCCAATAAAGTAAGGCCAGTTTCAACAATGTGACGATGCTTTCGCTCAGCTAACCCATTTTGTTCGGGATGTTTTGGGCAAGAAAAACGATGGTGAATACCATTTGATGTTAAATATTGGTGAAAAGCATTGGATGTGTATTCACCGCCCTCATCAGTTTGAAATTGTTTAATGGGGCTAGAGAATTGCTTTTCCACATAGGTACGAAACTTAACAAATATATTCAAAACCTCATGTTTGTTTTTCATGGGAAAGATCCATGAATAACGTGAATAATCATCAACAAATAAAACATAATACTTGGATCCTTGAACAGACAAAGAAGAGCAAGACCAAACATCTGAATGAATTAATTCCAAAGGATTATTCGATACAGAATTAGATAAATGAAAGGGCAACTTTGTGCTTTTTCCTAATGGACAAGACTGACAAAATTCAATAGCAGAGGAGCCGGACACAGGCACGGCTTTATTGGACAAAATTCTAGATAAAATCTTAAAGGATGTATGACCTAGCCTAGAATGCCAAATTTGGGCTGACACACGTGCGCCAACAAAAGCAAAGTTTCCCCAAAGTTGTTGATGAAGGGCGGGGACTCCTTCCCCAAGGACCCGGGAGCCTTACAAAAAACGGATGTTAAAAGGTAGCAATATACAGAGAGGTTTGTAAAAGAAAGAATGGGAGGCGAGGGACAATAGAAACTTTTAACTTGAAAGAGGGACCAACGTAAAGTATTAGAACCAGAGAGGGTAAACTGATTTGACCAACCACCTTTGACGGCCAGAACCTGGAAGCGGCAACGAGGAGGGTACCCACGGCCGGGGGGGGGAGCGGGTTCGGAGGAACGCCCAAGAGGGAGACGAAACAACAGGGGGACCAAGACGAGACAAGGCGGGGGGAGGGAACGGCGAAACGGAGAATGGACCCCCACGTTATAGGAAAGCCCGACCGGGAGGGCGGAACCACGGGGGCGACCCGCCCGACCCTGGAAAAGTGGGCGCGGTGAGACCCACGGGCGGGTGACGACGAGGTAGGCCGGCATGGGGGGGGGCCTTGGCGAGGTTCTAAGGGCCGACTGTTCAGAAAACAGGCTGCACCGTAGGGCGGACCGAAGCTACTTACAAGAAGCAACTTGAACCAGCGTCGAGAAGAAGATTTTGGGGGAGCAATTGCCAGGGCGAGGAAAGGGGGGAGCAGTGCAGACGGAGGGGGACACCGCTGACGGCCAACAAGGGGCGGAGACGCGGGTGAAACGGGGGGGCAAGCCGGTTACAGCAAACGTGGACGTGGGGGGGGGGGGGGGGGGGGGCGGGGGGGGGGAGGGGGGGGGGGGGGGAAGGAGGTGGGGAACGGGGGCTGGTGGGGGTGGAGAAAACGCGGGAAAAATTGTGCTGCTTGGCCTGAACCAAAAGGTTTAAGAAAGAAAGGGAATAAGGTTGTCAAGCCACTCAGGGCAGCTAAATGACAATACAAACAAAGACAGCTACTGGGCGACGGGGAAGACCAAGCCAACAACCGAAAACGAACAAGAAAGACACATTAGGAACAAAAACGTAAGGAAAGAGATTGAAGACAAGTGGGGCCTTGGTGAAGGCATGTTGTATTCTATTACGTAAAGCATTTTACTGGCTTAAAAGAGAATGGAAAGTGTCACAAGCGTTAAGGGTTCTAAAAATATCCCCCAAATTGGGTGCCTTTCACTGCTTGTATTCATCTTTATCGCACAAATTTCCTTAATAGAGTGAGTAGAGTTTTGCTTTGTCTTCCATCCACTATTTTTGAATTACCAAAAAACCATTATTGGATGCTACATTGCTACTATAGTCTATAAGTCTATAACATCAATTCAATTGTCAAAAAAATAATACGAGTTACCATAAAAAGGTCCGAATTACTATAAAAGCAACAGAGTTACTAGAAAAATAATTTTAATTACTAAAAAACAATACGTATAATAAAAAATAATCGGATAACATGTGGTGTTGTATTTTAGAATTTTCCATATATGAAGAACTCAAGAAAGTATACTCAGTTTGGGCAACTGTTTTCTGCCTACATGGATGCTGACGTGGATGCAAAGTTATTCAGACCAGCTAGTCATTCATTCACTGCAGACCGTAGAAGTGAAATTTTGTTTCTTTGATTTTCTCAGCAACCAAACATGAAAGGAAGAATGAATGTCAAACCATAAATTTCTCGCTTCGAATTCAAAAAGAGAGTACCTTTCTCCACTGTAGCACTCATGGGGGCTCGTCCCATCCATCATCGGCCGGCCGAGAGCCGGAATTGGGTGGGCGACGGTGTTTGTGGCGGCGTTGCTGTTGTTGAAGAATGTGGAAACGACGCCGTCGAGTTCATTAAAGGGCTTCTTGTTTGGAGGAGATAATCTCCAAAGGTGTCGACTTTAAATCTTCGATTTTTCCGTAACATATTTCAAGAAAAGTAATGAAATTTCAATAAAAATTTCTCTCCCATCCGAATTATTCCAAGGGTCTAATATTCCTGGTAAAGTATCTTTTAAACGACTATGATTTTGTTCTTTAGTATTGCCTAGATTTGGAAAGTCTTCGGAATTTTTGTTGTTGTGGACTTGTAGTTGGAGATGTGATATGGTAGTGAAATTTTGTGTACTATTGCATCACGGGTCTGGCTTTGAGCTTCTAGTTCAATTGAAGAGACCATGTTTATTCTGTTCTCTGTTTTCTTAACTCTCTCTCTCTCTCAGACACCATGATTTGAAGGTCATTAAGTTGAAACAAAAGCTCAAATGCACTTGAAAAGTAAAATCTATTAATTTTTCAATTTATTCTTACAAGCAAGAAGAAATTGCTTTGCTCTTCCACACTTTTTTACAGATAGAGAAACTGCTTGCGCATGTCTAAGGGCTACATACTTTGTATGTTGACCTAGTATAATACCTATGTGGCTATGTATATAACCAAACATATTCACTATATACATTTTGCTATGGTTGTAAAGTAGAGAGGCCTTTATATGTATTGAAGATGAACTAATATGAGACTTCATTGTTTTGGTAATCTTCAAATCTGCTGGATCTCCTCCAAAAACTTCAGGACCTCAACTTCTTGCTACCAAAGAAATCTTAGTCGGATCACCACCCCATTCTTCAAACACAACCAATAGATTCCCACTCGGCTTCAACCACGAGCGAGGAACATGGTACCTGTAAACAACAGCTCTATCAAGACCACTCTATTTCACAAAACAAATGCATAGAAATGAAGGAAGATGAACTCTACTCACCATCTCTGAGAGGGCTGACCACAATTTGTTCGGCATTTGTTTTCGGTATAAGTTCCAGCATAATAACAAGCGCCACAACTACCGTGTGCTATATATGCAGGCCAGTGGCGTCCAATGTTCTGACCATTAATCCACATTTGACCTTTTCCCATGCTACCCATATCTAAAGCTAATGGTGCATTTCCTGGTGGTGCATTTAAAATAGCCTTGTACCATGTAAGGGGTCGATTTTGAGCCAACAGTGATCCTTCTACCCATTCAACAGAAGAACTTCCACTAACAGTATGGAGGCTCAGATCTTCACCTTTCATACCAATCTGCTCAAACACAAGTTAACAAGTCTTAGCTTCAATTCTTGCTAAGGGGGCCAAGAAAAGTGAAGCTTTGTAGGTGAAGAAAGTGAAACAGAAAAAGAGAAAGTAGAACACAACAAACCTTGTAGGTCCATTGCCATCGGGACATATCCCATGTTCCCGAATTCACACCCTTCAATGTGACCGGCCCTAGAACTCCAGCATTCCATGTCTCAAAATGCACACCAACATTCTGATTTTCATTAAATCACAGAGAAAGCAGAAATGTCAGTTTCATAACATCTAGTGTTTTTAGAAACCATGATCACAACAGAGAATTGAGGCAACTAACCGGCAGACCAACAGAAACGCTAAGTAAAGCCAGCTTGTTAATGCCAGCTCTTAGCTTCAAACCCTCTTTAAATTGTAACTTGGGGAACTCCAATGTTCCATAAGCAGATCCTGCAGTAAAGGTAGACAATTTGTTAAACTTAAGCTCATTCACAAGAAGCGCTGGATGGATTAACATAAATAGGCATCGTATTTCAAAGTTTCATCTACCTGACAGTTGACCATTGATGAAAACATGCAAGGCATGCCCAGCTGAATCGACAGTGAGAACGGGGTACTGTCCGGTTTTTAAAAATTGTTCATTAGGACCTATTGTGATACTGAGAAACAGAAACTTCAGTTAGGAACTTGGAAAAGGCAAATAACAAGAAGAAAGACTAGAAAAAGATTATAAAGTACTTACTCTGTCATGTACCACAAGTAGTCTGTAACATCCTTAGTGAGACTTATTTGCTCACGAAGTCCGGCCAAAGTAACTGCATTATCATCATTAGAAGTGGCAACGTCTTCGATGTACGCCTGCCAAGAAAGGGAGGCTACTGGTGTCATCTTCTTTGGAGGACTCTGGCCAACCTTAACAAAAGAACAATTCTATGTCAATATACATTGTAAAAATCTCCGAGTAGCCAAGTAGAAATACTACATGGAGAAAAGAGAACTTTCGACTACAAATCATAGATTTTTTTCTCACCCTTGCAGTGTTGAAAACTTCAGTTTTGCAGTCAGGGAGAATGCTTATGGACCAAGGTGGCAGGTTATATTGCTTATTCCAAAAGGTCACTTTCACGGAGTATTTTGTGTCGTAATTTGCTAGGAATGCAGCACAACCAGATCTTGACTGGTATACATGAGCCTACAAGTATTTAATCTTCATTTGAGAATCACAGTAAAATGCAAAGAAGGTTTATAACACACTAATTTTTTTTTTTGGCCTTGAGCATATTTTCAAACACTTTGAAAACCCTTACCTCTTGATTATTTCCAAGTTTTGACACTGCAGGATCAGTAGCCACTAAAGCTGACTCAGCTAACTTGATGGCTTTGTGCAGATATTTCAAATGACTGTACTTTGGTTCCCGTGGTAATCCTGGAACAAATAGGCAAAAGCACATGTTAGGCAAGTAATAGACTTCCTGTATGATGATGTTAGGTTAAACTTTTGTAACCAATTCCCCATTAGGGAAATATTAAATGTGTAAAGTAAGGATTATGTGCCAAAATCTATGATGCTAATCCCATATTTGCATACCATATTCATCTAGAGGTGCATCATAGTCATAGCTGGTTGCAATGAAGGGACCGCCAGCAGTTCGGCCAAAATTTGTTCCTCCATGGTACTGTAACAAAATCGGAGTAAAAGCCGGTAAAAATCAGAAAATTTTACCAACATCAGTAAAGATAAATTTGCTTGGAGATATATAGAGGAGAATATATTACTAACCATGTAATAGTTCGCAAAAGAACCACCATTTTGTATAAACCTTGCAACTGAAAATGCCAAGTCTTGTGCAGGTCTAGTAGGAACTGCCCCACCGAATTCTGTATACCTGTAAAGTATGTACAACAAGTCAGCATTAGGAAAGATATGAAGAACAATACAATAAATAATACCCACAGCAATAAATTGTAGGTTGAAGTAGTAGAAGCAACATGTGAGATTTACCAGCCAGTCCAGATTTCTGTCCACATTTTTGGCTTATAGTTCTTGTTTGGAGTAAAGTTTTCACAGTAGAAGCCATTGCAAGTATCGATCTGCCACATAATAAATGACAAGGTGTCAGAGATATAGGGATACCTTGAGTAGTTGAGTCTTCCTTTTTGTAGGGGGTACAAACTTGAAGCTTTTGTTTATTGTTTTTAATGGCAAAATTTATTGGACAGTACAGATTCAACTGCTGACTAAACCAACCCAAATAAATGGACTTTCATGTCCACAGCTTTGGCAAAGATGAGTCTTCAAAACTAAAAATAATGCAGATAGGTGTTCGACGAAATCACAATTGAAGTAAAGCAAATCAAAGCAAACGTGTCCAATACAGCAAACTGATTGAGAAGTTCAGATCTTTAGAATAATGATATGAACTGGGGACAAGCACTACCATGGCTAGGCTATCCAATTAGTTAAGTTCATAACATGCTGTTTAAAAACAGCCACCAAGGAAACAGGGCCACACTAAATGAAAGACAGATATGCAATTATTGTGAGACAATGACTTGAAAACATTGAAAAGAATGAGCAGAAATAGCTTACAATTGGGTCAGGGGCATCTTCTTGCTTGCACATAATCCATGGAACACCCGTGTTGAGACCCACAGCCATTTTAGCTGCCCATTGGGTATAAGATTTACCAGGTGCACCAATTTCCCACTCTACTGGTCCAAATTCATTTTCAATCTGTCAAATCAAATTGGAGAAAAAATAGTCTTTAAATAACTTCACTCTTTGACTGCCCCAATATTTATTTCCTTTGCCAAGAAAAAAAAACACTTTTAAAATAAATAGAAATTGAAGACTGAGTTGAACAAGTTTTTAACCTGAGAAAGAATTATGGGACCTCCCTGAGTCTGAAACAGCCTTTCTGCCTTCATCATGTAGACAATCTTCTGTGTAAATTTTTGCATTTCTGCCTGGAAAATAGTTAATTAAAAATTAAAGTTAGCTAATTTTTTATTAAAAATAAATAAAATAAATAAAAAGGAGCATTATACGTAATTAAAGATTCTCAGTGCCCAACCATGAAAGGACGATTGTCTGTTCTGAAAGAAATTCCGGGAACATATTTCAGCCAAACAGGGAACCCCCTGTATCAGAAACAGAGCAAAAACAGAGTCATGAATATGGCCATATTAAAATAAAAAAGACAAACTTTGATAAGATATTGGGTTCGCAATTTTACCCAAAGTTCCATTCAGCACAAATATAAGGGCCAATCCGGAGATGAACATATAATCCTGCTTGTTGTACAGTCTTGATGAACTTGACCAAATCATATCTATCCTCAAAATAATACTGAAATTTTGAAACGAAAAAATTTAATTGCCAATTTGTACAGAAGCATAGCTATGTTGCATTAGAGAACAGAGAAGTAAAAAAATTACTTTTCCTTGACTTGGTTCATGCCCATTCCAAAACACATAGGTCTGTATCACATCCAAGCCTCCATCTTTGGCCTTCTGAATTAAATCCGGCCACATCTGTAAACCCCACAAATATCAAAATTTGAGCTGATAAAACAATATAGATTTGAATGCCTTGAAAAGCCGGAATAAATATGAACTGCATTGGCATTGATAGTACCTCAGGTGTGCTTCTGGGATAGTGAATAGACCCAGAAATGAGAATCCTTCTCTTTCCATTGACTATAATAGCTCTGTGGTCATAACCCACAGAGGCTAAAGCAGAAGAGAGCCATGAAACCAGAAACAGTAGCAGGAACATGTTGGCCTTGGCCCTCAACATGTTAGAGTTCCACATTGTTTGAGAAAATCAAATGAGACCCAGGAAAGCCTGTCTCAAAACAAGGGCATGGACTTGAATTTGTTTTATCTGACTTTCGGATTTGAATATTGTATATATGGGGATTTGGTTTTGGTTTTTGCACACACACGCTTTCCTTTTGATGCTTTTGATATTTAAAAAGAAGGAAGAAAGAGAGAGTGGCAGAGTATGGATTTGATGGGGTGGAGAATTTGGGAGAGAGAGTTTGGTTTGGTTTGGTTTGGTTTAGTTGCTGAGAGAATGGGTAGCTCCGCAACTGCTTTATAGAGACTTGAGGAATGTAACATTGTAACTATGCAACGGAAAGGGACCCAGTTCTCGGTTTCGGGGCGGCACTTGTTAGATTAAGGAACAAAATTACCAAAAATAAAAATGATTTAAGATAAAATACAAAATACAGAAAACAAAAGAATGGATTGTTCTAGTTCACCAAACCTATTCGAAGTAAAACATCCTTAAGTAAAGAGGGCCAAGAAATTTTACCTACATCAAATAGAGGAGATTTCGAGCTATTACTAAATGGTGTTTTGCACTCACGGGTCGGTTTAATTAACCTTATGAGTTGAGAATTTAATTTTGGGATACATAGTCAATTGCATAGTATTGATGTCAAAAGTGATTGTTCCATAGTTGGTTTGTGGAACTTTTGAATCGGATATGATATCGAACTATACTTTTGAAGGCTATTGATTTTTTCTAATGGTTTTAATTTTTTTCATCTCTGTTATATTTTCACAATTTACATGTAATAATTCTCAAGACTGAGTTCCAAATCCTACAAGGGAAGACTTCCTAGACCAAATAGGAAGGCTAAACAGCAAGTAATGAACTAGGCCTTTTAGGTTGTTTGTTACACTAATTTCCTATTTTAACAAAGGCTATCACCTATTTGAGAGGTGGATTTAATTTTTTCCTAGTATATTAATTATACTCACTCACACGTAACTAGGCTCTACAAAAATTAAGCCTACTTTGAACTTTGTAAACATATGTGGCATTATCTAAAGTAAAAGGATTACGTAAGGAATTTTACTCGTTTAACACAATGAAAGATGCATGTGATGAATGGATTCAAAAATAAAAGTGACCAAATTGGTAGCCTTTCCCTGCAGTCGATTGTACATTTGTCCTCGTCTTTCTTACACAAAGATTCCTAAAGAAACAAATCGCATTATTAACGAGTTCAATTATTTTATTTATGTCCAAAACTAGCTAGCTAGTCGCTTTTATGCTCATAATATATTTGATATGATATAATCTGAAGTTTTAGGCATAAAATTTATGCAAATATAGTCTTCTTAGAAAATGTTTACGGATCGAATTATTGGAGCTTATCCTTGAAGGGCTAGCTATTTAGTTGACCCATAATTTTTTTTGTTTTAATTTGACAAAATAAAATAAGTGATTGTTATATGATCTGGAGTTTTAAATAATTTGAAGTATTATTGCATGCCATTCAAATTGTGAATGATGCGTCTATTTTATTTGACATAAAAAAGAAAAAGAAGGATGCTTCAATTGGTGAGCTAGGCTTTGTCTAAAACATATAAGAAAGCATTGCATAGTAGTGATTGTCCATGCCGGCAAAGGAATCTGTTAAATATTGTTTGAGGACAAGAGGTGGTAGTAAAGAAAAAGAACCATATATTTGTTTGAGAAGAAATTTGGGAATCTGCTTGTTTAGGATTGTATATATAACTCAATTGAAAAAAGAGACCCTACCAAGATCGATTTGGATTTCATTTCAGATGAGGATCCTTTTCTTTTTTCATGTTTATAAGAAATTTGACAATGAAAGATTCTATATTTTGCTTTGGGATAATATGATCATAAAAACTTTTGTTGCCCTTTTCCTTTCATTGCCTTAAAAATCTCTCATTATTAGATCCATTTGCTTGTTATTTTCAATAATACTGTATTATCATCAAAATAAAACTATAACTTATTTTGATTTTATTGTCCTCATTATCCAATCAAATATCTTCTTTCTAAAGCGTAAATGTTTCTATTACGCAATCATGTCCGGATCCAAAGATAGCAAAACGAGATACATGAAATGTTGAAAACTTCATTTTTATGACTCACATCTTGAGCTATCAAAATCTCAGATATACAAAGAGTACATGTAAGACAACACATTGGTGCGATGGTTGTCATGAGCAAATCCAAATAGTCTACGCTGATGTTTAGGAAAGTCAAAATGCAATAGTAAGCTTCGTGTAAAAAAAAATATCACCTTAATTTCGTGAATGATGTTTTGAATACTCTAGATATATATTCCTCTTGAAGAAAATTATTTTCCTTTTCAAAATGTTTCGTTTAAATTATCGAGATCAAATTTTCATCCTGGATGTATATAACATTGCCAATCATGGCATGAGTTATTACCAAAATTGTTGCTTACGTCTAATTAAGTACAAATCTATTAATCCTGTAGATAAGGAGCAATTAAGTTTCAGATCGACCAACTCACAATGTTTGTTGGTCTAAATCGAATACTAAAATGGGTTTCACAAATCAAGAAATTAAATTGCAATGAATTTAATTACCAAATTATTGTAGTGATTTAGTTACTCTTGGTAGCTCATAATGACTTTTTAAGCAAAATCAAGTATGTAAGTAACTTTATACAACAAGTTACGGCCATTAGTTGTTCATTAATTCCCTTGTGGAAGTGAACGGTTTCAAATTTGTGGATGGTGCGAAGCATATTTGTTGGTGCCTACAACAATCAATAGTTGTCAAAAACAGTATTCCTCTTCCTAATTAAAAGTTAGAACATAAGATGCATTGAGTTGGTTGGCGTTTAATTTTGATGTCTAATTGTCTATTATATATAATGGCTAAATGCAATCAGAAGAAAAGTTTCCCAAAGATAAAAGAAAAAAACAAAAATATGGAAGTTGTTATAGAATGGAAGTTTGATAAGGTGACAGTGACCTACCACTGAATAAGTTGACTGTAAGACAATGAGTCCATAATTTTAATTTCAACAAAAATAATGAGAACAATTTCAATTGCATCAATTCAAACTTGTAATTCTTTTCAATATCTTCCTTGAGCTACCTCGAGATCGGTCCAATTTCCGGATCATTATATTTATTTCATGCAGGTCATTAATTATAGGACTACAGTATAATGCATCTAATTAATTAATGTGGCACAAGACTTTATTTCATCAAACAATCAAGATTAGTTATATTTAAAGCTTAAGTTTGATTAATTATTAGAATGCTCATTTGATTCTCGTGGTGATCGAGTTGGTGACACACAGACATGCACAACACTCAAAACTTACTTCTATACACACACAATTGTTGTTTGTACATGATTGTACATTAAGTATTATCTGATATTCTGATAGATAATCCAAGCAAATTAATGGATGCGATTTAAATTATTTTTGTTGGTGTTGTAAACTTCACTACTCAATTTCTAGCTAGGAAGGGTCATCGGCTTTCTCTTAAGCTTCGTGGGTAATGATTTGATCGACTTGCCTAAAAGATGAAAAATAATCGAAAGTTGATATCATGGTGGTGGAGCCTGTTATTGCTTGCTCTAAAATATGATACTAATTTTTATTTATTTTTAGAATAGTCATATATATACAGGTTATTAAACAACGGACAAATTAACGTGATTTACTAGTAATTAACTGGTATTTGTAATTGTCTTGTTTCATACTCTTATATTTGGAAGGAATCCACTCGCTAGCTAAAGAGATTAAGAGAAGACTTGTGTTTTAATTAAAATACTTCATGACATGGGCAGAATAGGTTAGATTAAAGAGATCGATAGGACATAAATATTTGCATTAATACTTTGCTTGTTAGGTGTTTAGACTTTCAAAAAGTGACCCGTGTAAATAATTCTTGTCCTCCTCTAACCTCTAACTAGAGGCCGTGATCGATATGCATCTTTCTGTGTCGTCGAGCACACGTACTTCATGTTTTCTTAGGATGAAAACAAGAGCAAAGAATGAATATATCTAATTAATAATATATCTCTGTATGATCACTAGTGTACGTGCTTTGACTAATTTTAAGATATAAAAAGAATATAAAGGATTTTTTAAATTTTTTTTATTTTTTTTTTTTTTTTTTTTTAAAAATATATCATTATTTTATTAATTTTTATTTATTTTAAAATATTTTTAATATTTAATTTAAATTTAAAATATTAATTAATTTATAATTACTTTTAAAATTTTAATTGGTGAAAATAAAAATTGTTAGTTTTTGTTTTTTTTTTTTTTTTTTTTTTTTAGGTTTAAAAGTTTTAAAATTTTTTTTAAAATTTTAAAAGAGGTCCCCCCATGAATATATTAACATTGAGTGGTTGATTTCTTGAGATGGTAATTAAAATTAATTTACTAATTACTTCGTTCTGGTTCAGTGAGGGAAACACTACGTACTATGTTTGCATCCTCTTTTTTTTTTCTTGTTTGCATAGTTGTTTATGATCACTTCTATCTTATGCGTTGCGCATACGGCATACCTAACAAAATCCTCCGGGTAGGAGAAAAATTGGTCCCAATGTCCAAAAGTACGTGGTGAGATGGCTGCTATCTAGCTTGTCATACAGCTTCATTTCGTAGCACAAACTATAATATGGAGGGTCCCAAAGATTCCTTAATTTGTAATAGATTTCATAATGTTGCATTACCCAAGTTGATTGTTTTTTTAAGTCGATCAGCTTTATATCAGGCTTTCATTAATTTGTTTATATTTCTCTGCACTCACCATGCTAGCCACCGTTTTATATGAATCTAAAAAAAATAAAAATCTTTAGCACACGGCGTGCATATATACGATACAATTTAAGATGTTCAATATACATTAGTATTTTTTTTCTTCTAATCTTTAAACTGCTCGGATTGCATATGTGTATCTTTTAAAAAAATGATAAAAAGAGTTTTAGTTGTACGTGTACGTTTACCCCATCTAAATTCACTCCCGATTCTTTGCCATACATATATAGCACAGGGGAGGCACCTCCTGGCTCTGGCCAATGTATATCCTTCCAGGCATTTGGCTAAGATCGATGAAGAGGAGTAGCATATATAACATCTCCACTGTGGACCAATAATGAAGGTTAATTTAATTGTGGATAATAACGATTAGCGTACGTATGATGATCGATTTGTAGGCTAATCCATCGCTCTCTTTGTGAGCCGGGCCCATCTATACTGTCCCCTGAAGTTGAACACGTCACGTTTTATATAATTATTAATTCGAAACCCTAAAGCAACGCCCAAACTCTGTCATATCCAGTACCATTAAGTCGTTAATATATCCTTTCCAAAACCGAAAGCATCCATGCACTGAATCTGCACGTTGATCAAATCTGGCTTTTCCTAGCTCATAAGGATAAGTTGCCCTAGAAGTCCTAGAACTAGTTGATCCATCTTAGATATTATCTGGGAGTCAGCTGGGACCCTTAACATATATACAGGACAAGCTTCCTATTGCATGCTCTCATGCAGATGATGAAACATATATAACTGCGACGATGATAGGGCACTAGGGCAGCAAATAAGAAATCTATCACTGAACGTTTAAGGTTCACCAATTAAAAATAAATAAAAGGAGGAGATAAAGGGAGGCTTGGCCGGCCATTGGGCATGCAATTAATTAGTGCAGATCGATTAGGGCAGCTGGTTTTGTTTCTTGTTGTGGATGGGTTTGCCAACGTTGCAGATATGAGGGCCATATTGGTTCGGTAATTATCCACACTTCTGGGTTCTGTGGGGTGCCGTGGGATCCACATCATCCTTAATACTCAATTGCTTGGATGAAGGGAAAAGGAAACCAGCTGGTGCAGCTAGCTAGCAAGGTTGATGATAATGTGCTGCTGTCTCAACTCTCAAGCAAACCATCTCGATCCCATTTCTCACCTAAACCATCCGTCGATCGAGAGTTGTTTTGATCCAATTTGATGGAATGTTGATGGAAGTACCTTAACGAACATTTTGGTTTTCGAGCTTGAATACTACTTTGATCAAAATTTTAGCATCAACGCTAATTTTTGTGATCGCTGAAACTTTAAATATATATTACTATTTTTTATTTAATATTTATAAAAATAAAAAGGATTGCAACTAATCTAGAAGGTCTTAGAATTTTGGTTCTTAATTGGCTCTCCGGGCATTTCTGAATTTTTTGTTTTTGGTCAACTAAATTTTTTTAACTAAATATTTGTTTTTTATTCTGATTTGCCTAACTTTGAATAAAAATGACGAGCCATTCTTATCATATCGAATTGTAATGTGTTTGAACGAGGACCATGCATGATAGTCACAGTTTCAATTATCCATGACTCCCGAGTCATATATGATGTTATACGTACGTACGAAAAGTCATATATGTACATTACACCACATGATGCGTATGATTGAGGATCAGTTGAAGCTAGCAAGCCATCTAAATCCTAATGTCTACCACATTCATCCTTGTTATATATCCTTATAGTCTAGTTTGGACAACCACCTAAAATATTCAATGCATGTCCTTTTTCGAGTTCCTTTCCATTTGATTAAAATGTTAACATTCAAATAATATAATAGTTCTTTGCCAAAAAAATAATAATATAATAGTTCGATAACATAATATATCAGACACTTCGATTACAAGTGTCATAAGTGCATGTCATTCTCAAATTTAATAGAATTTGAACTATATGTAATATTATTAGAAATTCAGAATAACAATTTAACAACATAATATACGAACAACGTAATTTTATAAACACGCACACACACACATATATATAACGAGGTAGGGCATGCTTATCCAGTAATGTTTGGCAGGTCCACGTACATCCTAATTGGCAGTATAATTTGAACTTTGGTGCCGCCCATTCATTCATACATGTTATTCCAAATTGAAGTGACAAAAGAGGTTTTTAGGTTCTGTCAAATATGTTGATTAAAAAGCAATATATACATGGGGCCAGAAAACAGAAAGCCAATAAACGGTTGAATATCGCAAAACAAAGTAGTAGTATCTTAATAAATTGATGTGTAACAAAGGTAGCTTGAAAAGAAAATTATCCATAGTGAATGACATATTTGACTCGACAACTATATATTTTAGTATTATTAGGATATCCAATAATTAGTATTATTAGGTATGCAAATTGAAGCTCAAACCGACTAGGTAAGTAAATTTCTCCGTTCTTGGTTAGTTATAGGATATCCAACTGCTCAACTTAATTTCCTAATTGACATTGAAAGGTTGAAAAATACACCAATTCATTTAATTTCACCCAACCAACTCCCCATCCATGATCGAGTCTCCAATAGTCGATCTAGAACTAGTTTTTGCTTTCAAATTTATTGACAAAATAACTGAATTTTTTTACGTTTCAGTAGTCCAGCAGTACCTACCGGCCACTTTCCCAACTAATTCAAATGCAAAGTTTTAGTTATAATATAGGAGAAGTTGGCAACTTGGCTCAATCTCCCTATGTCATGCTAGCTTTTGTTGGTTAAGTTGGGACCAGACCCCTGTCTTGGCCGGTTGCAATTGGATCAAAACCAACCAACCACCTATGGTATGGGGTAATGGAAAATGGGTTCATCCGCTTTCTTGATGCTTGACCAAACCTACCACTTCACGTCTCCTTTGATGACATGTTGTGTAAACAACTTTGGTGGTCGAATTTGATCAGCCGGATGAGATGGAAGGTTCGAACTCTGGTCTTCGGTGTATGCACTCTCGATCTATTATTCATATTAGATCGAGTTTTGAGTAGTAATAGATGGAGAGTGCTGATATATACCAAGGCTCAGACCACAATTTAATATATGCTAATTCTTCATCATAAACTAATACATGAAACATTATATATAGCCGGTTACGTGGGGCTAATAAGATGTCAAATACATCACATATATGTAGATAGAACAAGCTGTCATTAATTGTTTGATATTGAAATTACACGAAAATCTTATAGACCTTTCTTTAAGGGATAAGAAGAAAAGAAAGCCTTTTAATTTTGATCCATTCCGAGTCATGCAGTAGATGGAAGAAGAAGAAGTGGAGGAGCTAGCTAGCGAGTTCCTTATCCTGTGTGTTTTCATAAGGTGATGAATTTGATTTGACACATATGATGGGCCTATATATGATAACCCTTTAAACTCTATCCAATATTGATTCTTTTCTGTTTAATCAGGCTGCCACCACTATCCACAATCTTACATTTTAATCCAATCCTTTACAACAGTGAACAACCGGCCTCTACTTTACATGTACAAATATATAGAGCGAGAGAGACTCGATTGTCGATCGTGAAGTCGATCTGCACTCTTCAATATTTTTCGTAAGTAATTCAATCATCATAATTGTTTATTTTTTATTTTTTACAAGAGTCATTTCTACAAAAAAAAATCAGTCAAATCAGATTACCGATTAGATATTTGATTACCCTTGTCCAGTTTTGAACCACAAAATCGTCCCGAGCCAAGCATATATATGGGCCTTCTCTACTAATACGTGCATTATTTAATTGAATAAACATGGCCTTTGTGCATCTACCACCTACTATAAAAAAAGCACTGGGTTTTTTCATTTTTAAGGCCCAATTATTAAGAAAATTCCCATTGATCAATCTTTCTGAGGCATGAAATTAATACAATTTTTTTTGAAAGGGTATACGTCAATTGTATTATTAATAATAGGAGTTAAATTATACATTGCAAAATACCTAAGTCAGCGACAAAAAGAACTATTATATATGCAGTACCAAAAAAAAAAAACTAAAATCAGGAATAAAAATTGAACTAAAGCCCCAAGTTCTTTGCACACATATATACTAGTTATGATCTGCATGCCTTGGCTACCATAATTGGTAATTGCGATGCCTTAATGTAGCTTTTTGACTCTTGCCATATTCAACATGTTCATCGTGAACGAAATGTAGTTGCTGAGATCTTGGCAAAGGATAACATTAATCTTCCTAGAGGAACTGTGTTCTTCAATAGCCACCCTGCTCAAGCTTCTCCTGCTGTTTTTGATGATATTTCTGGTTCTGGGCGTCTGAGGTTTAAAGGTCTTAGTAGACCTGTTAGCTAGTTTCTTGTCTGTTTTGGCTTCCCTTGTAACCCAAAAAGAAAGAAAGAAGAAGCTCTCTGCACATTACTACGCAAACACACAAGTAGCCAATGAATCCAACAACAGTCGCTTCACTAGTGCAGGAAAGACCTCTACAGAATAAGCAAGCAACATAGGCCCAAAAAGAACTATAGGTAGGCTCAAGAAGCTTAAGCCCATCAAAATCATCAAGCCCCAAATACCATACAAATAGAAGCACATACATGCAGCCTTGAGTGATGAGAGGCCAGACTTGAATTAATACAAAAATAACTACAAAATCAATTACCATTCATTTCTCCAATATGAAAACATACTAAATGTCTAAACCACGATTAAATATAGCTTGATCAGACGGTAGTTGACTTGTCACCTTAGAGAATGGTATGAAACTAGAAAATTATCCACAATATAGGTCAATTCTCTAGAAGGATCTAATGACACTCATTCAAGAGTGTAATTAGAATAAGTCAACTCTCCAAAAAATCATTAAACCAGAGTTAGTTGGCTATCCTTAATTGTGGTTAATTACAGATTTTATAGTTATTTTGGAAATTTTTTCAGAAGTAACTCTTAACATTCTTTTTTTTTGGACAGAAGTAAATCCTAACATTTTATAACATACATATCTCATTAATTTGTGTCATTTTAGGGATATAATCCAATCACTTCATTGAGAAATTGATTCCCTTACCTCAAATGGTGCTACTCGATCTGGGGCTAATATTACCACCCCCAATCTCAACCCCACAACTGGCCTACAGTAAGTTCCAGATGCCGTCTGATTTATATGTGTAGAAACTTTGCATTGGTCAAACACTCTCTGTTTGTTGTTGAAAGGTCCCGAAATTGAAAAACGTGGACAAGGAAAACGTCGGCCCATATATTGTTCTTGCAGTGGGAATGCACGTACATTAAGTCGGTAACTGAAATTCGTATGCACATTATTTCAGACTAGAAATATCCGCACACCCTATGGGTGTGGGAGTGGAGGTAGTTACCTAAAGAGTGGGTAGTTATGCAAACTTTTTCTTTATTTTTTTAATTCTTTTGCTATTTGTAATTTGTCATTTTTATCCTTACTGATTAATTTGTTTTCAAAGTATTTTAATATATAAGGGGTATTAACGTAAAAAAAATCTGTTATGGTTGACAAAACCTCTTCTCTTAAATATAGTATAGATGAATTGCAATTCGAATTTTGGTCCACTGCATGAGGTACCATGTGAATGGATTCTCTACTTATTTCCTTACCTAAAATAGCACTACTGTCTAGCTATATGCCTATATAACTACCCCAGCATTGGAGAAGAATACACAAATCAAATTCACCAACTCAACTTTCGTTCACATATCATCATCATCGTCATGGTTTCCCCGATCTTCTTCTTCTTCTTCGTGTTTTCTCTTATTCTTTCATGTTCCTATGCTGGACATCTGCAAGACTTCTGTGTTGCAGACTACGCAGCTCCCAAAGGCCCTGCGGGCTACGCTTGTAAAGACCCTGCAAAGGTTAGCGTAGACGATTTCGTCCACTCGGGCCTTGGGGTTCCCTCTAACACTTCCAACATTTTCAAGTTTGGATTCACAGCTGCATTTGCTTCTAACTTTTCTGCTCTCAATGGACTCGGCGTTTCCGTGGGTCGCTGCGACATTGAAGTTGGCGGAGTTGTCCCCATCCACTCTCACAGCGGAGCTACGGAAGTGGTGGTCATTGGGGAAGGGAGTTCGATAATTGGCGGGTTCATTGCCTCGAACAACAAGGTTTATCAAAAGATTCTGAACAAGGGTGATACAATGGTTCTTCCTCAAGGCTTGTATCACTACTTTGTTAATCAGGGTAAAATTCCGGCGGTTATATTTGTTGCTTTCAGTAGCGAAAGCCCAACCGTGCAGCTTTTGGACACTGCACTGTTTAAAAACGATTTGGCTACTGATATCATAGCAAAGACTACATTACTTGATCCTGCTCAGATTCAAAAACTCAAAAGACGTCTTGGTGGTACTAATTAATATATATTTTGATGTACCAAAAGTAGTAGCTAGGAATCTTATTAGTTATTACATAACAATTAATGATATATTAATGTCTTTTAATTTCTTTTCGATCGATCAGCACCTTTTGCTATATTGCATTGTGTTCTTATTAATTGCTTCACGTACCTTTTATATTCAATTATCATTTTCATCCATAAAAAGTTACAATTAAGGCCATAATTTATAGGGGCATAAACCATATTAACGAGACCCTACACTAGCTAGTTAGTTCAACTTTAAAAACATAAAACTAGTTTCTTTTTATTTAACATAAAACTAGTAAATTAAATCGCCTTTTCCTCCAAAAACAAAATGTAAAACAACTATAATAATATTGGGTTGTGACAGTTGTGTGCTTATTCAATTTTGAATTTAGACAATTGTGTGGTGATCGCATTCTATTGTGGAATCAACTAAAAAAGACCTATTGTGTGATCGATAATTCTTGATCAGGTATAGGTCAAGAAATGAAAACAACCAATAAAGAAAAGGGAAAAGGAGAATCAAAACATAGATCAGCTCTATATGATTATATTCTGTGAAGACAAATCAAAACATAGAATCAAATGAAAAATAAGTAGATAGGCTCACACATACGCATGATGTAATGTCCACTACAAAAACAGAGTAAGACTTGTAAGGTCATCACACATACGCAAGATTCTTGAGTAGTTTTAATGGTGGCCTAGCCTGGGCTGCATGTACAGGGGAAAAAGAGTACGTAAGACTTGTAAGGTCTTGAACCATATATAGCTTGACAATTAATATTTGGCTCGAACTCAATTCCCACATCTAGATAATCGAGGTGGAGCACCTTGGGTGAGGATGATAACGTTTCCACCGGAATAGATCGATGGAGACCTATGATATGTGTGTTGAAAGGTTTTCGGAAATCGGAAACAGAAAGTCAGTATAGTTAGGATGATCGACTTGTGCATGACTTATTCAAGGCGTATGTTCAAGGGCAAGACAAATCCAAGGTGATTATTGTACGTTCGTGGCTAACAATTAATTAATAGGTGACTGTTTCGATCGGCTTTCAACTCTTTTTTCATCTTGACAGAAGAAAAAGTTTAAATTAGAAAAGTCCTGCACGTAGAATAAACAAGAGGTAAATTAGAAAATTCACGCACCTAGAATTTTCGTCTTAACAGAAGGAAAGCTTAAATTTTACCTTCTTTTTTTTGCCATAATATTTTTTTTTTACCTTTCTTATTGGCAAAAAAAAAATCCTTTTTGGGTTGGGAGCTTTCTAAAATAAACAAGGCCTATAATTTTTGTCTTATAGAAGAATTGGCAAAAAAAAAAAAAATCCTTTATGAGTTTGGAGTTTTCTAAAATAAACAAGGGATAAGTTAGAAAATTTGCGCATCTAGAATTTTCATCTTAACATAAGGAAAGCTTAAATTTTACCTTTTTTATTGGCAAAAAAAAAAATCCTTTTTGGGTTGGGAACTTTCTAAAATAAACAAGGCCTAGAAGAATTGGCAAAAAAAAAAATCCTTTATGAGTTTGGAGTTTTCTAAAATAAACAAGGGGTAAATTTTTTTTTCTTTTTGAGGTTGGTATCCAAATTGGTACCTGAAGTATCATGGTCTGGACAATTTGGTACCTGATGTAACAAAATGGACAATTTGGTACCTATACTTATCTTATGTCTTCCCATTTGGTACTTTTGTAAAAAAATTTGTTAAGTTGATCTACTTTTAGGGGCAATTTTATATTTTCAGTCTCATCTTTCTATAAAATTCACCTAAAAAAGACATCATAATTTATTAATTTAATTTTCAACGGCTTGTATTTAAAGTAAATTTTATTTATTAATCCTAAATCCCAAAAAAAAAAAGAAAAAAAAACACCAAAAATTATTTAAAAATATATATCTATTGCAACAGTGTTTTATTCGTAACTCTTTAAATATCAACTCATTTTTTTATAATTCTTAACACCAAACTTCGCCCATCTCCTCTAATAATAATTACAATAAAAAATTTATTTACTTAATTTTTATATTTTAAAAAAATTATTATAGAGTATTAAAATAAACCAAACAAACAAAACTATAGCACCCCCAATATTTGGGGACTGAATGGTCGAAAATACTCCTGAAATTTGAGGTACATGCATGTCATGTGACTAACTTAATAGATTTTTTTTACGGAAGTATCAAATGAGAAGATGAAGGATAAGTATAAGTACCAAATTGTCTACTTTGTTACATTAAGTACCAAATTGTCTAGACAATGATACTTCGAGTAACATTTTTTTTTTTTTTGGACAAACCATTTTGGGTATTAACCCGCATATGTATATATGCTATTCGTTCTACATGACTAGGGCAGGAGTACGTGGGAGCACCAGGAAATCCATCACATCGCTTTCTCAAAACTATCGAGAGGATTAACATGGCTGCTGTTACGTTGAGCAGTAGTTCTTGCTACAACCTCGTTTCACTTGATTTTAGTAGACTGGCCGGGGAGCAAGTCTTCCTTTAGATGTTATGTTTTTGATTCTCGATAAGTTGTTTGAACCGGCCCACAGATCATCATGTTCGTTTTAATGCCGTCTGCAAGGGATGGAATTCTCTTGCAAAAGATTACTATAAAAATTCGACACGGGGATCTCATATACTAGCTAGTTCCCATGCTCATGATCCTTAAAGAACAATTCGAAGGAAAGCAAAGAGGAGGAGCACTGTACAGTGTTTCTGAAGAAAGAGTCTACAACCATTTCCAGTTACAGATTCCCATTACTAATCATTATGAGACCAAGAGTTACTATTGCGGCGCTGGGCATGGTTGGTTGGCCAGAGTTGTTCTTGTTAGCATAAATCCAGAATATTATCAATCAATCACAAAAGCTTTAGATACATTATACATGTCAGTAAGTTTGATATAGGGTGAGTGAGTTCGTGTCACATACCTTGAGCCGATGAGGAAGACATGTTGCCAGTGAAGATCTTCTGTATTTCTCTAGCCTTAATTAGCACTCTCTATGGGACAAGTTTTCTGTATGCTTAAAATAATGATAGAGAATACAGGGACCTTCACTTTATATAGGAACATAATATCTAGGTCTCTCCCATAAAGAGAATCCTAGTATTAATCACAATATATTTCCTATACATATAAGATATACAAGTTTCTAATGAAACCATGAATAGGATCTTAATATCTGTGATTTCCAGATTTCAACAGATTACAAGACAAGATCTCATATACAATCTCATTGCTTATGACACAAGTTAAATGCTAAATCATTGTTAAGTAAACTGAATAACATTGATGAGTTCACCTTATTCTTACAGTTCTTAGTCCGTTAGACGAGTTCAACAAATTGCCAAAACCCCCAAAATTACGTACGTATCACTCTCCTGAACCCTTTCAAATCAAAAGGGGCATCCATCGCTCTCCCTCATTTTCCGTTAGGAGAATATTACTTTGGACAACCCACAGATTCGCGACAATATATATAATATGAAGGTTGTTTTGTCTGCTGATCCGATTTTGAATCCGGACAATTATGTGGTGATCGTGTTCTGCGGGACGTTGATTTCGACGCGCGCTTGCTTTCACCAAAGGAGAACCAAAGTCTTGGATTTGGGTTGACAGATCTAGGTGCACTGGTGCTATATTTTATGAAGGAGAACGACAGGATAGGATTTGGGTTAAGTGCAGATCTAGGTTTACTGATGCTATATTTTATAAAGGCCGAGGATATATATGCATGCCTTTGTACGTTCTGGATGCTTTTAGGTATATCCTCAAGGCTTTGTAGATTCTCAAATGATTATGTCATTCGAAGTTAAAAGCTCCAGAGGTTCCCCCAAGGCAAGCAACTTATATATCCCAATATTCTCATGAATTAATTTCAGCATATCTTGTGGAATCAACTAAGGGAGACTTACTGTGTGTTCGAAGATTCTTTGAAGGAGAAACCAGTAGTAAGTTTATGGTTTGCAAGTTGGTGTTGGACGACGACAACGGCTTCGTTGTGGGAGAAGTTGAGGTACAAAGTATTGGAGACGATGCACTGTTCTTAGGTGATAACAGTCCGTCGGTGTCTGTTTTGGCTTCGAACTATCCTGGGTGTCAACCCAATTGCATATACTTCACCAATAACAAAGTGCCGTTGGATATGGGTATTTTCGATTTGGAAGACAAAACCATCAAGCAACTTTGCCCTCAAATTGCTTGGGATGATGAGCACGTGCTACGCCCACTTTGGATTACACCAACATTTAAATTTAGTGGACTCTTCCATTTCACCTTAAACTTATGTTGAACATATCTAGATCTGTATTCTTATGTCTCACTCGAATTTGGAGGTTTTTTTTTCACGGGTGCCCTTAATTTTACTATAGTGTTTGAAGCTTAATTATATTGGTGAGCACCTGCAACTCTATATATAGTATATTGTTATACTAGCTATGTTTTTGTCACTTATCAATTTATCATCACTAGTTTTTTTTTTTTTGGGCCAAGTATCATCACTAGTTCACTACAACCTTTTATTAATTGTTTACGTAATAGCTTCTCAAAATTTGTGATTATTTTGTAGCCATATTTTCACTCTACAGTTAAGTATGTACATTTTTGATCGGATAGTGGATCCAAAGCTATGAAATTTGGGCATAATTATTCGAACAAAAATGAAGAATATCAATTTTTTTTTATGGAGGACTTAATTTTTTTTTTGTTGCTAAAAATCATTATCTTTTTTGGAAAAGGACTTATTCCTTATAAGTTTGATTATAGACGTTACGCACCATCAAATTTCTGATGATGCAATATTGTGCTCATAATTTGCAATTGGCAAGCAACATAACTATTTTTTGTTACAGAAGATCGAGAAGGAACACATAATCCGCTCCTTCTTTGTAGAGAATTAGAAATTAATGAGTTTTCACAATCGCTTTATTATTTATAACAATTGGATTGTGGAATAATGAGGTGACAGTCTTTGAAAAAACTCACTTGAATCTAGCTAATAAGTCCTTATATATAAAGTCTTCAATTTGGTGAATGACTTTACCTTGACCTCTATTATATATATGTACAAGTACAACCCGCCCGCAATAGCAGTAGATCAAAGGCATTCTGCTTTCTTAAAACCCTATATATCGAGGAAACCTCATGTTCTTTCGTTCTGCAGACTGCAGGGCACAAAATCGTATATTTTGGCTTTCTCTTATCTACATGAAAACCAAGAAGAGTGGGACGACCTTACTTAGGTATATTTACATCTTTTAATTAAGTGTTTAATTTGATTTTCCTTGTGATCCATCTTGTTCCTTTTTGATTGAATTAAATGCCTTCTATATACTTTTTTAACCAGGTCGTCTAATAGGAAGATTAGGCTGAACAATAAGAATCAGAGGATTAACATGGCTGCAGATGTTGCAGTAGAATGCGCATCAACTCTTCCAAGAGATGTTTTGTTTTTGATTCTCGATAAGTTGTTGGATCCTATTAAAATAGCATGTGGACTTTGTGGCTCAACGGTTTGAGTGTTTGCATGTAACCTTGTGAGGCTCAAATCCCATTGGATGCAATGAGGTTTGTTTTGTTTTAATTACAAATTTGCTTTGAAATGACAGAAATGACCTTAGGTTTTAACAGTATTAGTGGCCGAGGTATCAAAATGCTAACGGAAAGAACTTTGTAAATGCCAAAATTTAATGGAAAATTCTAATATACATCACTGCATAGCATGCGCCTTTTTAAAAAAATGCAATTGCATTTTTAAAATGCAATTGCCGTTTGAAAATGTGAAACTATACATTAAAACAATGCAATTGCCATTCCAAAAAATACAATTGTCATTCTAAAAATGCAATTGCCATGTCAAAATGCAATTGCATTTCAAAATAATTAGTTTTACCTTTTTGAACAGCAATTACATTTCAAAAAAAGAGCTGCATAATATGCAGCTCTGTATATTAGACTTACCCAAATTTAATAGTTGAGTATGATATTGAAGTTGGCCTCATAGTTTGGGAGGTTTTTAGTAATTAATCTTTGTTTCTATCCCTTTTGTGATAAATTAAAGTTTATATGTTATGCACCCACTATTTTGCTCTTCCCAATAGAATGACATATATCTGCTACAGAAGAAATAAACCAACCTACAGTATATAAATTTGGTTCAGAGGCCGGCCAGAAACAATCAGTACTGGTGAATCGTGAATATATGGGAGGCTGAAGATTGAATATAGCGGCGGATCTCCAATACTATGCTAGCTGGTAAGTTTCGACCTTTCTTAATTTCTTTTCTGCAACCCACATGCATAATAATCAGTCTCTGTCAGTTTTTGCTTCAAAGAATCAAAGTATCCCCGGTGTCGACCAAATTCAATATACTAAAAACTAAGATGATTCACTACATATATAAATTTGTAATCCCTGATCTTGATCCATTTTGAAGTACCATGTGATATGGGTACATATATATATATCTTCAGGTTAAAGAACGGAACCATTACACGACATTACCCTTCAATATTTTGGGACAAGCACCTGCAAGTTCTGCTTTAGATTACTCCACAATTTAATGGACTCTATTAGCTAGCTTCCACTTCATCTTAGTTACTAGAATATGCAACTCGATCTGTTTGTTAATTATATGTTGAACAAACTTACAATATAGAGTGGCAAATATCTCTGTTTGTCTTAGATAGTCACTACAGACTTAGATTAGGGTTACTCTACTCTATGTGTGCATTGTGCAAGGATTTATTTTCACTTCCAGTCCTGTACCGGCTGTACCTACCTGCTTCAACATCCTGTTTTTCTGTTATATATCTTTGATCCAGCAAATTACTATCAAGAACTCTGCCTCTTTGTTTTGACTTATTGAAGATATATATATATATATATATATATATATATATATATGTCATCTCAACCCAAAATCTTAGCTCCCAAAGCATATTAGGCTTGAACTACAATAATTTGTTTAAAGTTAAAACAGAAAAAAGCAAAAAATCAATCATGATGGGTTTGTTTGGATCATGTCGACATACCATGCATGGACCACAGCAGCGCCTCACGGTGCGTAGTACTGATGATGGGGTGAAGTCGTGAAGAGAAATGGGAGAAGGCCGGGCTAGCTGCTGGGAGCTCGGGGAAGATAATAATAAGGCTAATAATAATCTTCTTTCTTATGACTGTATACTGTACGTTTAGTAAAAAGGAGTGCTGTTATCAAATAAGTAATAAGTAAGACAAAATGTATCATTTAAATACGACGACAATATCGCATGTGAATAAATTTTTGTATTCGTCTCAAAAAAATAAAATAAAAAATACGACGACAATAACTGAATAAAAAATATATATTGATGTTTAGTTTCAAAAAAAAAATCATAAATAAATAAATTAGAAGTTCACCTAGCCTCTCACCTCACTAGTAATATTGTGATTTATACCATCCATATTTTACGTTATCTTCAAATATTATTCCTGCAAAACATTAGTTATATTGACAATTGGTCATTTCATAACCGAAATTATCATTTCAATTTTGTCCAATAAACTACATTTTTTTAAGGGAAGTCTACAAAGATTAGATATATAATAAGTTTCCGACGTCAAAGCTGATTAAAGATTAATTGTCATCTCGGAAATAATATATATATATATATATATATATGTATGTATTGCCCATATAACGTATCTAGGGCACGAGATCGAGATCTATAGAGAGTGAGTTTGGGGCCTTCGCCATTGAAGAAAACTGTCGTGTATTATATGCTATCATATGATCCGAATGACAATGGCAGGCATGGACCTCATGCATGATGATATATATTGATATATATATATATATAGTTATATATATATTATGGTCCCTCAAATACTGAGGCAGGCTAATATGAAAACTACACATTGGACGCACACTAGATTAGTGACAAGAAAGGATATACAAGATAATTTTGTTGACAAAAGTCCCAATCAATGTGTTGCAGCCTCAACAGGGCCAACATGTACAGGAGTGAACCATAAGCCGCATACGTAGCTTGCCTCGTGATCATAAATTATTCTGTGCTTCTCAGCTCTGATCGATATCCAAGTTTGATCCATTCGATATCATATATATATGTGACTACGTAAACTACTCCATCTGACTCGATTGAAATTCTTATACGTATCTTCCTTCCTTATCGTTGTTTGATTTGTTCTAATTGAGTAATTGCCTTCATAGGAATAATGGATATATTCCTGCTCAACCATTAATTCATCAGATAATAGATGCAGCACACACGTACCTAACAACACAAAGATTCTCTACATGTTACTTGAATTAATGCTAGCTATTGCAACCCCATTTAGGGTTGACTATGTAGAGAAATATTACTACCACTATACACGGTATATGCCTACTTCATAATTACTCAAGAATTAAGTTTCGGCTTACTTGGGATATTTAGATAAACATCCTTACCATTTATATTTTACAAGGTCTGATCCTTTGACTCTTTTCTTATTAGATTTGATCCAACATTAAATTATAGATGCCACATTGGATATCTTTCTTCCATATTTTTGAAATTATTTACAGAATGTGCCATTATCAGAATATAAATCAACATTTAATTTAAATCCCTAAATTTAAGTTTATTATTCAAATTTCCATTATTATTAGTCATGTAATAAATTTCTACATTTAATGATATCATTCAAAATTTTATCAAAAGTCATTTGTATCTAAATTTAAGTTTATTATTCAATTTTTTATTAAATTTATTTATTTACACGAAATTTTAAAAAAAAAACCAAACAAAATAAATGTGCACGGATTAAGGTGTAGGTATGTAATTAAACCCTAAAAAGTTAATTACCTATATTTATGTAGGTAAACTATGACTAATTAATTAATATCGATTTCCCTCAAAAAATTAATTAATATCGATAGGTAGTTTACTTAGATTAGTGTAGGTAATTTATCTTTGTACTTTGTAGGTAAATTAATTTATTAATAAGTGGTGTAGGTAAATTAATTTAATAATAAGTCGATGTAGGTAAATTATAGGTAAATTATAGGTAAATTACAGTTAAATTATAGGTAAATTATACATAGTTGTAGGTAATTAAATTATGTATGAGTTTTCCGTCTATGTATTATAGGTAAATTATGTATGAGGATCTGTTTTTATATGTAGTTGTAGGTAATTAAATTAACAATTGATCTTTATGCTACAGTACATCCTTTCAAATTTAACAAGATACGAAACTAAGAGTAACGAGAAAAAGTATATAATTTGAAATCAATATGCATCAACATCAATTATTTATACCAACATAAGCAAAGACAATATCTATACCACAACAAACTACGAAATATGTACCTATTAATAATATACTAAAAAAAAATATGAGACATACCTTGAATGTTGAAGAAGATAATCAAAGAATTGTAAGAACCGAAGAACATACAATATATACAGAAAACAAACACTATGAAGAGATGAAAACAAATCCTAATAAATAGTACTATGACTACTATCACATGAAATCTAAAATGTAGTGTTAAAATTAAAACAAAATCATTATAAATATAATCGAGACTCAATTATAGGGAGGGAATAATTTTATTTCCAAATGAAAAAAGTCAATGTGTGTTTAATGTTTAATTTTAATTTTTAACTTATGATATTTAAGTTAAATGACATTTTGGGTATAATATAATTTGTCGAGCTGACTCATCGAACCTAAAATGGAAACAAATCTATGTGACTCTTGGTCAAAGGACTAAATCTAGGAAAGAAAAAACAGCTGAATTTTAATTAAAAAATCAAAAGTGGGAAGGGCTTTATTCTAATTTCTCCTTAATTTTTCTGCGGTGATTAGAGACCAGATAGTCATTTGCTTTAGGGTAAAATCCAGATATGTGCAACAACTAGCTAGCAAGCTACGTACACAGATGGTGGGATGAATTGACCCTAATTCACTCGATCTTCTTCTTTTTTTGAGAAATGACCCTAATTCACTTGAGTGAAAGTAATATTTAACTTTACTGTTTATATATATATTTTTTCTTTTTAACTCTAGAGACAATTAATATGCATGTTTGAGAAATTGTCGTTTATAAATGAAGTAAGAGAAGGTCGATGAACGTACATACACATAACCATATTCTGTTATAAACTTTTGATTTTGACACTGATTCATATATCTATGTGTTTAATTAAGATTTGAATCTAAGATTTAAATTAGATTGATCACGCATGTGGATTCCTATATGGGAGAGAAAATGTTCATAACTAACAAAGCCTTCTTTAATTTTCTTTATGTTTTGCAAAATGTAAGAGATATTACCCATGAAAGAGAGCTAGGGTTTTCCATATTTTCTAGTATGACAGAATACTGCATGATGTTGTACAACGTACAGTAGATCTTGATGGTCCAACGGTCCAACCACTAACTACGATTATATATATAGAACTTCTTTTGTTGATAAATTGATAGCATGCATTTCTTACTGGAAGTGTTATCCGTAAAGATTGGCTCTCTCGTTTCATCAATTAAGCAAAGACAAAACGAAATATATAGTAGATATTTCTTAGCCTAATATAACAAATTATGGAACAAGAAAAATCATAGAACGCACAGTAACATGAATGACAACAGCAACAGTACCCTGCAGTTTACTTCCTTGGGAAAATCTCTCTCTCTCTCTCTCTCTCTCTCTCTCTCTCTCTCTCTCTCTCTCTCTCTCTCTCTCTGGGGTAATTTGAGAAAGAACATACATACAAAATAATGAAATAAATAACTTGGATTTTTCTTTCGATCCCATCTCCTATTTTTCCCTACCAATCGACAAACAGCAGGTTGTTATACGTACGTAAATATGACAGAGATTTGGAGCAGATGGCCGGCCGGGGAAAAAAATACAATTATTAATGCATGTGAGGGCCAAGCTAGGGACCCAAGTTTTAAACTTCGATGACCTCAAAAATGCTAAACAGATTTTTTTTTAAATGTCATGATAAGAGAGACAGACACATAATATCTAAGTTTTTCTCCAAACAAAGTGTGTATGCATATACTGATGTACGTACGCGCCAACTAATTGATCTTCGATTGGATCGATTCATATACAATTATACATGTTAAGAGAAGTAACATTAATCTTCATTACTCTTACGTACTTGTCTCAATACCTCGATCACTATAAATGGAGGCTAATTAAGGTTGTATGCATGTGTAATGTGGTTAGTAATTAATTGCTGTATTGCATTGTACTCATTACATGTTGAATCGAATAATTGCAGACGGATCGATGTTGATGTATATGTACTGATATGAATATGAAAAAACATGTGTGTGTGTGTGTGCAGAGGAAGAAGAGGCTCTACAAGCACAGAGAAACGAATAATTGCTCTACTACATGCACAGAGCAACTGGGGTTACTAGTAGCTAGCTGTTTGATCGTTCACGTGAGCTGCTTAGGGTTGACTAAGGAAATTCAAGGTAAAAGGTATAAATTTAACTATATTCCTATCAAATTAAGTTCCAAACTGGCTGGTCGGTCATCGATTTTTTACTGGGCCAGTCAATTAAAACTCTAATGCATGTAGTTTTCTCTACAGGCTAGGCTACCTAAGTTTACTGCTAGCTGTTTCATATATAGAATGAGATATGTACATTTAAACGTTATATTAATTTGAAAAGAAGTAGGATAAATACGGAAAGGTGTGGGGAGGGGTTTGGTCCCTTGCCTGCAAAAGCATTCATTGCCTTTTGGCAATAGTGCATAAGGGGAGGACTGAGGAATGAGGAGGACATCTTCCCCATCCCCATATATGCAATTATTAATATAATCCCCCAACTCTCACAGCTGCCCGATGAGCTAGCGTACCTCACATAAGTTAGTTTTAAGTGGCATAATACAAAGAAAATATAGAGTAAGGTCGATACATCCTGAGTTCCTGACCGATAGTCCCATCGATCGCTAGTTGGTAGTCGATTTCTTCTTATTGAGTTAGAGCTGAGAATCATATATGCAAGTCAATTCTGTTCCCTTCTTATTCACACTTGTGCAATAGTACTCTTCTAGCTAGAGTATGCTATATATGTTCTATTTTCATAGAATAAGTCAATCATGCATAACAATTTAATCATAACTTCATAAGTTTCTTATTAGGTGGGTGAAATCATAATCGAAGCTAGGCGTAGCTTTGATACACAATTAGTTCAACGACATTAATTTATGTCATGCATACCATATATCTCACAATCTCAACAAATTTTATGACATATCGTACGTAGTTATATATGATTTTTAGATAACAAACAGATTCAAAAGCTCAAACTATCAGAGTGTTAGGGTAACTAGCCTTATCCTATACACATAAAGAGATAGTCGATGCAGAGGGAGAGAGATGTGTCCCCCATCCTGTATCTTGCAAAGCAACACTTAAGTGTCGATATGATGACCTTCTACGAACAAAATTGCTATACCATGTTAGATAATAATTTACTTAAAAAACTAAGATGTTTAAATTGGAAATCATGAGCCCAAGAAAGATTATATTTGTCAAGCTTATAATAATTTGTGCTCAAACTTGATCCCAAGAGTAAATGAAAGCCTTAGGGTACGTAAGGGTTTAGATGGTTAATTGTACAAAGCTAGCAAATTAGTGATGTTAGTTCTGGAGATGATTGGTTTAACGAAGATATGTAGGGTGGGGATACGTAATCCTATAAATTTGTGTGGCTCCAATCGAATTTCGAGTGTGTACCATAATTAATTTTGTAACTGGCCACGGCCTGATTGTGGGGTGAAATTTTTGGCAGCAGATAGGGTTTGATCAATATGGGGTCTGTGTAGTAGCATTCCACACATCTCCTTTTGGCTTGTCTTTTTTAACTTGTTTTCTTTGGCTGTCTGGAAGTCACGTGAATGTCTTATTATTAAAGCACTAGCTATGTCTCTCTCTCTGTTGCCCCAATTGCCAGTTGCCACTCCAACCTTCCTCGATCATTTCTTCTTTAAAAGCCCTTCACCGCTCTACTGCTTAGGCCCTTTTGCCTCTCTCTGATCTCTCTCTCTCTCTCTCTCTCTCGCTCCCTCTCATGTCTACTCTGATCTTCCACCTTTACTGGAGTTCATAATATCATTGACTACTGTTCTTTGCTGATCTCTTCAATGGCTCCACCTTTTCTTGAGCTTAGTACTATTGGAAGTCATGATCATGATCAATATGATCATCATCACCATGATCTCTTCAATTATCTAGAGCCTCAATCTTCTTTTTCATCCTCTACTTCCTCTTTTTCTAGTCCCATGTTCTTAACTCCAGCTCAAGTCCAAGGACCAATATCTGATCACTACTACAGAGAACCGCAAAATTTTCAATTCCAGCTACTAGAGGTAAATTAATTTTATGTGATCCATTAAGGGTTTTTTGGGTTTCCTAATTTTTGTTATGCATCCCTATCTATCTATTTATCTAATCACTTGAATCATTTACTTGTAATTTTTAGGCTGATCACATTGCTTCGTACGGCGGATCATGTGATCATGATCAAACCCTTGGAAATGAAGGTGAGCAAGGTACTCTGATCAATTTAAGTATTGATTCCAAGAATGGAGCTGATGATCACAGAAACCATCAAAATCGAAGCAGTCGTGCCGAGAATATTTCGGTTAAGTGGATGTCTTCGAAGATGAGAATCATGCGGAAGATGACCAACCCGGATCAAACAGTTACCAGTACAGCTACGACTGCTGCTGCTGCTATTGATAGTACTGCACCAGTTAACTTCTCATCATCACACAACTTTGAAGAGCACAAGCTGCATCCATCATCACCTATGGGAACTGACAGCGCAAACAACACGAACCCGATTAGGGTTTGCTCCGATTGCAACACTACCAAGACACCTTTGTGGAGAAGTGGACCTAGAGGTCCTAAGGTAACTAATTAATCTTCTTTATATCGTTCTTTCTGACTAGGTGTACCTTTTTATAAATTCCGTTATAAAAAAACATCTCGTACTCCGAGGTTTCTAAAAAAAGTTTATGTAACGATTAATTTCTAGCTTCACTACAACGGGGGAGTTAAATGATCATTGTAATTCAAATTAGATATATAGTATTCCATTTTCCATTTTGACTTACACAAGTATGTTGGATTACTAGTCACTTTGCAACGCCTGTGGAATTCGGCAAAGGAAGGCAAGGCGGGCCATGGCGGTGGCAGCGGCAGCAGCAAACGGCACAACCCTGGCGGTGGAGGCAGCGCCTTCTATGATCAAGACGAGTAAGGTGAAACTTAAAGACAATAAAACTATTCCATTCAAGAAAAGGTGCCACAAACTTACTACCTCCCCATCACCTCGAGGCAAATCAAAGACCAAGCTTTGTTTCGAAGATTTCACAATTAGCAGCATGACTCAGAATTCAGGCACTCCACCTCCTTCTACTACCACCACCACTTTTCAACGAGTTTTCCCTCAAGATGAGAAGGAAGCCGCGATCCTGCTAATGGCCCTATCTTGTGGACTTGTTCATGGTTGAGAATCGGAGTTCCGACCCTAATTCTTTTCCTAATTATCAATTCCACTATCTTTTGTAGTACTAGTACTATTTTAACTAAATTAGAACTAGATCGATCGAGCAAGTTCAAGTTAGATAGAGTGAGAAAACATCAAAAGCAGCGAGGAATGAAGTTCAATAAAAGACAAAAATAAAGTTTAACTATGTTGTGATCCTAGGAGTTGTGAGAGCTAAATGTGTGTAATATTTTGAACAAGTTGATAATTAACCAAATTATGGTTAATTGGCTGCTCGTTCATCTTTAAATGTTTTGTTGTGTGTGTTATCAATTGCCATCATATACCTAATAAATTGTCCAAGGTTTGCCACAAGTACTAGTGCTACTCGATTCTATTCATCTAGCTTGAGCTTGTCTTCTTGTTCTTTGTTTTCCAGTGTTAATCGTATATAACGTAGCTGGCTAGCTAGGGTTCTTCGTTATTCAACGAAATTAATTACCGATCCATCAATGATGCCAAGTTGCCAACTTTTGTAATGTTGAGTGGGAACAAAATTTGAGTCACATGATCAGTAATAGTACTGCATGTGCAGAGTAGGGCACGATTATTGAGGGCTGCATATTTTCCAGCACACACATATATATAAGTACAAGTTGAATTAAAACCTGATGACCCATGGAGCAAATTGAAATATAAGGTAATAAGGAGGCTTTAGATGGATATCTAACTTTAGGGTTTTGATATCAGAAAGCAACAACTGGACTTTTTACAGCCTTTTGATCTTGTCGATCCTTTTTTCTGAAAAAAGCTAGCTTAATTTCGAGGCCTTACTGGCTAGCAATGATGATGGTGATCGATGATTCAGAGTAGACGATAACAGCTTTCTGAGGTAGGAAAGGTCACCTAGACTACTGTGTACTATACTCTTATTGTCTCTTATCTGATCAGACAATATTGTCTGGATTCGAACCTGATAGATGAGCTAGAGCTTAGCTACTAGTCTGGAAATAGCACTGGTACAAGGAGAGAGCGACTGAACTTGTATACTGTAGCTGCAGAGACGTGCCTAGCTGCAGCAGCTTATATGTAGTTACAGTCAAGTACTTCAAAGGGATGAGATTAGTTCAAATTCAGAAGTAGTACGTACGACTTTGAGTTTTCCTGTGTGGCATCCATAAGATCTCTGGCCAAATAATTTGGCGACTCTATTTTACGGACGAATGCCATTTTTTTGTGATGATTTTGTTCTTATGACCGAATCATCTTTCAAATTAAGATATAGAAGAGTTTAATATCATTTTGTATATATATGAATTTTATTTTATTTTACAACAATATAAATGATTACCAGAGTTAAACTCAGGAAACCTTTAGTAATCATTTGGTGAAAGTTTACAAATATACAATTGGTGAAAGTTTACGTACAATGAAGTAGACAATTAGTGTGTCAATACATTAACTCTTTGATACTTGTAGTGATTTTTACGGAGACAAATCAACTCCATGCAGTTGTAAACTAGGCAACTAGCTCTCTCACGTTATATATAGAGTTGTTTAATTACTAATGAAGAAAGCTAATTTACATTCAAAAACTACTAAACTAGTCTACTATCAAAATGTACCTAATTAATGATCGAGAACACACTTGTATTGGACTATTCTTAGGGTGGACGGACTTGCTCGATTATTCACATCTATTGTGATTAACAAATCCTTATTTTATACTTTCATAATCCAAACAATTCATTCAACTAATTAATCACCCTTCAAAGTCATCACCACAAAAATTCAATATAATCAAATATATCGAAGATCAAAGATCCTTTTAATATTATTTTTTCTTTATTTTTGACTAAGACTGTTGGAGGTTAAAGTAGGTCAATGTTAAAGTTGAAACAAATTTTTTTTAAAATGACTTTTTTGAGTTTTTTCTCGTATCAAACAAGATAAATTTTATTCACACACCTCTATATACTAGATACACACCCATTTTTTCATACAATTTACATAAGACTTTGTGGGTACGTAAAATTACTAAAATAGATATTTATATATTAAAACTAAATAAACATAGTTGAAATAAACAATCCCGCGTTAGAGTTTTCTACTCCTCTACGAGAACGACGTGGGTGAAAATTGAAAACCCTAATTGAAAACAGTTGCCCACACTCATGGATGAACTTCCAAAGTTATAGAAAAATATCAGAAAACAACGTAATGGATTCTATTAGTACGTGTTTCAATCTTTGATTAATGGAGAAGTCATACCTCAACCCTGAAGCGAGGTATGACTTCTCCATCTTTGATTGTATTTGATCTACTACAAAATTTAGATTTTAGGGTTTGTTGTTTGATATGAGGAGCAATGACAAGAAGAGGATAGGGCAGTAGCACAACCATGATCATGAATTCATTAGCTATTAATAATTTCTACAAGACTAGCTCTAAACCTTAGTAAATAGGGTGTTTGCATCTCAATTAGCATAATGTTGAGTCTTCTTCGGGCATACTCGGGCAGATGCAATTGTGTTATTCTTAATGTTGTTTGCATTTTTTTTTCCCTTTTTCAAACAGACGTTGTCTGTGTATTTAGAAAAATGATGTGAGATGTGTATTTAGTAAATATGTTGTGTATTTAAAATTAGGATAGTTTAGGAAGTTTGGGGTTGTGTATCTAATAAATTGTGTTTCAATAAAGTTAATAGGTGATGTATTAATAATGAGATGTGTATCTAGTATTTAGTCATGCGTGAATAAAATTTTTCATCAAACAAAGGCAAACAAACTTTTCCTTTTCAAAAAAGAAAAAAAAAGGTGAATTTTCTTGAGATGACTTTGACCCTTGAATCAAACGACACGTCGTACCACACCACCGCGGTTTCTAACCGTTTACTCCCCCAACAGGTAATTCGGGTGTTGAATCAAATGATGAAAAGAAGACCCGTATTAGAGAGAATTTCAAATGGGATTCATGGATTCCTCTCCCCAAACAGTCAAACCAGAAATAGACCGATACGCTCACACATGGCAGAGCCACCACCACCGCCGCCAACCGAACACCTCGTCAAGCGCTACAAGTTTATTTGGCGAGTCCTCATGATCTCCAATCTCGCTCTCGGAGGTCAGCTTCCAGCTCTCTTTCGGTCTTTTCATTGAAATTAATTATGGATTCTGGGTTTGTAAAACACCAGGGTTCGATTAAAATTAGAGTCTTTGAGCAATGTCTGGTAGTGGGTTTTGTTTATTTTAGCAGAAGCTTCAATTAAGTGATATGGGATGTGTTTTTTTTTTTTTTTTTTCAGTATTGTGCACAATGGGTTTGATCAATTGACCCAGAGCTGAGATTTAACTGTTACTTTAAGCTATGCCTGTTTGATGGGTCATTTGTTTTCATTGTTGTCTAATCTAAACTGTTCATGGCAAAGAGTGGTAGTAGCTATTTGATAGAATAGGCACATATACACCCATGGATGTGTAAAATCAAACCAAACGCTAGAAATCTCATACATTAGAAGCTTAAAAATGTGATTCTTGAAATCCAAGCTGGAGTAACTTGACATTGAATGTGAAATCCTTAATCAGAGAATCTGGGTTGAACAATGAACGAAAAGTTTCCCTTATAGGCGAAGAACTATTATTCTCCCTGGTGATGCCCATAGTATCGACACTCCAATTAATATTCAAATATTGTCTTATACCATAGCTGAATCTGATCATCTTAGCTTTTCCCATAGCTGTTAAATGGGATTGTTAGAGTGGTGTTATGGATTGACATTGCTTTAATTGCATGAAACAAGAGGCTGCCATTGTTATTGTTGTGTGAAGATAATCATCTTGGTATGGAAAATCTTTTATATCCTTCTTATTTTCATGCCTTGTGAGTTTGTCTATCTGAATTACCTATATGATTGGGCGGACTGGCTCCCCTGGTTCATCTTCCCTTAGGAAAGATACTACCCCTCTCCACACTGATAATCAGAGGGCTATTATGTACCATTCCCATTCTGGACCATAGCCACTCCCCAAGTTTCCATTTCCCCTGAGACTGCAAACTGGTTAATTATCAGATGGTTAATCTGGATTCCATCAATGAATTAATCACCTGTTTCCTTAGTTATCTTATCTTCCCTCTTTTCCTTGATTAATCATTTCTTAGCCCAGCATCATTTGGTTAAATAAGTTCATAACATTCCTTAGTTATCATTATGATTGATGTCTGTAGCACATGATATTGTCACAGAATGTAGTCAAATTCGTAACTTAACCTCAGTTTCATTCCTTATAGAGTTGATATAATAATAGGACTCAAAGTTCATTGACATGAAAGACAACAGATTTTACTGACTTGCACCTGACCTCTTGCAGGTTACATGTTTATTGGGGCTAAGAAGAGAGAAATACGCACCGTGAATAAGAAGAAAGCTAAGGAAACAAGCATTAAAAAGCACAAAGCTGTAGTTGAAGAAGTGCCCTCTCCTCCTCCAGCTCCTCCTCCCTCAACTCCTACAACTTCTGAGACATGGGATTTGTGAAGGTGCAGCTGCCTAACCCTGAACATCAGCAACACAAACTTTTCAAGTGGATGCTGATAGTAAAAGAAAGTTGAAATCAAGGATCCTGAAGAGAAGAGGCGAAATGATGAAGAAAACATCATTCTTAATCATTTTTCCTGTGCAAAACCTATAACAAGCTTTTAATTGGTGCTTCTCTTTACTGACAGAATTCTATACAGAGAAATATTGTTTCGAAGTATAAACCACAGAACTTAGATTTTCTTATCTTGGGAGATGGATATTGAAGTAGATATTTGCAGTGCTTTGTATTCTTGTTAGTTTCGACTTCAGTAAATATTTGCAGCAGATTAACATGTGAATTAAAGCCTTGTTAGGGGAATCTGTTACAAAATGTTATATTGTTATTATTTAATGATTGCATAGCATGGAATGAGGAATTGGATGCAATATACAAACCTGAGTTGCAAACTCAGATTTTGTCATTAACCCCCTTCTGCCCACATTCAAACTATTATTGTCACAAAAATCCGATGCAAGTCTTAAAAGGATGGTCAAATTCATTTAGTTGTTACTCAAATGAAGAATAATTCATCTCATTGATCATATACCAGTTGTTAGTTGGGACAAAATTATGCACAGAACAAGAGTCAGACAGAAATAACGATTTTGTCATTTTGCCTTTTGAGCGCTTTGAGTTTGAGACTTCAATGTGGATGTGATTAATAGAAGACCCACCATATTGTAGTAGTCCTACTCCCTCCTCAAACTACATCCACACTTTTCAACCAATCCCATATTACCTCTTGAAGACTTGAACCATTCATCAGAACATAAAAATTTGCAACTGAATCTGCTGGTCTTAAACGGTCCAACTTCCATTGCAAATTTTTGCCTACAATGCCAGGAACAATCTTAGTTTCAGGTACTAACAGCTATAGTCTTCAATTACATTTCAAAAATGGACTTGACATTATAAGTTATGTCTAATATTTGTTTATACGATTATTGAATCTCTTCAGTTCTTGACTTCATGGACCTTCCATCTTCATCACCATCTTCTTCAATATCAATAAAGGGTTTGTTTCCACTGAAGTCAGTTTTCTTCTTAATATGTCTGTCTGAAATAACCAACAATTTAACAAAGGGTTCACTGTATTTACATGCAGTTTCTTTGGGGCTAAGATCAGAGTACCAAACTTGGGAGAGGAGAGACTTGTCCTTGTAATGCTCACCATCATTCACTTTGATCTTAAATGCTATTATTCTTGACTTGGTATCTAATCCAGTTTGTGCTCATGTACAGCCCATTGACGACTCTTCGGGACAGTTTGATTGTTCTTCTTCAAGATTCAGAGGGCAATCAGTTATCAGAAACAGGTTTGTCCAAACATTTCTTATATATATATATATGTGTGTGTGTGTGTGTGATCTTCTACCAATTCTAAAACTGGGGCAGATGGGTATATAATCATCTCTATGACTTACAGGTATTGAGACCAGGTCCATAGTTGAGAAGGGTGTTTGGGATGACTTCTTTCCCCTCAAAGGAGGTGGGTTTCTGCATATGAAGTTTCAGTTTGTACTCAATGAAGAAGAACGGAATCGAATCCGTATGATGGTACTTTTTTGTGATTCTGTTCTTATTTTCAAACACTAATTTCAGTTTGTACCCAAGTTATTGTCAATTTGCTTGCAGCGAGAATCCGCAGTGAAAAAGAAGCACGGGGAGTTCATTAATATCAGTCCCATTAGTGTACAAAGTCCTCCTAGTGCCGGGATCAATGTTGCATCATCTTTGAGTCTTCACAATGTGATCTCAGGTTCGATTTTTTTCTCCTAGTAAGAAAATACAGAAACTTTAGGTAGAAAATGTAATACAGGAGGAACAGTTAGTGAGACGTATAAGTACTTAGTTGTCAATGTGGAACTGTGGATTGCCTTTAGTGAATGATTTTTTCTTAATATGTGAGGACTCCATTTACTAAAATTGAAGCCATAAGCATTGAAAGGGTAGTTGATCAAGTTTGTTTGGATGATAAACTTGGTTTGAAATGGTAGTCGGACTTGGAACTTATCATAATGAGTAAGAAATTTACTGAAGTTGAAGAGTACGTGATCTTTTTTTTCTTTTAAGTGAAGATGAAATTTACAATGTACTGTTGGTGAGTTCGTTAACGATCATTGAACCTATTTTAGAGTGATGCAGATAGAAATGACGAGACTTCATCAGCCATTACTGTGCAGCAAAGAGTTGATTTGTCTCCAACTGAACTGAGTCGTGGGAAGTTAGTTGATAACATCGATGCCCAACCACTTCCTGCTAAGATTCCTGCCAAAGCCATTTGTGCTGATGATCCTGCTAGGTTATTGAGAGGCTCACAACCAGTTGTTGGTTCGACAAATCTTCCTAATGTTCAGGAAGATAAGCCTCGTAAACTCGAGAAGCAAAGCCCACCGGAGAAAACCTCTAGAAACGTAAAGAACATGATAAGTGCCTTTGAAACTGGTTTAGCTGAGGTATGTCTGCAGAGAGTTATCTATATGGTACTGCAAGTGTATAACTTGTTTTTCCTTGGTAATAATGCATTATGTTTGCTTCAACGACAGGATAAGAAGCCTCGCATCAAACCTGCTTCACTTGGAGGTTTAGGTGGGACTAAATCATCACATGAAACAGGTATAAAGAGTCGATTCAAACCATTACACCAAGAAGTTGATATAAAAGAAGATAAGCTCCTCAAACATTTCAGTGCAGCATCAACATCTGAAACAGTTAAAGTTTCAGCGAGGGTACTTGATGATCAAAAACATGAATCTAGTAAGATGCTTGATGGAAAGAGAGATTCTGGTGGCAGTCCAGTTATGAAGGAGAGTCATCAGCCAGAAATCTCTTCCACAAATTCTCGAAAATCCGACATTCAAGGAGTTGCAGCCCAAATATATACTTCAATAGCAAACTGTGAAGATAGGCAGAATCCCTTTGAGAGCTCTGGTGGATGGATGTTTCCAGATGAAGCAATACGATTTTGTATAACAACTAGTGGTAAAAAGGTGATGGATTTACTGGGAAGTTGCAGTTTGATGAAGCCAAATATCCATCAAGAAAGAAAGAGTTCGTCTCCTCCAGAAAATGTAGAAGACCAGCAGGTATCTGAATTTTCCTAGCTGAACTTCATGATTACTTATTACATTTCGATTTTTTTTGGTTAATATTTTATATTCATCTATATCTGAAATTCTGAATTAAAACATGAGAATGATATTCCAAGTCTATTTGAAATTAAATAACGCGACTTCTTTTCAAATGAAAGTGATGCAGTGGAACTGGAGTTATATATGACATTATATTCTAATAATTGTATAGGTTAATGTGGATGGTGGTAATGGTAATGAGGTGAACAGAAATGAGAAGAATCACAGACAAAAAGAACTACATAAGGTTGAGAATTCAGAAGAAACAGAGACTTCTGGGGTGGCAGTTGGACAGGTTATGTTTCTCTCACAAATACCAAAAAGATCACTTTGTTACAGTTCTTTAATGAAGTGATGTATGGTTCTTTTATGACTTTCTACTGCATAAATGTACTAAGAAACTAGGTTGATAATTTAGTTATAGGTTGACAGAGTATAATGAAAGCTCTTAAGGCTACAGATTTAAGAGTTTAGATTAAGAGAATCAACAAAGAAATAGAATGAAAACTGTTAATTATGAAAATAATAGTGCTGATATCTCAATTATTTTATCTTTCAGGCAATAAAAGTTGCAATAATGATTGGATTTGGAACACTTGTTCTCCTCACTAGACAAAGAAAAAATAGGTAACATTAAAAGATCAGCAGGATGAGTATTTATTCTCTGTTCTCTGCCAATTCTATGATTATTTGAATGACCGTTTTCCGTTGCAGATGAAATTAGCCTGTGAATACTCTTTGGTTAATGGTTATCATCCAAATTGGGGTGAGAAGATCGAGTAGGAACCAACATTTGTTGATGAGTCGGATCAATTTTCTAAACAGTATATATTTTTTCTAGTCCTTTTTAAAGTTCCATTTTGAGAATGAATGAGTTACCCATGCACTTTATACCCAAAACAGGCAAGCATATATACTATTATCATGCACTTAATCTCCAATCCATTAATAATGTACTAATCTCCACTCTCCGACCTTCCACATCATAATCCAAAATCAGGAAAAGCACCCCAAGTGTATCAATCAGTCATGTGAAGCAGAAACAAAGGGTCATCAAATCAATTACCAAAATCTCCAGTCGACACATTCCGGACAGTAGAATCTACCATGCTCATACGCTAATTTCCATCACCTTTTTCATGGACATTTCGAACATGGTGATCCACGAATTAATATTAATCGACTCCCAATTGACGATTGAGCTCGTAGCCTCGTAGGTAGTCAAGACAAAAAGTCAAAGTTAATTAATTTGGATGGAATTGTCCGTATCCCCCCGTAGGAGTGGGATATCCCAGGTTTGAGCTGACTTGGGAATCAAGTAACACGTACTAGTTCAGAAATCACAATACCTAGAGGTAATTTCATACAAATTGTTGGACACAAATATCTTTCACACAATTAGATTTCCTTTTACCGTTTTACGTACACATCTCATATGCTGGAAGCGCATGTATAAGGATTGTCCTTATCCCTGTATGACTGGGATATCCTAGAACGCACCAAGTTAGGAAACCCTTAAGACTTGGGAATCATTAACGCTAAAGCCTTATTGCTGCATGTATATATAAGACAGTAGAGTCGTCTCAGTTTTTCATGTACAATTAAACATTTCCGCACTTCCTCTCTCATACATACAATTTGTTCTCAATGGCTTCTACAGATAGCAAGTGCAAGTTCTACAACATCAAATTTTACGAAGATCGCATCAAAACTATAGTGACCTCGGACGCACATACTGTGGATCGGTGGATTGACCAGACTTATTACGTTCAAGGTGACAACTTTCTAGTGGGGCTTGATACTGAATGGCAATGGGACCATGAAACTCGAGATTACGAAGTTGCAGTTCTTCAACTTTGCGTGGGTCGACATTGCCTTATTTATCAACTCTCCCACTCAGAAACTACTCCTCAATCTCTCACATATTTTCTCAGTGATGAAAACGTGACCTTTGTTGCTAAGGAAGTTCGAGAGGACGTGACTCGTCTGGCTCGTCAAGGACTACATGTTTCGTGTGCTATGGATGTTGGTCACATGGCTGCAAAGAAATACAAAGACAAAAGCTTCAAGTCCAAGGGATTGAAGACATTGGCGATGGAGTTTCTGAACAAGGAGATGGAGAAGGATAAGAAAATTACAAGAAGTCGTTGGGGTAATGAACGACTCAGTCGACTTCAAGTGGAGTATGCTTGCATCGATGCTTTCGTTTCGTTTCAACTAGGAATGCAATTACAAATGCCCTACTTGAGTGAAGAGAGAATGGAACTTTTCGCCGAGACAAAGGAAGGGAAGAACAATTCCAACCGCAAGAATAAGAATCACATCATCCAAGAGGAAGCCATTGCTATTGGCGATTACAGCAGGATTATACCAACCGGTTGGTTCTAATGTTAGGAATGTTTTTTTGTTTGTTTAGGGAATCCAAAAATGTATTTGTTGGGGCACTCTGTGCTATTAATTAATCAATTTTCTTCAAAGCATAAGAGTTGTTGTGTTGTAATATTCTTACGAATTCTGCAAGGTCTAAGAGAACCGAATGGTCAATGTATGCATATGTAACCATAAGTCGATCGACTTGAAGAACCCCTATAACGAACTACGAAGAACCCGTGATATATTAATTAGGAAAATCTACAACAAAATTTTCTGGAAATGTACGTCGACTGATAAATTAGTGAAAACAAAACAAATTATTGTGGTGGCTTAACTATATCAAGGGTTCATTTTATTCACAGAACTTAACTTCTACAGATTGCATGGGGTGGGAGAGAGCTGAGTATTGAAAATTAATGGCTGAAAAATGCTGGTGTTTTTCTTATAAAATTCAATTGTTTTATGGAAAGCACTCAAGCAACTGGTTCATTCTGCGGTTTGCTCTTGTAAGCCATTCTGCTTGTAAGGAAGAAACTGCCTTATGTTCCAATGGAGAATGCTCTTGATCAGGGAAGTTCAAACTAAAATGCAACCGAAATTTAGAGACAACTCTCTTCAAATTGTTACTTGTTAGCACTGATAGAAATTAAATGGTCAATATATGAGTAATCATATGGCCCTAAATCCCTAATGACTTAGAAATCAAGTAACCTATATCGAAGGACCCCCAATATATAATCTACAGAACTTCACTTCTTGTGGTGGCTTAATTACATCAAGGGTTCATTTTATTCACAAAACTTTACTTCTACAGATCGAGTGGGGTGGTGGGGGAGAGAGCTGAGTATTGAAAATGGATGAAAAGTGTTAGTTATTTTTCTTATAATGAGTTATCTTTAGAAAAATGATAAAAGTTCAATTGGTTTATGGAAAGCACTCAAGCAACTGGTTTATCTTTCATCGATCAGCTATTTAATTAGTGGGAGAGAGTGATCAAACAATTCTTTTCACAGAAAGAAAGAGAATGCAATAATGTAATTCGTCTTTTCACTACAGCCCACTCCACCATCCAACACACCAAACTGTTACCAATAAGCACCTTCTGAGAAAAATCACAGTCAAAAGCCAACAAAATATAAGTGTTTAAATCTTAATTGATGCACGCTTCATAAGCCTAAGAAGTTTGATCGGTCACTCTTTGAAGAATAAATTAAATATAATTCCCTCAATTTGTTCCACTTAGTGCTGCGGTTTGCTCTTGCCTGCCATTTTGCTTGTAAGAAAGAAGCTGCCTTATGCTCCAGTGGAGAATCCTTTAGATCAGGGAAGTTCAAAATAAAATGCAACCGACATTTAGAGACAACTCTCTTCAAATTGTAAGCACTGATAGCAAATCCTTCAACTCTTGTCTGGGCCATAACAGTTTTGGGGGAGACCGGCAAATCAAAGTCTGAGGCAAATACAAATGCCCAATCTAAAAGTTCGTCTCCAAAGAAATCGTCTTTCTCAAGCCACTTAATGTTTGAGGAACCGCTCGTACTGGTTTTGTAGCTCAATGCAGTTCCATGCGTGATGAAGAGCACATTCCAAAGTGGTTCCTCCTCTCGAATAATATAGCAGCTTTTGTTATAAGTCACCGGCTCAAGATGTTTAGCAATTTCTTTCCACACTCGTATATTCATATTTTCGAACATGGGTGCCTACAAAAATTGATTACATATGTACAAACAGTACAATTAGTACTCAAGAAATTATAATGCAGAGATTAACCAACAAGGAACATCTATATCTATAATCTATGGGTGATAACTGATAACTTATAGACATGTGGTGAAGTATTCCACAAATGTTTAATTTCCTCTATACTTATTTATTTTCTGAAAAGCTTGTTAATTAATTATGGACAGACATACTAATAAGACCGTACTAAAACTCAATATTGTAGATACGGTCGGCCTGTTGCTGAAGGAAAGGAAGGCTAGGGTTGGTGTTGGCGCATTAGTAAGAGGTAAAGAGGGGAAACTTAAAAGGTGCTTTGTGTAGCTCTTGATCTGGTAAACTCTCTGCTCGCCCATGCAACCGAAGCGCTGGCGTTACTACATGGTTTGAAATTTTGCCTACAGGCAAGGATTTCGAAGAGTTGAAGCTGAGAGTGATGCAGCTAATGTTATTGCAACCTTTAATTATTCTGACAGGGACCTCGATCAGTATGGAAAGCTCAATTTTTGATGAGATCAGATCTTTGCAAGGATGTTTTGATGCACTTTCATGGAAGAAAATACCGCGCAGTTGTAACCAAGCTGCACATACTGTGGCGCAAAAAGGTTTAGCTGCTGCTAGAGTATGTTTTTGGAAAGAAGTAGGTCCCCTTGGCTAGAAGAGTGTTTAATTGCTGATATATAGGGCGTTAGGCTATAAGCACACCTCAGTTTTTGTAGACTTGATTGATTATTAATAAAAATTAATCCATTTGATAAATAAATAAATAAAAGAATAAAAAACAAAGAAGAAGACCGTACTAAAGAGTGTTTTTTTAGGACGATACTACAAAATGCTTACCCCTAATACATGGACCAATGAGGAACTGCCACATGTTCCTTTAAAAAAAATATTTTTTTATGATATGGATTTGCATTTCTGACAACCACCTCTCCTCCTCTTTGCCGGCGATGTTTCCGGCCACATCCGACAGCGAAACTGGTCTCAAATTCTTGGTCTCTTTACGGGGTTTCAATTCATATAAGTTTCTCCACCGATGGTTCATCGTATGTAATGAATCAAACTCGAAAGCTCCAACAAACTCCAAGTTTTGGAGTTTCGATTCATCACGTACAATGAATCATAAGTGGAGAAACTTATATGAGTGGAAAGCCCGTGAAGAGATGAAAAATTTGAGACTAGTTTCGATGCCGGAGGTGGCTGGAAAATTCACCGGCGTAGAGGAGAAGCGGCTGGGAGCGGAGATGCAAAATCTACAACATAAAAAATATTTTCTTTCTTTAAAACGAACATGTGGCAGTCCCTTATGGGTTCACATATGGGGTAAGCATTTTGTCACTCTAAGGGATTGCTTTTGTGACACACTTTCCAGTTGCATTTCTGAGCATTCAAGAAAACATATATTTATTAGCAAAAAAATATATATATATATTTGATCCAAGTTGAGTATCTAAATGATTTTTGAACTTGCTCATTTTTTGCCAGCACGATTTACATCTAGAGACCTAAAATTTGAATGGTCGGATTGTCGAAATGCAATTGGAAAATGGGTTGCGCAAACAATCTCTTAAAATAACAAAAAAAAATCTCTTAGTTGAAGGGTTACACACACACACACACACACACTAGAAACGACAACACACCATACGAGTGTGAGGGTAAGCAACACACTAGTATGTATATATATATATATAATGATTCTCAAGTAAAGAGGTCCTTACTTTTTTATGGTGCAGAGTTTTGATCTTAGTCGTCAGATCCGTTTTAAATAATCTGATCTGACGGCTGAGATCAAAATTCTGTAGCATAAAAAGTAAGGATTTCCTTAGCAGAAAAGACATGTATATATATATGTTTTCGTGCGGATAGATTTAAATATAAGTACGAATTAAATACTTACTTTCTTTAAAGAAGCTAAGCTCATGATCTGTCTTTTGTGTACTGTAGGAAGAAGAGAGAAAAAATTATGCACATCAACATCTTTATTTTCTTCAAGCTTTTGTTGTACGGTTTTCTTGATCGATTCCTTCAACTTCTTCAACTCCCCATTGCTTCCAGAAAGGTAGTTTCTAGATAACCACAAATCTATATCTGGAGTCATCATTTGCATCTTTTGTCTTGATTCCTTCATATGTGATCTTTTTTGTGACACCTGCATATGAAGTTTATTCCATATATAATAGAGTAGGTGTACGGGCCGGAAGGTTCATATTGAACTTAATTTCTACAATTAAAGACTACTAATCCACACTAACCTGCAACATTGTATTGAGATATATTAAAAACAGCGCCAAGCCACTTGTACATATCAAAACTGAGAAAATATTTTCTATCCAATAGAAACTGGTCTCCAGATTTGAACCATAAGAACTGCATGCAAAAAAAAAATATTACATAGTTTTTGCTATAAATTATTGGAATATGTTCAAAATGAAACATCAAGCAGCAGTCGATTAGTTTTACGTATGTGCAAACCTCAAATTACGCAAGCCCCACCAAAAACAGTGTAGAATCTTCCATCGAACGGCCTTTGACCTTGTAAAGTTAGACTGAAGAGCATATTGATATATGCCAAAATCGAATATTGTTTTATCATCCTCTGGATTTATAGAGCATGATGCCTTTACATTCGTCATATTGCAAATTTTGTACGCTTTGGCTGTGTTAATCTCACCACAGTAGAAACTATATTGGAAGTGTGGTTTAAATTCTCTCAATTCATTATAGGTTTTCTCCCAACAATTTTTCTTTCTCTCAACGGCAAAAAAGAGCCACAAGGCTCCGAGTATCTGAAGGAACAATAAGTAGTAAATAATAGTAAGATATAATAAAATCCAAAATTTACAAAAAAAAAAAACATATGTATCCAACAAAACAGTGATAACTCTACATTAATTTAAAGTAAAGTTTGTGAAGTTGCTGAAAATAAAGTAATTATGATTGAAGCAATTTTTTTTCTTTTCTATTTTTCCTACTAAAGAGGAGATAAGATTGAAACGTACGTGGGATGCAATGAGGAACGGAAGAAAATTCAGTGTAGCTTGAAGCCATCTGCTAGTTTTTATGTCAGGACGTGGCTTGATCAATAAAAAAGTGTAAGAAGCCCGATATGTATATTGGGCCAGACAGACAGTAACAGAAATGAGAAAGAATGCAGCACCAGTAGTGCTCGAGCTCCACCCATACTTTCCTATGAATATTGCTACCTGGGGTACATATTACACATGATTTTAGTTTAACAAATTTAAAATCATATATATATACATACGGCTTTTCCACTACAGAGCTCCGCACTTTTAAAAGTTTCGGAGTTTCAATCTCAACATTCAGATCAGATCAAGTCATTTAAACATATCTGACGACTGAGATTGAAATTCCATAATTTTTACAAATGCAATACTCTGTAGTGGAGAAAAATTATATATATATAGTCCCCTTTACATGCGGACGTCCGCACGTAAAGTAAAATGCGAACATTTTTATTATAAATGCAAACTAATGATTAAAACCGTCTATATTTTAGGTCATCCTTCAATGATCATTTTGAAAAAAAATCAAATTAGAAATTATTTAGCCATTTGATTACCACATTCATCGTTTCAACCTTATCTGACGAATTGTATTTGTCTATAAACTATACAACGAACAGATGACCAAACAATCTCCAATTCGGCTGATTTTTTGCAAGAATAATTCTTGAAAATAAATCTAAATGATGAATGGTTCTGATTATTGAGTTATGTTGTCAACTAGTCGAGATGCATATATTCGCATTTTACTTTACGTGTGGACGTCCGCATGTGAAGGGTACTGTATATATATAAACACATATATTATATACACATACATACATACAAACAATTAAATTAAGCTACAAAGGCTTCTAGCTACGACAAACCTGTGGAATGGGAGCAACAAGAATGACAAATGTACCATACTTTGGTCCGTTGTTGCACTCATCATCTGCCATATGACTCATATTAGCATTACCTTTTCCAGTACCTGGCCTCAAGTAAACGAACATGAACACTGCACAAAACAGATCTAAGAATGATCGTAAACCGATAAATGTCCACATCAAACTTTCATCCCAATAGTAGCACACTTTTTTGTCATCAATTACAGGAAGATAACAGGACAAAGGATCAAGAAGGACAGCAAATGCACAGGCTCCTATAAATATCTTTTGAGCCCACATCGGAGCTGTTGGCTTATCATCTTTTGGACCCGTTTTATGTCCAGCTCTATCTTCTCTTTCAGAGTCCTCCCCCACCCTTGGAAACAACATATATAATTAGCTACGTACGTACTTATAAGTCATGTAAATAAAAGATTACTAAACAAGTACCCTATTACATTGATAATTAAATTACTCTAGTAAATCAGAAATTTAGCTTCACAATAGTAGTTGACATCTTATATGTTTATATTTAGGAGAACATTTGTGTTGAAGAAACTAACCTCAACGCAATTGATCCATCCCTGGGCTGCTGATTGGTCATTTCTCGAGCTTGTTTATGAGACATTATATATAGTGTACCATTAACTTGTTAATTAATTTAGCACGTACACAAATATCGTTAATAGACGTACTCCTGCATGCATGCGGATTAACACATATGAAGACAACTCATAGTTAGAGACTTATATAGTTGAATATGAATACAAACTACAAAATATTAAGCTTAGTACAGCTAGCAGTGGCGCGCAGTGATCGATCAGCTAGCTTTATATATATATATATATATATATATATATATATATATATATATATAGAGAGAGAGAGAGAGAGGCACAATTCAACTTATTTGAATGAATGGATCACAATAACTCACCGGGTTTTTGTTTTTATTTTTAAACAGTTGAAAATCGTTTGTAACCTAGCTTCACTCACCGTTTGGTAGTTAGCTGCCCCTTTCCATGCTCGCCCACGACGACCTTGATGCTTCCCCAACGCCAACTTGGATCGATGCCCGGCAACTGGTTTTGTTGGGTCCTCGATCTGTGTCTTTCTCCAATTCCCTAGGTCATGCATGGATCAACATGATCGATATTTATAGATATTAAAGGTGGACTAGGATTTATTTATTTTTGGACAAATAGCATAACATTGAAAGAGGCCAAATCAGCCAAAAGATTCCATGCATGGTCTTTTTATGTTATTGTAGATGAAGATATTGTCATGTGCAATCGTCTTTCCCACTAGCTCGTGTTACTCGTGTAGGCTTATTTGTGCAAATGTGTATATTAAGTCGCCTCCTATCGTCTTTTTGAGATGCTTGCTTTTTCTTTTTGTGTCAACATAGATTGCTTACTTTTTCTTTTTCTGTTAGCATAGATTGCTCGCTCGCTTACTTTTTTAAGGATGAAGTTTTTACTTCTTTTTTTTTTTTTTTTTTCTTTAAAAAAAGAGGATCAAATGATTTCACTCATACCCCCATGTGGTGACTCGAACCCAGGACCTCGATCTTAGGATGAAGTTTTTACTTAATTTCATGATCGCACCCCTTAACGAATTGGTCCATAAGTGGAAACTCGATCACGATTGACTTCATTCCCTTACGGAAGTTTACTTCTTGGAACAAACCTGGATTAGCCAAGTCCCATGCCAATATTGCAATATCATAATAATTTCATTAGTATATTCTCAAGTATTAATATATACTAAAGACCTCCACACACCCATCCGGATGGGTGTGAGATTATGTATGGTTATCTAAACTCTAAATCCTACAGGTTTGAAGGTTTTTTTAATTTTATTTTCAATTTTTATTGTTTTGAAAATTTGACTTTATTAAACTTTTTATTAGATTAATTTTAAAGTATTTTAATACATGAAGAATATTTATGTCAAAAAATTCAGTTATGAGCAGTTATTCAGTATAAAGAGGTTATACATCTATGACATCTATGCTGAAGCAGTTCCAGTGGCACTTATTAAATTACAGTAATTAAACATATTAGAATACTAATGATTTTTGTTGTTGGAGGGACTACCGACTATGCTGTCAGTTGGAACTTAAAAGTAGGTTTCGGAGTTGGAATTCAGTTCCTTTAAAAAATAGACACATTTTTATTGACTGCTAAAGTCAGAAACTCAGAACTGCACTTGCGTACATAAACTTGATCCCAAACTTGAACGATCAATTTTAACAAGTGTCACTCATTAAAAATATACATGCTTATTTATTCAAAACAAGCATACAACAGGCAAACAAATTAAATCTCTAAATACCTAACCAAATAGTGAACCGCCAAACACCAATGCACTCAATTATTGTAGTATAATCAAAGAATTTCCAACTCAATAATCATACGAAACAAGTTCGCAACGGCAGTAGTATAAATGTTCACATGCATAGCCTATAAGGGCCTGATGTCAGTGGTACATATATATGTAGTTGACAATCAATACACCAAATTATTAATCATAATTTTGATATAGACATTACTGTCTTAATCATAAAGTTGTTGGCAAGATTCATAAAAACATTGTTTACTGATTTATAATTATTAAAAGTCTGCTAGCTAGGGGTATCAGGGTATGATAGTTGGATGTGAACGTTTTGTTTTGGCCAGTTTTATTTCTATTTTTGTTTTGGTCAGTTCTATTAAAATGACTCGAGCCAAAAATATAGTAATTAAATTGTATCTGCTTCAGCCTTCAGATTGCAATTATTCAGGCCTAAATCTCGCTGTTTTCATTTTTTTAGCCAAATATATATATAGAGGGGACATATATAGATACGTACGTAAATGAAAGCATTGTAAAAGTAACACAAAAACTGAAAGAGGGACAAAGAATGGAAACCTTGTTTTTGGCCAAAAAAGACAGAAAAGAATAGTGAAAACCTTGTAAAACACAAAAGCTGAAAAAGGGACAATTGGACCGAAGATTCTTGCACACACCTACGTATATATATACCTAACCCCAAGTGAAAGCGTGTACTACACGCGCCCGTTAGTATTGTTACAATCGTTAGTTGGTCAAGATTGACACGTGGTTGAAAAATCGAAATTTTTTATTCTCTCTCCTTCTTCCTTCACTAAAACCAGCCCAGCAAAAAGCAAAAACCATATTCTCTCTCCGTCCCTAGAATTTCAAATTCAGAGTCTCCCAATCTAGGAAGAATCGATGGACGAGGTTGGTGGCGCTGGGTTCGTCGTGAAGAGAGCTTCAAAACCCACTAGGTATAGCCGATCAATTTGGCCGGAAAAAGAGATCACGATATGAAAACGATCCAGCTGTTCATGCTTCGATTCCCCTTCAACACTGAGCCTCAGTGCGAAAACTTGGTATGGGGATGAAGAGTTCGAGGAGACGAAGAGAATGAAACCGGTGTTGAGGTCAATGGTGGTCGGGAAGCGAAGGAATCGCCGGAGGAAGCCCCTGGTACTGTAGCTGAGAGAGTAGATATTTCCAAACAACTTTTCTAATATTATACCTCATCGATTAACTTTGTTTTTTTGTTTTTGGTTTAGGAGATGTTGACCGTTAACTATGACTAACCACATAATGGAGGGTTGGATCATAAGGACTGCTGGGATTGAAAACTGACAATTAAAATATATATTTTTTGCTTCAGGTGTATATATACGTGGGTGTGTGCAAGACTCTTCGCAATTGAACAAAGATACTACGAGAGTCCAGCAAATAAAATCGAGGTTCTACTTTGTCCCTTGAGTATCTCAAGAGTCAAGACTCAAGCTACATCTTCTCCCTAATTGTTGTACTTCATTGAGTATCTATTTTATGGTCACTACTCACTGGTTTGATTCTTCATGCATGTTTCCTTTTTTAATTTTTTATTTAGTTGTGGTCTCTCTATATTTTCCTTTTTATTTTTACAAATATTTAAAATTCAAACTATTTCTTTTTTGAACAAGGAAACAACTTTTATTAATTAAAATTAAAGTACAAACCAAATGTACAATGATAGAACTAAAGAGTTGTTCTCAGGCCAAATGATCTTGGGTTTGATTTCCTCCGATGGGTAGAGGAGTTGTGCCTTAATAATAAGTATTTTTTTTTTTACAAAAAAAAAAGTACAAACCTAGCCCAAGAAGGGCTAGAACACACAAAAACATAAAACAAACTTGAAACAGAACACAAACAAATTAAGCTCAGTCCAACAACAAACTTAAATTCACAAAGATTCATCCCGCTCCGACAGTCACAGAGCTATCATGAGCTACGGGCACTGCTCCAAAGAGCAAAAACAATGATAGTGGTTGAGGATGAGGGTTGATCGGTGCGAGCTATGGTATAATTAGGCATGCAGACAGATGGAGATCGAGGAAGCAGGAACGGTTGACAACTTGACATTAAGGGCAGTTGAGACCAGAGCAAAACAGAGAAAGAAGTAAAAACCAACACATAAAAGGGAAACTAACTGAAGAGAGAGGCAAAAAAACCTCAGATATGGGACAAAGTCCTGGAAAAATTGTCCATGAAGGATGGGAGTAATCGTCACCGACTCTTAATGTGTTGTAAGAAAACACAGGGCGAAGGGAAACTAAAAAACGACCGAATAAATTCAAACTATTATATTTCATATCACAAAGCACCCAAACCCATAAAGAAAATTCATTAGAACTAAAAATCTATAAAAAGAAAATAAAAACCAAAATTACTATATTTGCAACTTGTTTTTGATAAACTTGAAATGAAATTTATCTTTTACTTTTCTCCAAAGTTTATCTCTAAATACTATATATATATATATCAATGTTTTAATACGCGAAGGCGTGAGGCGAGACGTTTTGCCAAACTCTCAAGCCTTAGAAGCCTTGAGGCGTAAGGCATAAACCTTGAGGCACTTTACAATATAATAATAAAATACATTAAAGTTAGAAAATAAGAATAACATCATTCATTCATCTTAAATAGGAATTTAAGCTACTATATTAATCACATAAAACACCAAGTGTTGAGCAGTTTTCACTCATTCCAGAAGAAAAGCACAGTGGCCTCTTTTGTAACCTTACAACAAGGTTTCATATCACCAGTGTGTTTTTACTGCGCCTCATAACGCCTTGATGCGCCTCCACTCGCCTCAGCTGACTCGCCTTTTGAGTCAACCGCCTCCTAGAGGCAGCCTCAAGGCATTTACTAGAAGCCCCGCTACGCCTTGCACTATTTAATGCCTCAAATCTCGCCTTTTAAAATAGATATATATATATATATATATATTTTTTTCATTCTTTTTTTAATTAACTGTGTAAGAAACTCAATGAACATCATGATGTATTATATGGATTTTGGTAGTGGAATAATGAGGTTTTGTTAGTCAATCAAATAACAAAATATTTTTTCGACGAAAATATAAAGAAGTCTCATTTTTGTTTTCGCACAGAGCCCCAAATTATATGACCAGCCCTGACTGTGGTCTCTAAATTCTAGTGGCATTAATTTTAGCAGCAAATTCCACCTCGATCCATTAACTACATAGAGCCATAGAGCTCGTATTCTCTCTTGGAGTCTTGGAGTAGTTGAAGTATCTTCCTCCTCGGTGCGCTGCCGTAAAGCAATGACGAACCACGGAACTGGCTAGTTTACAGTGACATATATACTAAAAAAATATTAAACAAACTTTATACTTGGGTACGTGTGTTAACGGTAGCTAGTTAATGTCATCTACATTAGTTAAAATCGTATATAAAAAAAAGGAAGCATTGTAGTAACTTTGTATTGTTGTATCAAATTAGTAACAATGTAGTTGATTGAATACAGAATATCGTTCCTCTCTTTGCTTTCTCTCATCTTCTTCTTCCTTCAGTTTTCTTCTATTGTCTGGTACGTTATGTCAATACTTATTACTTAATAGGGTGGAAATTAGTTAATGCGCTTTGTTTGTGTTTAAAATTTTGAGTTTAATACTTCGATCGTGTGCACTTTTCTGTTTATTTGGGAGTGGACTTTTGTTAACTTGTATGAGAGAAGGGATATATGGGATCAGATGATCAAAGGCTGAGCTGAATATGCTATGTTTATAAGTTATAGTGCAACAACATATTGGTTCTGGTATCAACTTTTTTTGTTTTCCTTTCTTGGCAATTCAAAAATGTACTAACTAAAAGAATAATAGGCCAAATCCCCTGATATGTAGCTTGTTAATTGGTTTAGCTTAGCTTGTTGGGGCACAGAGCCACGGAGGACTATTGTATAATATGAAAAAAAAAAACGTTTCATATTAGGTTGTGATGAGTCTTTTTGCGGCTCCCTGTACTTATATCGAATGTATTGATATGTGATGTCAATATCGAATGTATTCATATCTCATCAACATAACTGTCATTTCCTGATTAATTATTTGATAGTCTTTTGTTGAACGGATTACGATCTATTTATCTCAGTGCTCACCTGCTTAATTATTGTGTAGCTTGGACTTGGCTAGCTCATATATATTAATATATATATATATATATATATGCTCTTATACAATTTCTTACCAATTGGCCCATATAGGTATCGTCTCTTTATTAATATCAAACTATTTAATTGTTGTGGATTAAACATATGCAGGCTTTAAAAAATCTGTCAATAATGAAAAAGAAGGTGAAAATGATCAGTCTAGAGGTAGATTTGTGGTTATCTGAAAACAACCACCTGATCCATCAAGAAGATTGGGAGCCTGAAAAGAAAATGATCATGAAAAGAGTACAACAAAAACTGCTTAAAGAAAAGGAAGATATTGATGTGAACAATATCCTCAGTATTCTCCCAGGGCATATCATGGACAAACTTCGCTTGGATACATGCACTGAAGAAAGTAAGTTGCATGCATGCGTGTGTGTGTGTATATATACTACTTATCAGTTATTCTCGTTATATCTCTTGAATACTAATTGTATATGTGTTATTAATATTTGTAGGTGCCCATGTTTAGAAGTATGATCGAATGACCAAGTACTGGAGGCAATATGCAAGCATCTTAAGCCAGTGATCTATACCGAGGGCTGCTATATTTTTCGAGAGGGACAACCGCTTGAGATGATGCTCCTTATTACGCAAGGCACCGCATGGACTTACATCACTAGTAGTACCATTAATGACGCAACAAGAAGTTCCTCAGTCATCAAATACCTTAAGGGAGGTGATTTTTGTGGAGAAGAACTCTTAAATTGCATATCAAGACTTGCTGCCTTTTCAGACTTTCCCATCTCCACCAAAGTTGTGAAAGCCCAAACAAGAGTTAAAGGATTTGCTCTAATTAAGGGCGGATGACTTGAAGAGTGTTGTCTCCAATTTTTGGTGGCATATTTAAATACTTCAACTCTTGTCTGGGCGGGTACAATATTTATAATATATCTTCATGCGGGTACATTTAAATATAAGTACAAACTAAATACTTACTTTCTCTAAAGAAGCCAAGCTAGGAAGACTCGTGATCGATCCGTCTTTTGTGTACTATAGTGTCCAGAAATGCTGCACATCAACATCTTCGTTATCTAGAAACTATATTTCTGAAGACAAGTATTTGAAGAAGGTGATCATGAAAAACGTACGTACAACAAAAGCGCTTGAAGAAAACGAAGATGTTAATGCAGAAGTTCGATTCTTGCCGACCGCCTCAATCATGTCCATAGGGAGAAGAATGTGCGTATGTTGTGGCTGATGTTCTTGCCAAAAGAAGTATTCTTAGTGCGAAGGGATTGCATGATTTGACTCAGACGTATCGAAATAAAGGAAGTGAAAATAACAATGTCAGACGTGTTGTTGGCTCACTATCCCCAATTATAATGGCCACTTAAATTTCTGGTTTTCATTAACTAAACCTACTAATTTAATTTGTTATGCATGGTACGTATAGAACTATAGCCGCTTAATGTCTTAATTGGCAAAAGAAAAACCAGAAAGGCTTAATTGACCAAAAAGATCACTTTGTTATATGACTTTCTACTGCATAAATTAATGTACGTATTAAGAAACCAGATTGATAATGTAGTTTATACATAGGTTGACAGATCGAGTATAATATTATTAAAGCCCTTTAAGGCTATAGATCGATTTAAGAGTTCAGATTAAGAGATCGAATCAACAAAGAAATCGAGTACAAACAGCTGTTAATTATGAAAATAGTACGTGCTGATCGATATCTCAAGTATTTAATTTATCTTTCAGGCAATAAAAGTTGCATGACTAATAATGATAGGAATCATAGGATTTGGAACACCTGCATGTTCTCCTCACTAGACAAAGAAAAGATAAGTAAGCACTAAATTAAAGATCAGCAGGATGAGTATTTATTTATTTATTTATTCTCCTTTTATATTTGTTGATAAAAGACTTGATGAGCTTTCTAGATCGATCGGTACGTAAAGATAAAAGAGTCTACAGAGAATATGGAAAATTGGGTCCTCTATGCATGTCTGCATGCTCAACATTATTGCAGATGAACATTATTGCGCCACAGTCGTGTTACTCGTGTTATTGACTGATGGCTTATATAACTTCTAGAAAAGCAGCTGCTAGTCTTTTTCTTATAACGATCGCTTAATTTATTTAAGTCCAGTTGCTTTATGGAAACCAATCAATTATCTACTTTATTAAAGCTAGGGAGGGAGAGCAATTGAGCAATTCTTTTTTTGAAACAAATGAACGACTATTTTAATTAAGAACTGCTGTGAAGTATATAGGGGGACATAAAATTTGAACCCTTAAAAATAAAAGAGAACAACTCAATGAAAGGAGTCTCCGATACATCCACGTACACAAATAAGCACATACTAGCATGACATAGAGCGCAACTGCCTACATCCACTACTTTGAAAAAGCGGTCACTAACTGGAAAGACAAAGTCCGAAGAACGCATAGGGTCTTCGGTCGGTACGGATTTAAAAACAGCTATTCTAGTATGTGGTCGCCTGGAATTAATACCGGCGACCCTATGTCTCATCCTCCCACTAGGAGGCAGCGTCCAATTCGCTATGACCCGACGCCGCCCTAGGACAGGATTACCACCCTCAAAGAAAGGTTTAATGACAGGCTGTGAGAATCTTTTCTTGCTTTTGACTGCTATCTCTGCAGGTTGCTTTCATTATTATTACTTTTGCATTGTTTTAATTTGTAGTTGCATTTTATTCTCTATTGGTGCTTACCACCTGTGTTTAGTTTCATATTTTACTATGACCTTTTCATAGTTTTAATATGTTGTATTTTATTCCCTGGTTATCGCACCCGTGTGCACTATCTGACATTATGAGGTGGCATGCTATTATTAAATGGCCGTTACCTCCTAGTGTGAAAATGAAAAGTGGGAGAGCAATTCTTATTTGACGGAAGAAAAACTACATGGATCATTTTAGACTGTGCCCAGTGGTGAGTGGTGCTCACTTTTCGGGATTTGACCCATCATTAAGGATACAATCGGGTGTCTTCTGTTTTTAATTTTTTTTTTCTCATAAATTTGTTAACTTCTAGTAAAATATTTTATTCTCCTAGTAAGCACTTTATTACCCCATAGTAAACAGTTTAATAAACACTTTACTGACTTCCATTAAACATTTTTTGTCCTTAATAGAAAATCTAAAAAAATTAATAAAAGAAAAAATGTCAATAAGTTCAAAACCTTAAAACAAAATTCTCAATAAATTTTGACAATTTCTGGATTTTCCATAAGGACAACAAATGTTTATTGTGGTTAGTAAAGTGTTTAGTTAGAGTTAGTAAATTTTATTGCTGGTTAATAAGGTTTTTACTGGAAATTACTGAATTTTATTGAGGTCATTTAACATTTTATAGGGTTTTATTGGGGTTAGTGAACATATTATTGGATTTTACTGTGAATCAATAAAAAAGTGAAAAGGAAAAATTCATATCCTGCGGCTGCCTATTTAAATGGACTGATAGAGAACCAAAATTAATTAATTGAGAATAAAAGTTAGAATTTTGTCATTTTGGGTGAAGACCAAAAAACAAAAATCAGCATAAAAAAAAAGATATTAAATTGATGGCAACTACATGACTACATCCACTGAACCAAAACTGATAATTTATTTAAAATAAAACTTCACGCTCTTGTCACAGTGAGACGTCATGTGTAGACATCATCCCAAAATTATTGTATCTTGTTTAAATTAAAACTAGTATAAAAGGGAGAACCATATATGCATAATGCAAATCGAGTTGAGTTGTTCGTAATAAGAACTGTCCAGAAAGCGAATCCTTTGTTCAGTGACTGCAAGTCAATCTCAGTATTGGATAAATATATAAGAGAGAGCTAGCTTGCACTGTTGAATATGAGCAACAGGAAGGGAGATAAGCATGCATCATTCCGGTCAGTTCTTTTTAATTTCTTCAATTAATCTCTATGGCTTAGTAAATATATTTTCTCATTAATTTACTCCTGAGTTGGGCTATTTACCCCCTGCCCCACATATCCATTAAATTTCAAAGGTTTAATCCATTTTTTCTGTTGCTAAAAATAAATAAATCTGTTTTCCCGTCTTACATAAATTTTGGAATTTATGTCTTACCCAAAATAAGGATATATATATATATATATATATATATAGAAACACTGAAATTTGAAGTATAAGGGATAATTGGCGATTTGGCTTGTACTGTTAACAAGTCGGTGCGAAAGATATAAATTTTTCAAGTTTTTTTTTGTCACTATAATGAGTCACGTAGCGTATGGTTTTCGATGAAATCTTGTATCTAGTTATATATGGTTTGGTTTCTTGTCTTTCGTTTTATAGTTCAATGCCTTGGTGCATCTTTGCATTGTAATTTTTAATTTTATTTAATAAATTTGTTTGTCATTTCCTCTAATAAAAAAGCTACTTCAACGGTTTAACATAATCTCCTCAAATTTGTATGTAAAAATAAAATAAAAAATAACCTCCCCCTCTCTTTTCTAGAGGTCATAAGTAAACAAAAGCACGTACCTCATATAATTTCTTTTTTTAGTATTTGCAGATTATATATAGGATTATAAATCAGCTTAATTCAGTTGAAGTTCAATTAGATCAACTCATATCGTCAAATATGAGTTATTGAGTTGAGCTTAAACTCAATACTACAATTGATAGGAAAACTATCGAGCTCAGACTCAGTTATATTGGCTTAGAAATCTCGTGAACTAATCATATATTTTTATGAACTGGCTTAAGTTTGTTTGTACTCAACTCGTTTGTTATAGCTTAGCTAAATAGTTCCGGAAAATATAAATCGAGTAGTTCGGAACATAAAAAATAGTTAGAGAAATTGTTACATATAATTGGGCTAATTTTAGTTTACTACCCTATACTTTACACTCAAAATCAATTCAGTCATTATATTTTCAATTTCATCAGGTATACCCTTATACTCTATAAATTTGATTAATGTCATCCAACCATCAAATTTGGGCTTTTTGTGGAGGGTATTTTCGTCATTTCATATTTATTATTAGTAGATATAATTAAATAATTTATTAATAGTAGAAATAAAATAAAATAATTTATTATATTGTAAGTTAGCATTGAAAAAACTAAAATATTTATTATTATTAGTAGAAATAAAATAAAATGATTTATTAGTATAAATAAAATAAAATAATTTCATAAATGGTAAGTTAGCATTATTTTCTTAATGCAAACTTTCAATTTTTTGAAATTATTTTATTTTGTTTCTACTAATAATAAATTATTTTATTATATCTAATAATAATAAATATTTAATTTTATTTTATTCTTATTTATTTTAGTAGTAGTAATAATAAATATTTTATTAGTACGAGAGTACAAATAAAATATTTATATAGGGTCTAAGGGTCATATACGATACGAGAATAAAATAAAATAAAATATTTTATTTCAATTATATATAGAGTTATATACGAGAATAAAATAAAATACACAATTTATTATTAATAGAAATAATGCTAACTTTCAATGCATTAAAAAATAAAAAATAAAATAAAATAATTATTTCATGACGAAAATGCCCCCATCATAAATGTCAAATTTAACAATTGGATGACATTGATCAAATTTATAGAGTATAAGAGTGTTTTTGATGAAATTGAAAGTACATGGACTGAATTGATTTTGAGTGTAAAATATAGGGTAGTGAATTGAATTTAGCTATATAATTCAATTCTCCACCCTCCCTCACCACTTAACTAATCTCAAGGGCTCTTAATTGGATTCTTTAATTTTATCAAATTATGTGTTCTACAATATTATCATTAACTGTGCAATAAATTAAATACTTGGTTAAGAACATATTAACTAGCAACGGAGGTTTTAGGGATATCAAAAATTCAATCCCTTAAACGTACACCTTTTATTAATATATGAGATGAGAGGGTAAACTGTGGTACAATGATGTATATCATACTTGCATTTTACATCTAATTGAACTAAAAATTCCATTTAATTAAACCAACATTACTATATTGACAACAAAGTTATCACATTCATTTTCCACCATGTACCTTTTTTTTTTTTTTTGGACGGACACTATGTACCTTCTGCCCTTAAGGAAAACTAGTCTATTTGATCAAACTTAACGTACTCAAATCTTCAATATGCATTGAACTGAGACCAAGATGCATGCGTATATTTCCTTATATATATATGCGTTTAATTAATTTATACTGTGTCTGGTCCTCGATCAGCAATTCACAACAGATTGCTGTAGATCATGAGGAGGAGGGAAAATCTCCAAGTAGAAAAACAAAAAAATTACAAGAAGTAGTACAGGACATTCTGAATCCACCTAATAAGCTGAAGACACGGAAGTGGGATGTGATCTTTATGATATCTTGTGCAATTGCCGTCTTCATTGATCCTTTGTACTGTTACATTGCCGTTGTTGACCAGAACAAGACCTGCTACCGCTGGGACCAAACGTTGATGTGGACATTTATGGGCTTGCGATCTGCTGTTGATCTTTTTTATATATTCAACATTTTCATTTTCATCCGGAGAACAAATATTACTTATGCTACACTACGACTTGCAGCCTTGACCTGGTCCCGGAAAAAAAAGGATGATACAGTTTTTTATAGAAAGAAAAAATCACGCAATCGTAAGCTTTTTCAAGTTCTATGTCGCATTTTGGTTGCTCTTCCAATCCTACAGGTAACAGCTACAACCCTAGCTTTTAATTTGAAGACCCATCCATATATATATATTTGCTGCATGCAAATTAATTGATTACCATATATATATATGCACAAGAAACGTACAGATCCACGCACCGTTAAATTAATGTGATATCTATTAATTGAATTTAACTGCATATGATTAATTGTACAATTAATTAATTAATGTGTACGTCTACACTCTACAGGCAGCGATACTCGTCGGAAAATATACAAACATTGATAATTTTAACTTGCTTCTGGTCACTCCGGTTCAATTTATCATGCGTGTTTACTGCTTCTATGAATCACTCAAAGGACTTCCAGACATAGCAACCGACCTAGGAAGATGTTTTCAAGCTATATTGGACCTTCTTCCCTTCCTGCTTGCTGCTCATGTGCGTTTCACTCTTTAGATATATCTCCCATCAGTACTCCCATGTGTGTGTATATATATAAATATATACAGTTTTATATTATTTAAGTTTTTGTAATCTCCATAGTTGAATTTTACTCAAATTCACTTGTCTTTTACAATCTCTTAAAAACGTTATCTTAGGCAAGGACGAAATCAGAATTTCAAGTTAGGGGGATATGAAAAATATATAACCCCTAATTTTAATTTATTTTTCCTTTTTAATTTTTCTCTGAAATATTTGCCTACTCAACTATTAGTAGTACTAATTATTAAATATTTAAGATTTTATGCTTAATTTTGGAAAGAATTGACTTGCAGTTGTGAAATTTAGGAAACTTTGCAAATTTCTTCTTTTATTTCCTTTCTTCATGCACGAATTTTCATTGTATTAGCGTTATATAATATACATATAGACTACTTCTATATGTTATAAGTGACATAAGCTACTAATAGGAGATTTCGAGAGATGTGAGGGGGAGTCTGAACCCCTGCAGACCTGATAATAGTAGGGATGGCAATAAGACCCGCGAGTTTGGGTACCCGCTAATAACCAAACCGAATGGGTCGGGTTTAAACCCGCAAAATGGGTGTGGGTTTGGATTCGGGTTTTAAAAAAAAAACCCGTAGCGGGTTCGGGTAGGGTATGGATATGGCACATCCGAATCCATACCCAAACCCAAACCCAACCCGTTGTATATTAATATTTTTAATTGTATATTTTATACATAATATTAATACATATATTTATATTTATATTAAATATATATATATATATATGTATATATGAGCATGCTTTGAAGCTTATTGCTTTGAAACTTTCATTTGCAGAGGAACAATTGAGCTTTAATTTTCATTAATTATATAATTTTTATTTGGTAAATTATTTATGGAGTTTGAACTATGTATTAAGCATTTAAACTTTTTCAATTGTCAAGTTAGATTTTTATTTTCTTTGATAGTTGTAATTTGTGAATTTCATGTATAAGATGAAATTATTTAAAAAATGGTGGCATATTATTTTTTTGAGTTTGGGTACGTTTGGGTACCCGTTACCCGATACATTTGGGTTTGGGTTTTCCCCGAACCCGGAAAAACGGGTTTCGGGTTTGGATTCGGGTAGGGTACCCTCTACAGGTTCAGGTATGAATAGTGGAAACCCATACCCGACCCTACCCATTGCCATCCCTAGATAATAGGTCTGCCACTGACCTTAGGTGAACACTACTATATATATGTATATTATATAACGCTATTTTTTTGGTCTGAATATATGTAATACTACTCTCTACTTTCCATTTTTCAGCTATTTGGAGCCTTGTGGTATGGTCTTGCTCTTGAACGAGAAGTGGATTGTTGGACGAATAACGCCTGCTGGATGAATGCTACACTTAGTATTAAATGTCATCGTGAGCAACTAAGTTATTTCAACTGTAATAATGAGACTAAGAGCAACATTAAGAACATCACTCATTTCGAGGAAACATGCGATCTATATGCAAGTTCAACAAAATTCGACTTTGGCATTTATCTTCACGCTCTTCAGTCTGGTATGACAAGCTCATCAACACCTCTTACACGAAAGATGTTTCAATGTTTCTGGTGGGGTTTACGAAATTTGAGGTTTGTACATTCAACTAAGTTTCATATTAATATTACGAGCAATTGGGTTCGTTAAACACATTGTCATATTAAAACAACTGATATTATAATATATATAAGAATAAATTATATTTATTTAGTAAAGAATAAAAAATGAAATAAACAGATTAACTATAAAATACCTCTGAAATTATAGAGTCATTTTCAATTTCATACCAAAATATTAAATTTTGTCATTTTCATACTTCATATTTGATTTCATTGATGAATTAATACCTCCAATATATAAATTTGTTAACAGAATCACACATGAGGTATGAAAATAACAAAAAAGTTTCATTAACAAATTCATATGTTTGAGGTATTAATTTGTTAACGAAATCACACACGAGGCATGAAAAATTGAAAATAACAAAATTTGATACTTAGGTATCAAATTTAAAATGACTTTATAATTTGAGAGTCTTTTGTAATTAATTTTAATAAGCTAGCCTCTTAACACTAGCATGACGCCTATCGAGAGGCTATTATATAGTACATGGTACATGGTACGTGGCTTTGGCTTAACTTTAGTAGTTAAATTACTCATACACCCAAACTCTTGGGTTTGAGTTCCTATCTCTCAATGTTCCTACTTAACAAAGCATGAGAACTTCTTTATACGTACATATGTGTTTCTAATATATTTCTTTCTTGCAGTTCTTTTGGTTCAAATCTTCAGACCGGTCCCCATATACTGGAAATTATCTTTTCGGTGCTGGCATCTATAACTGGGTTGGTCCTCTTTTTAGTATATCTCAATGCAAGAGTTCAGGTTCGTAGTCGAGATCACCTTTCTGTGAAATATTGTCTTTATACTAATTAATTAATAGTCTTTAATTAAGCTGTGTGATTTTCCTGGTACGTCTACGTACATGTATCAAGGAGCATCAGTACTTGCTGAAACACAGTAATTACGTAATAAAAGAGACAAACTGATTGATCAGAACTAATATTCAAATATATACAAAACTGTAGTCGTGACTCTTATTTATATCTCATCAACATAACTGTCATTTCATGATTAATTTGATAGTCTTTTGTTGAACGGATTAAGATCTATCTATCTCAGTGCTCGATCGCCTGCTTAATTGTGTAGCTTGAACTTGGCTAGCTTTAGTAGCTTATATATATATATATACATACTCTGATACAATTTCCTACAATTGGCCCATATAAGGTATCGTCCTTTTATATATGTATATTAATTTCCGGATTAGTTTTATTAATATCAATCTATTTAACTATGCAGGTTTTAAGAAACATGTCAAAAATGAAAAGGAAGGTGAAAATGATCGGTCTAGAGGTAGATTTGTGGTTATCATCTGAAAACGACCACCTTCGAAAAGAATTGGAGCCTCGAAAGGAACTGATCATGAAAACAGTACTACGAAAACTTAAAGAAAATAAAGATATTGATGTGAACAATATCCTCGGTATTCTCCCAAGGCCTATCATGAACATTCTTCGTTTGGATTCACTGGAGAAAGTAAGTTGTGTGTGTGTGTGTATTACTTATCAGTTATTCTCCTTATATCTCTTGAATACTAATTGTATACGTGTTATTAATATTTGTAGGTGCCCATGTTTAACAATATGAATGAACGAGTAGAGGAAGCAATATGCGAGCATCTTAAGCCAGTGATCTATACCGAGGGCTGCTACATTTTCCAAGAGGGACAACCGCTTGAGATGATGCTCTTTATTAAGCAAGGCACGGCATGGAGTTACACCACCAGTAGTACCAATGGCGCAACAAGAAGTTCCTCAGTCATCAAATACCTCAAGGGAGGTGATTTTTGTGGAGAGGAACTCTTAAATTGCATATCAAGACTTGCTGCCTTTTCAGAGTTTCCCATCTCCACCAAAGTTGTGAAAGCCCAAACAAGAGTTAAAGGATTTGCTCTAAGGGCGGATGACTTGAAGAGTGTTTTCTCCAAATTTTGGTGGCATTTTATAGAGGACTCTCAATTACCGGAGTGGAAACATGTGGTAGCTTCTTACATACAAGACAAATGGCGTCTCCATGCTATCAGCCGAAGGCTAGCTAGGGGCCTGACCAAGGCTGAGGCCTGAGGGTAGCAGTACGTTCAAATTGGAGAAACTTCTGTAAAACTACGCACTGATCGATGATCATACCACCTACCTAGCCTTTTAGCCTCTTTACTAATTATATATATATATATGTGTGTGTAAACTCTCTTGTTTAATAAATGTTACTAAAAGTTGAGTGTTGAGATTATATAAATTTATTCTAATTAAGTGTTTTAATTTAATTTCAGCACTTGAAATTAATCTAAATGTGGGCGACTTAAACAAAGTGAACATATATATATGTGAAGTAAAATGTGAACATCCTCATTGCGAATGCAAATTAATGATCAAAACCGTATATATTTTAGATCATCATTCAAAGATCATTTTGATAAAAAAAAAATTCAAATTGAAAATTATTTAGCCATTTGATTACCACATTCATCGTTTCAACCTTATCTGACAGACTGTATTTGTCTGTAAACTATACAACGAACAGATAACCAAACAATCTTCAATTCGGCTGACTTTTTGCAAGGATAATTCTTTAAAATAAATCTAAACGATGAACGGTTCCGATGATTGAGTTATGTGGTCAATTAGTCGGTGTGAGGATGTTCACATTTTACATTACGTGCGGACGTGCGCATGTGAAAGAGACTGTATATATAGTGATGATACCATATGACACGAAGACATTTGACAAATTCTACTAACATCCATATATTCTCACATGAAATCTCTTACTGTATTTTGTGTACAATTTTAAACCTAATTGACTTAAAATAATAAAACATATTAAGAAGAAGAGAACAAAATTAGATAAATTAAATAGATATGATTTCTTATAAACATTTGTTGGGCAAAAGGTTTCTTCAATGTTAATTAACGGCATCATCCCTATCAGACTACAAATTACAAGTTGCACATGCGATTCGATAATTAATTTTACTGTTTTATATGATTTCCAGTGGGTTACACTAGATTAAGGAGACTGTTTAATTGTTTTCATTGTTTTTTTTTTTGGGATCTCTAGCATTACTCTTCAAAAAAAACTTTCAAATTTTAGATAGGAAAATTTAATTTATTTGAAAAGTAATATTATTGAGATTCGCCTATGATACATTAATATAATAATACATTGAGTATATTAATTCAATACGGAGGTAGACTAGTTCGAGATCAAACCAAACTAGTCTACCAATGTATAGAACCAGGGCCGGCCTTGAGAATTATGGGGCTCAAGGCAAAATAATTTTTGGGGCATGACGGAAAAGAAAAATCAATAACCCTAAAAAATTGTATCTAACAATCAACTATGTGACAATCGCTCAAATAAATGAATTCCTAAAAAATTATTCAATAATCCAAAAATCAAATTTCAAAGTTTAGACATATAGTAATAATCATAAATCACTCAATCCAACATACAACAAATCAACAATGAACAACCATACTACAAATTGCCAAAAAAAGAAAATAACAATCATATAGTTCATACTACAATATTCTCGTTGAAATCAAAATCCAAAAATTCAATTATTAGCAATGAAAATATAAAATTACATGCGAAGATTGAAGAACTTAGAAACTGCATTTTGTAACGCGATATCTTATGATCTCTTCAAAGTTTCAAATTCCAGTTTTTGGTTCATGGTAAAAAAGAGCATGAGTCAAGAATAATTGCATTTTTTTTAACTTTGGAGACTTTGTGTCTCTGTCTGGTTTGGTGCAAAGAGAGACTGGAAGACACTTTTTAAAAGAAAAAAAAATAACTAGAAGAATGAAATAGCATTAAGACAGAGATTCATAGATAGGCACGCATGCAGCATCCAAGAATGGGAGCAGCTACCAAGTTAGCTACACATGATGCCATGGTGATTAAAATATAACTTATGTAATTTTTTTTTTGTGAGGTGGGTGATATATAATTTTTTTGGGGCCACAGGCACAGGTCTTGCCCGCCTTTGCCCAAGGGCCGGCTTTGTAGAGAACTAGTTTACTTCTGTATCAAACTAGTCTACGTGATTTATCGATATATTAATATACTGTAAAACTTTTTCTATTATTAATGTCCAAAACGCTACTTAGATAGTTTTTTTTTGTAAGAGCCCAATACGTGAGACGAGGACACAGAGGCTAAAGTAAGCCCATTAAGAGAATTACATAAATTGCCAAAAAAAAAGAAAAAGAAAAAGAGAATTAGATATGAAATAAAATTAAAAATAAAAACTAAAACCCTAGGCCCCAAAACCCCTCATTCCGCTTTGCTGCATCAGTCCCTGTTTCTGGAAAATCCAAAAGATTAGAAATGGTCCGAAGCATTAAGAACCCTAAGAAAGCCAAAAGAAAGAGCAAGGTCAGCACGAATCCACTTCCTTTATCGTTAATTGTTTATTTTGTTCAGTCAATCAGGGTTTATCTTTCGCCAATTTAATTGAATGGAATTTTTGTTAAGGGCTCAAAGAAAGGGGATGGGTCTTCTTCGTCTTCAATACCGTCGATGCCGGCAAAGGTCTGGCAACCAGGTGTTGACAAGTTGGAGGAAGGCGAAGAGCTCCAGTGTGACCCTTCTGCTTACAATTCTCTCCATGCCTTCCATATTGGTTGGCCTTGTCTAAGGTTGCTCTCACTTTGCTTTTATTCTTATTTTGATGGCCTGGGAATTACAGGAAAGGCATAAAGTTGAAATTTTGAACTATGGGTTTTAGTTATTGGATCATGATTGGTTTAATTTTGTGTAACTACTTTGATCCAAGCTTAAATTTTCGTGCTTTGTTGTTTTTCTTAGCTGCTATTAGTAATGCCGTCTTTGATTACTCTCATTTTTTACTCGCAAAGTCGAATTTGTATACTTGATTTGCAGCTAATGATTTGTATGTTATTTAAGGATTGACGGCTCATCCATTTTTAAAGAATTTAGAAATTAAATTGGTCATTAAAAGTGAATTACTTTTGGCAGCTTTGATATTGTGAGAGATACATTGGGGTTGGTTAGGACAGAGTTCGCTCATACGGTGTACTTTGTTGCTGGGACTCAGGTGAGCTTATCCGTTAATAATTTGAATGGCTTGTATGTCGCTTTTTCCTTCACCTATTATTCTCATAATTCTTGATGATGAAAATATGTTGTTCTGCAGGCAGAAAAAGCTTCTTGGAACTCTCTTGGAATATTTAAAGTATCTAACATTTCTGGGAAGAAGCGGGAACCAGTGCCAACCAAACCTGGAGATGATGACTCTAATATGGATAGTGAGGATAGTGATAGTGACGAAGATAGTGATGATGAGGAGCTCGGGGGATCTGGCGCACCAATTTTGCAGGCAATCTATTTTTTTTCTTGTTTGCAAAATCCCATACTTGACATTTCACTTCTCATCTTTAATTTTGATCTCATCCATGTGCATTTCCAATGTTTTTGTTGTTATGTTCAGTTGCGCAAGGTAGCTCATGAAGGATGTGTGAATCGTATACGTGCCATGACACAAAATCCTCATATATGTGCATCTTGGGGAGATACTGGTCATGTGCAGGTCAGACTTTGTGTCCTTATATCCTGGATGAGTCTTCTTAAATTACAGTTTCATGTGTGTGTGTACATATAGGACGAGTTCTTCATAAATCTTAATTTCAAGTGTATAGAGTATAGACATACTTGTTCTTCTTTCCACGTTTACTTGGATTTGACTCATGAAATTCATACCTGAGAACCAGAAACAAAAGAAGATAACAAATGCTAGATTTTGTTTCTGACTATAAATGTATGTAATAAAAGACTGAGAAAGGTATTCATGAAAAGGGTATACAAGTTCCAGATGGAGCCGAGTAAAGTATATTGCTGTGAAATTTGAGTTTCTGATTGTTTTTATATTCAGCTTACAGCTAATGACCTTTTAGATTTTACTTTGAATCTGACGGAATCCTTCTACTCTTGCAGGTTTGGGACTTCAGTTCTCATTTAAATGCTTTAGCAGAATCAGAATCAGAAGTTAGCCAGGGACCTTCCAACCAGGCTCCATTGTTTAAGTTTGGGCATAAAGATGAAGGATTTGCTCTCGACTGGAGTCCTCTTGTAACTGGAAGGCTTCTATCTGGTACTCAAAAGTTACTTTTTAGTTTTTGTTTCAATTTTTTTTTGTTGAAACCAATGATTTATTGATGTTCTTCAAAGGGGACTGCAAGAATAATATACATCTGTGGGAACCTACATCTGGTGCAACATGGAATGTTGATACTACTCCGTATATTGGGCATATTGCAAGCGTGGAAGATCTGCAAGTATGTAGCTAAGATGGGAAGCTATAGTTGGATCTGTTGTTTTCAGCACGTGGATTCAATTGTACAATCTATTTTGCGTAATTTCCTTCATATTTTCCAATGCTCTAACAACATTTTGCTAACTCTTATCTGTGCAGTGGAGCCCTACAGAGCCTGATGTATTTGCCTCTTGTTCTGTGGATGGGAATATAGCAATATGGGATATCCGTTTAGGGAAGTCACCTGCAGCTTCTTTTAAGGCACATAATGCAGATGTGAATGTTATTTCTTGGAACAGGTGCTTAAACTCAACTCTCTCCTGTTTTTCTTTTCTTTGTTATTTATTTATTTTTGGCTTTGGTATATATTCTGCATCATATGATATGATGATCCCTGTATTTGATTGCTTTTGGTTTAGGCTGGCTAGTTGTATGTTAGCATCCGGAAGTGATGATGGTACCTTTTCCATTCGTGACCTTAGATTGCTTAAGGTACAGCATTCTTTTGCATGGGTTGAATGCTAAATACAACTTTTCATTCATCTGACCTTTTCCCATAATTCATTTACGATGACTGTTAGACAATGTTACTGGCGTATCTTATCAGACATTTTCACTGACCCTTTGTTGATAATGCTGAAAATGATATACCCTGTTTATTCTATCCGGCACACAGGAAGGAGATGCTGTAGTGGCTCATTTTGAATACCATAAACACCCTATCACGTCCATCGAGTGGAGTCCACATGAAGCTTCTACTTTGGCAGTGTCATCTTCTGACAATCAGCTAACGTAAGTAATATTAAAGATTCAAATGACCTAAACGGAAGTCTATAGTTTTCTACTCTTTATGTTTGAACTCAAAATACATTGTGATTTGGCTGTTATTGCCAGAATATGGGACCTTTCTTTAGAAAATGATGAGGAAGAGGAGGCAGAATTCAAAGCTAAAACAAAAGAGGAAGTGAATGCTCCAAAAGATTTACCTCCACAACTTCTATTTGTTCATCAGGTATATATTATTGTAAGAATGTTCAGTCAATTTACTCCAAGAAGCCTTCACTTGTTCAGTCAATTTAACTCGTTATTTATTATTACAGGGACAAAAAGACTTGAAAGAACTTCATTGGCATTCACAAATTCCTGGCATGATTGTATCAACTGCATCAGATGGTTATAATATTCTGATGCCTTCAAACATACAGACTACCCTTCCCTCTGATGGTGCTTGAAAGCTTTGATGTCAGTATACTTCGTCCACTTTGCATCAGATCATGTTCCAACAATGGGATGGTGTGAATGCTGAAGCAATTACATATGAGGAGTGACATTTTGTTCCTTTTGTCTACCTTTTTCTTCCGTTCTCCTCGTTTTGGGGGTTTGATTGTGTATGGAGTAACATCTACAATCTTTGCCTAAAGGTTTTGTATTACTGGAAGTTTTGAGATTTAGTTGTCCATCGAGCTTAATTATCTCATTTCCTAGTGCTTTATGCATATGCGCGCGCGGTATAAACATAAATTATATATGAAAAAGTAAATATAAATCCTTTTACTGATGTATGTCAAAAAAATAAATAAGGAAGGAAAACCAGGACGAGAGACAGAATTTTAGAGAAATAAAGATGGTGTCATTGAGGATAATACAAGAGACATCAATCACTCCTTGTAGCTACAAACATGTTCAATATTGATATGCCTTTTGTATATTTGAAGTGAATAGTGAACATGAACATAAACATTGCCGCGAGCTGTCAAAAAAACATAACTCCCTAAAATTACAAGGGCGGTAAAAATAAGAGACTCCTAGCTTTTGTCATTATAACTCAGAAGCTGCCTCATGTGACCCAATACCCCCTCCATATGATCCCCTCTGACAAAATTGATCTTGTATAAATGCAGCATCACTACATGTGATCTGGCCGGCTCATCACATTTGTTTTTCCAATTTTCTCTATGAATTGACAGGCTTTCCATTTAACTTGGGGAAAGGATCTTGCTTGCTTAAAACCACAACTTTACTCTTGTGTGCAAAGTATCCTTTTACCAGACTTTTGTATATTAATATGGCCATTATGCACTCCACCTACAAATTGCACCAGATATTTGATTAGATAGCCTATCAAGAACGGCACGGAAACAAAATATAAAGATGGAAACTGGGAAGGGGCAGTGAAGCACACACATACCTCATCGACATCAATGTCCATCTCAAGCCATTTCAATGCTTTGACAATTACTTCCAACTTCAGCTGGTGAGCTTTGCTTGGGTCCTTTTGCTTTTGGAAAATGTAACTGCACAATGGATATATCGTCATCATGAATTGAATCTTCAGAGAATTGTACTATGAAAGTGCACATTTATAAAGTGACATGGGAACTTACATCTTTTTCAACAATCTCTGATAGACCTGAAGTTCTAGCTTCTCTAGGACAAGATATACACCAGACCTCAAGAACCTGATATAATTCAAACAATTTAGCATCTTACAGAAAATGCAGTTCAATCTCCAGCTTTTCACAATGAAAGCAAATCATACCTGTCTTCATGCTCTTGAAGAGCATGCCGAAGTAGTCGGAGGTCGCCTCTTTTTAGAGCTTGCACAATATTGCTATACTGTGAAAGCAAGAATGCTGTTAACTAGAAGTCAAATGAATAAATGAAGACTAGCACATTATAAGATTTGGTTCTGAATCTGTTTGCCTCACATTTATCTTCCCTAAGTTCACTGGTAAATAGATTTTATCTAGCCATGCAAAACTAAGTGACAGTAGAACATCTCATTGCACCACATCAAGCATTGAATAGTTTACCTTGTAGGTAAAGGAAATAACAAACAATTAAAAGGAAAGGTCATACCTCCACCAAGTTATACTTTTCCAGAAGCCAATCGTTTGGTATGATGCCAATTGAAAGCTTGACAGGTATCAAATATTTCAATATCATCCTAAGCAAATACAAACAACAAAAACATGAGTCAAACAATAACAAGATCTAGTAAATTTCATGTTTGACTGCTCATGCCAAATGTTTTACAATGAGTTGGCACATAAACTTTAAATGTCGGCGGTGACCCATATGAGATAAGTTGGCCAATTTTGATTCAGGTAGCACCATCATTTCGACAATATAGAAATATCATGCATTCACTTCTTTATGGATCATTAAAATTTCAAGGGCTACCAACTACAATTATTCAGGAGCAGCTTGTCCAAATATCAAAACAAATACTGGTATCATCATAGTTCAATAATGTATAATGTACCAGCACAACAAAAATAGCTCCCCACCCCTCTATAAATATACCCCTTAAAGTCTATAATGCAGATGCCAAATATATGCAGCAAGCACCCCTGAACCGAACCTTATATTTGCTTCACTCCGAGGGTTGCAATGCTTCAAGGCATAAGACAATTTATCATCAGCCTGCCAGGTAATAGAAGTAGATTTAGTGAATATAGGCCTGATGGAAACCCAAATTTCCGGTCCTAGAGATTTTGCAATGCATAGATACGTATAATTCAGTTAAAGATGATCAAATTAATGATTACGTAACACCTCTTCTGAGTCAATGTTGTAATCAGTATGCCTTTTACTTCACTTATAATGGACATAAGGATAGGACGGAACTGCCCATTTAGTGTCTCTAAATTCAAGCATTAAAGGCTCCAGAGGGTGATCCTCAAACCAAACCCAAAAACGCAACTTAAATAACTTAATAAAATAGAAGTTTGAATATCAGTCACATCACGAAATCCAGGTTACTTACAGCAGGGAAATTTTCATTGAAAACTTCTAGACGGCCTGTATAATACATGTACGTAACCTGCATAGCATAGCACATCAGTGAGAATTAAAATAAAAAAGTCGTAATTTGAGAACCAACTCAAAAGGGAGGGGAAAAAAGGAATGAAAATTGCATCTGCTCAATACTGACCTTATCTCTCCTAGGGAATTCCTCAAAATCAAATATTCGTGCAGTTTCAATACTCCTTATCACACTGCGACAAAGGTGAACTGTACCAAGCTGCAACATAGTAAAAGTTATTTTATCATCATGCAGCTCAGAGCCTCACACTATTCGTGTTTTCTTCAGAATTCAAAGTAGCCTGTTATAGCTAAGTCAGGCACCTTTAAAAAGTACTAATGAGCTAAGTGTGCATTAATATTACCTTAAAGTAGACTTTAAACAACTGGCAAGTCACGTATAATGCTCCTACACGTTTTGGGCCTTTTCCCTATAACGGATGCACCATTAAAGAGTTAGCAGTAGTTATTCATAAAATCTACATATTAATTCTGAATTTAAAGAAAGATCACAAAACCCCAATAAAACAAAATTCAAGTGTTATTATTCTAAAAGAAGGATAAAACTAGAGGAATTTTCAATCAAATAGCACAAATTTTTGGTAAGAGAAGCAAGAGAAATAGAATCTCAAAAGTAAGAAATCTTACAGCAAGAACTCCAAACACTTTCATAAGGAAAGAGCCAGCTCCCTTCAACTTCTCTGGGGATTTTCCATTTGTAGCCAGTTCCTTATCAGCCTACAAATATACACATAACACTCTCACTTGAATCCTCTTCCCAACATATTCACAACCAATAACAAAATACAGCACACACCAATCATTTTACTTTTTTATTTCTTCAAAAGACACTTTGTCTTACCCTCTCAGCTAGAACCCTGATTTCATAAACCATCACATACAATGCTTGCAAAGCCCAAGCCGTGTCCCAGTTCCTAAACTCCTGAATAAAAGCACTGCATGTCCACCATCACCAATAGTCAAATACCACACAGAAAATTACACACAATGGAAGTTCACTAAAAGCAATCCCAAAGATGATTACTTTGCAGCTTTTTCAAATGCTTGGTAGGAATCAACGAAGCTTCCGACTCGGTAACTTTGGAAAGCACGGAACAGATGAACCAAAATTTCACCAAATTGAGAGTAGTTATCGGACTGTTTGATCAATCTATTCGCATCCTGTCACAGAATAACAACACCAATCAAAACCCTAACCCTAATTGAATGAAATTACAGATACCCGCACGCATTCATGTAAATGCAGGACCTGGAAAACGTTGAGGGCATCGGCGAGGGAGAGAATAGAGGGGTTGTTGGAGGAGAGAGAAAGCAGCCGCTTAAGAGAATCTCCGTCCTGGGTCGAAACGGCGTCGCAGAAGCGATTCAGGTAGTCGTTGATTCTTCTGTGGGCCTCTCCCATACTCAGGTACGCCATCGCTCTCTCTGCTCAGAGTCTCAGACACTCAGCAGCTCCAAGCACCGCACCTTTTTACTTGATTTTGGGTCCTCCTTCAGCAAAATACAAAGTCACGACGACGTCGTTGCAACCAATAAACAAACGACGTGTCGTACGTACCTTTCTTCAACTAGCTTCAAGCTCAGCTCACACCAAGTCCACCACACACCAAAGTTGAAAGCTGACTTTCACCAAACTGTTCTTCACCACCACCAAGACCCAACCTTTAACCCTTGAATCTCACTCAAAATCGTACCTTTCCCTTTTCTCTTTCTCAATCAGGGACTACCCATCTCCCAAAACCTTCAATTCTCTGAACCCATTTGAAGAATCACCACTAAAATCACTGTATTCCCAGATGGATTCTGATACATTGCCCATGAAACCCTCACCAATTCCAACCCAAGACGAAGACCCTCCAAACCCATCTGCGGCTCTGCTCTCATTCAACACAGACTCGACCTCTTCACCTTCAAATGGATGCCCTTCTCACAAACCCTCCATCATCTTCATCTCTCTATTGCTCATCACCTGCATAGCGCTCTCTGCTGCTATAGCTTTCGCTTTCCTCTTCTTCTCAAACCCATCAAACACCACCACACCCACCTACACCACCTCTTCAATTGACTCAAAGGCTCGACCTTTAGCAAAACTAGACCATTCAGTGGTTATATTGGTCTCCTCAGATGGGTTTCGATTCGGGTACCAATTCAAGACCCCGACGCCCAATATCGGCCGGCTTATCTCCAACGGGACCGAAGCCGAAACGGGTTTGATTCCGGTCTTCCCAACTCTAACTTTTCCAAATCATTATTCTATTGTCACAGGTCTTTACCCAGCTTATCATGGAATCATCAACAACCACTTTGTGGATCCCTACACTGGCGACTTCTTCAACATGGGAAGCCATGAACCCAAGTGGTGGCTCGGCGAGCCGTTGTGGGAGACTGTGGTTAACCATGGTTTGAAGGCTGCTACATATTTCTGGCCTGGTGCTGAGGTAAACAAAGGCTCTTGGACTTGCCCTGAAAAGTATTGTCAGCAATATAATGGCTCTGTTCCTTTTGAGCAGCGGGTTGATACTGTTGTAGGGTACTTTGATTTGCCTAGTAGTGAAATTCCTTATTTTATGACACTGTATTTTGAGGACCCTGATCATCAGGGTCACCAGGTTGGGCCTGATGATCCTGAGATTACTGAGGCTGTTGCTAACATTGATAGGATGATTGGGAGGTTGATTGAGGGTTTAGAGAAAAGAGGGGTTTTCGAGGATGTGACTATAATTATGGTAGGTGATCATGGAATGGTTGGTACATGTGATAAGAAGTTGATTTTCCTGGATGATTTGGCCTCTTGGGTTGAAATTCCTAAGAGTTGGGTCCAGTCGTATACTCCATTGCTTGCAATTCGTCCTCCTGCAGGAGTTGATCCTTCAGATGTCGTTGCGAAGATGAATGAGGGTTTGAGTTCGGGGAAGGTTCAGAATGGGAAGAAATTGAAAATGTATCTGAAGGAGAAGCTTCCTAGTCGGCTACATTATGCAGCAAGTGATCGAATTCCTCCTATTATAGGGTTGGTCGAAGAAGGGTTTAAGGTAGAACAGAAGAGCTCGAAGAGGCAAGAATGTGGAGGAGCACATGGTTATGACAATGCTGTGTTTTCCATGAGGACCATATTCATCGGCCATGGTCCTCAGTTTGCAAGAGGGCGCAAGGTACCAAGTTTTGAAAATGTCCAGATATACAACTTGGTCACTAAGATTCTTAATATCCATGGTGCACCTAACAATGGGTCCCTATCATTTCCAAAGTCTATTCTTTTGCCTAGTGCTTAGTATCTGTCTCCCAAGCATTTCCCCAGTGCGGTCAGTTCTTCAAGTTCGAGCAATGGTTGGCGAGATTTATGAGGCTTTGCTCCACGAGCTTTGTCGCTGAAGCATGCTTAGATTATGAAGATTATTCTATTCTTTTGCTTCATTCAATAGGAGCAGCACATGTAAGAACGAATCCAACTTCTAAAATTATGAGTTGCACTTTTGTATAGGGACATCATGTGGTAGAATAATATGTTGTCCAAATGCTTAAATTTGTATATCATATGGGAATGGATATATTTTCTGTATTGCCTAAAAACATGTCTCAAATCTGTTACTGCATTCATATTTCTTCTTTCGATCTCTGTGGTTATGAAATCTGTTACTAATCTTTATACAGATAAGTATTAGGGCATTGCAATTGCAATTGATTGTCTAAATTCCTTTTCTTGGAGAGCAATGTTGAGAATGAGTATGATAGGGAATTGGTTTTCTTGGAAAAACTTGGCATTGCAATAGTCAAATTTTCAGTGCTTGGCTGCTTGCTTACAATCAAAGATCACCAAAGTAGGTGATTGATATTATTGCTGTTGGTGCTTGGTGACCACAAGTTTTGTGATGTAGATGGAGCCACCCTCCTCTGTTTGTAGACGTCTGAGACTCTCGCATAACATGTTTAAAATGCCCTTTGCACATTTGAATAGTAGTTGAGCAGTGGTGAACTTTGTGTTAGATTACTTAAAGGATTAGTCAAAGTCGGTTGATTACTTGAATGTGAGGAGCTTGCTAATCATAAGATGTAATTGTAAGCAGTACATGAAATTTCATGACGGACATATGCCTATTGGCGCTTAGTTAAAGAGCTTTGCTTTGTTTTTTTTAATAACTAAATTTTTCATCGGTGGTCAATAAATTTCTAATATTCCTTGAAAATTTGATTAAATGAGAAAAATTAGTAATCTAAAAACTTCTAAAGGCATTGCAATGACCAGGGTCCTCCAAGTCAATGCCCCAGACCCCAACTACCCAAAAACACTGAACTTGGTGCAGTTTTGATGTGTACTGATGCAAAAAAAAGAGCTATACTTGACAAATGTCAATCATTTAATTAGTACTTTTATATCTATGGTTGTCTATTGTCTAGTAAGTTGAAATTTCAATTCATCATGTGAATTTAATACTGAAAGAAAAAGAAAAAGAAATTAAAAAATTACAATATATCATTAATTTCATCAATCACCGCCGATCCAAAATTTATCATCTGCAATATATCATCATCTCAAAAGTCAACAGAAGTCAATTTTCATTTAACCAAAAACAGGATTAAGGTTTTGTTTGTTAAATCCCAAATTCCGGGCGGAATACCCTATCTAAATTCCAAGCGGAATATCCCAATAGGTCCCATGGGTGGGTAACATGTGAATTTGCAAAGGTAATTTAGAATCAATCAACTGCAACAAAAAAAAACCTCGTCTTTTTTGGTACGATCTGGTTCACACACATAGGAACAGGGCCACCCGTAGATACTATTACTAAAGCCATGGCCTTTCTTCTCTGCTTTTGACCCTCCTCCCATGTACTTCACCTTTCTCAATATTTCAAAAGCCCTGATTATCTATCCACCTGTCTTCCTCTAACTCTGAAAATTAAATGGCTGATGTTGTTCGATTACAATTCCATTCGCTTCGTTTCTCTTCGTCTCTGCTCACCTCTTTGAATTCTCTGCAACCGGGTCTCTCGGTTAATCAAAACCCATTTAAGAGGGCATATGCGCTCTCGGATTCTTCCCTTGCTCGCTTTGCTTACAGACCCAGAAAGCAGTTGCTACATTTCAAGGTAATTATCACCATAACTTTCTCAATACTTTCTTATCTGTTTGATATTTGCTCGAATTTATGAGGGCCCTTTTGTTCAAATGTTATGTATTGTAGCCTTTTGGGAAAATTGTGGTGAATTAAGTACCCAGTTCATTATGAGAATGGTAGGGAAACCCATTTGTTGACGCTGTTTAATTCAATTGAAGTTTCGGACCTTTATCTGTTTTTTTTGAAAGATTGAGAATTTGATTGTCTTTGGTTTCTTTGGTTTTGATGACTTCCTGTGATATGCTGACTCTTTCTCTTGATTACCATAATCATAGAATTGTATGAGAATACTTTCATTTCTATGGTTTTAATGGTACGGTTTTTGTAAAAATCAAAGAAAAACCACCCCGCATTGTTGCATTGTTGCATTGTTGCATTGTTGCATTGACCATTCAATCTTTCAGTTTTCTGTGTTCAGTTTTAAGATTTAGATTAGCATAGCCTTGGGATGGCAGTTGCTAAATGTTTGTCTTATGGCTTCTGTGTATTTTTGTTATACGCTTTGCTTCAGGTACAAGCAGCTGTTGCTGAAACAGACCAGCCAAAATGGTGGGAAAGAAGTGTTCCGAATATGATTGACATACATTCTACACAAGAATTCTTGAGTGCTTTAGGTCAAGCTGGAGATAGATTAGTTATTGTAGAATTCTACGGGACTTGGTGTGCTTCTTGCCGTGCATTATTTCCTAAGGTAACAATTGATTAAGTTGGGATCCATGCAGAAATTGGTTCTTTCGAATTAAGTCTTGCCCTTCATCAAGGTTTTCTTTTTAGCTTAACATGTAAACGACTTTTCTTTATACAAGGACATTAGTGAAGTAATTGATGATTTATCCTATGGTACCCTTTGGTATAAACCTTATGAGCCATTGTTAATGCTGGGCATGACTTGGTAAATTCAATTTTTGTTGGACATTTAAGTGTCTTCTCTGTTTCTAAAGGTATTATTTCTTGTGAAAGGTATATAGTGATTAAAGAAAACATTATATTTTAACTAATATGTGGAGACGTGATGGCTCTCTACTAAGTTTTAGCTTTAAAGTGCCAGTGTAACATAAGAAGCAATAAACTTATATTTGTGATTTTTTTTTCTGAACAGTTTGATAGTGTTAAGTTTATCAAGTTCAAATTCACTTTTATATGTAGAAGGTGCTACGCATCCTGATATTGTTGTGTAATCATATGTCAGCTCTGCAGAACGGCTGAGGATCATCCCGAGATTCTATTCCTGAAAGTCAATTTTGATGAGAATAAGCCAATGTGCAAGAGTATGAACGTGAGGGTGCTTCCCTATTTCCACTTTTATCGTGGAGCTGAGGGACAGCTGGAATCCTTTTCATGTTCACTTGCTAAGGTATGCTGAAAGTGAATGCTACTGTTGAAACAATCACTTCCAATATGTTTGAGTCCAAACTTATGTGTCGTGCAGATGTGGATGATGAACTTTTAGTATTGCTTTTAGGAAATCTTCACATCCTTTTTATCGCAAAACATCTCATCGTTTCATAATCTTCTGCAGTTCCAGAAAATAAAGGATGCTATTCAATCACACAACACTGCTCGTTGCAGCATCGGCCCTCCAAAGGGTGTTGGAGATATTAAACTAGAACCTTCCTTGGTTCCCAAGGACAAACCCTCAGAATCTGCTTCAGCATAGAACTTCTTCAACTCAAGCGATTGTATTAAAGGCCGTTGGTCCATATTATGAACCCCTGCATAGTCAAGTCAGCATTCTACATGTATTCTGTATATTTGCTTCTTTCTATGTAAAAGAATCCCATATGTTGCTATTCGGCCACATTCTTTGTCATTCTTGTTCTGAAAGCCATGTATGTAATTCAACATTCAGTGTATAAGCAATTCCAGGTTCTTAATATGAGTTATTTATTCTGTCACCAAGTTTTTTTCTTTTTTTTTGACTAATCTGTTACCAAGTTTTTGAACAACTGGTTTTCCAGGTCCAGTTTGCCTTCATGCATGTCTACCAACCAATTTAGTCATATCTGAGAAGAGAAATTGGACCCTAATCCTTAATGTTTTCTATTTTAACACGTGGATTAATTTTATAATTTGATAGAAATTAGCAATCTTAATCCGCATAAAATCCTATGGATTAATTTTTCTTGAAGACCAAATCCGTGAAGATCATTAGATCAAGAGTGATAAAGAGCCAATGCTTGAATATTCTCTTCATTTTTTCAATATATGGCAGTGAAAATCCTAGGATCTCAATCCCAATTTATTATTGGATACGGTTTCGTAACTACAATTATCCAACACATTTTGCACATTACTCATTTACCCTTGACCGCTAATCTCTTTTGGATAAGTTGTATTAGTTATGGAAACAAATTAAGACGAGGATAACTGGATAAAAAAGATTTTCGGACTCCCCAAATTGAATTTTCGGATTTTACCTCCTTGTCAAGTCTTTGAACATACCATTCGCTTCCTGCCTCCAACCCTATAAATTACCTCCCAACTTTGCAGAGAAAACCATCGTCTACTTCTTTGTTTCCTTTGCATTTTGCTCACTTTTTTCTTTGCTTAGTCTTCAAGGTTCTCTAGATTTTCTAGCAATGGCCGATTCTTCTTCATGTGCCCATTGCAGCATCTATGAGAGGTTGGACTGGACGGAGTCTGCTCACCGTGATAAGATCTTGGCCGTGCTTTCGAGACTCGAAAGCAAGGGCAAAGGGTTTGTGCCACCCCACCAACTTGTTGCTGAGTTTGAAGCAATCCCTGAAGCCTTTGGAGAAGTTTCAAAGAACATTCAGGAAACTGTTGTGTTACCTCCATACCTGGCCCTTGCTGTTCGTCCGAGGCCCGGTGTTTGGGAACACATCCGAGTCAACATGAAGACACTCGATGTCGAGGAGTTGCCTGTTGCTGAGTACTTGAAGATCAAGGAGGAACTCATCGATGGAAGGTAGATTTACATTTTCTTTTTCTCTTACTTAATTTGTTGCTTGTTTATGTCAAATATTTAACGTACAATAGGATGCTTACAATGTTTTTTTTTGTGTGTGTTCAATTGCAGAGCTAATGGGAAATTTGTGCTTGAGTTGGACTTTGAGCCATTCAATGCGTCAGTTCCTAAACCAACTCTTTCCAAGTCCATTGGAAACGGCGTTGAGTTCCTCAACCGCCACCTATCTGCAAAGCTCTTCACTGAGCCGGAGAGCATGCATCCAGAGCTGCTCGAGTTTCTCCGCCTTCACAGCCATGAGGGCAAGAACCTGATGCTGAATGACTGCATTGAGGATGTGGATGAACTCCAAAATGTTCTGATGGAGGTGGAGGAGTATCTATCGACACTCTACCCCGAAACCACATATGAAGTTTTCGGGCACAAGTTGCAGGGTCTTGGCTTGGAGAGAGGTTGGGGAAACAACGCCGAGCGCGTGCTTGAAATGATCCAGCTTCTCTTGGACCTTCTTGAGGCCCCTGATGCTCGCAATCTTGAGAAATTCCTCAGCAAGATCCCCATGGTCTTTAATGTTGTGATCATGTCTCCCCATGGTTATTTTGCACAAGACGATGTCTTGGGATATCCTGACACTGGTGGCCAGGTTAGTTAATTACAAGCCTAATAAATGTTTCATGTATAGGGTTTAGGGTTTTTAGCATCATTGTTAACTGCGATCATTTGAGTTTGATAATAATTTTCATTTTAATTACTTTTCCTAGGTTGTTTATATCTTGGATCAAGTTCGTGCTTTGGAGAATGAGATGCTTAAGCGTATCAAGGAACAAGGGCTTGATATCACCCCTCGCATTCTTATTGTAAGTCTCTGTGAATAAAAGCTCCTAATCTGTTCATGTAATTCAATGATTTTGTACATCAATCTGATATATGTACATATTGTTTCTTATAACCAGGTTACAAGGCTCCTTCCCGATGCTGTAGGAACTACATGCGGTCAGCATCTTGAGAGGGTGTATGGAACTGAATATTCGGATATTATTCGTGTTCCCTTCAGAACAGATAATGGAATTGTCCGCAGATGGATCTCAAGATTTGAAGTCTGGCCCTATCTAGAGACATACACTGAGGTTAGGTTTTGAATTGAATATAATCACAATCCCATGTCATCATTTTAGCCTTATATTTCATTCTAGCTAAGACTAACCAACAGTTTTTCTTGTTATTAGGATGTTGCAACAGAACTTCTCAAGGAGTTCCAGGGCAAGCCTGATCTCATCATCGGAAACTACAGTGATGGCAACATTGTGGCCTCATTGTTGGCACACAAATTTGATGTTACTCAGTGCACCATTGCTCATGCCTTGGAGAAGACAAAGTACCCGGATTCTGACTTGTACTGGAAGAAGCTCGAGGACAAGTACCACTTCTCTTGCCAGTTCACAGCTGATCTCATCGCCATGAACCAGACTGATTTCATTATCACAAGTACCTTCCAAGAGATTGCTGGAAGCAAGGACACTGTTGGCCAGTATGAGAGTCATATTGCCTTCACTATGCCTGGTCTCTACCGCGTTGTTAATGGCATCGATTGCTTTGATCCCAAGTTTAACATTGTTTCCCCGGGTGCTGACACGGACATTTACTTCCCTTACACTGAGAAGGAAAGGAGGTTGACATCATTACACCCCGAAATTGAAGAGCTTCTTTACAGCCAAGTCGAGAACAAGGAACACTTGTGTGTCTTGAAGGACAGGAACAAGCCGATCCTCTTTACAATGGCAAGGCTTGACCGTGTGAAGAACATCACTGGGCTTGTTGAGTGGTATGGCAAGAATGCCAAGCTTAGAGAGCTGGTTAACCTTGTTGTTGTCGCTGGGGATCGGAGAAAGGAGTCCAAGGACAATGAGGAGAAGGCTGAGATGAAGAAGATGTACGAGCTGATTGACACCTACAAGTTGAATGGGCAGTTCAGATGGATTTCTTCCCAAATGAACCGCGTGAGGAACGGCGAGCTCTACCGCTACATTGCTGACACTAAAGGAGCTTTTGTGCAGCCTGCTGTCTATGAAGCCTTTGGCTTGACTGTAGTGGAGGCTATGACTTGTGGATTGCCTACTTTCGCTACTTGCAAAGGCGGCCCAGCTGAGATTATTGTGAATGGAAAATCGGGCTACCACATTGATCCATATCATGGTGACCAGGCTGCTGAGATCCTTGTTGATTTCTTTGATAAGTGCAAGGTTGAGCCCTCACACTGGGACAAGATTTCCCAAGGAGGCTTGAAGCGTATCGAAGAGAAGTAAGCAATGCCTTCCCTAAACCCTAGTTTGTTTTTAGTAACTTGTACTACAAGTTATTCTGTACTTAAATGTTTGTCTTGTTTTGTTTGTTTAGGTATACTTGGCAGATTTACTCAGAGAGGCTGTTGACCCTGACCGGAGTTTATGGCTTCTGGAAGCATGTGTCTGACTTTGATGAGAAGCGTCGATATATTGAAATGTTGTATGCCCTCCAGTATAAGAAGTCCGTTGAGTCTGTTCCTCTTGCTGCTGAAGAAGAGTGAACCAAAGTTGGAAGAGTGAATAAAAGAGCCAGAAGCAAAGCAATTTGGATGGTTGGCTCAGAATCATGAATTTTTTTGTTGGAAATTTTGTCTAGGAGTTTTTTACTAGGCATGATTATCATTGTTTTAGTCTTTTAGATTACCTTTTTTATTTTCATTTTTCATTCTGGTTGGAAATTTTTACCCCATTAATCAATTCAAAGTCGACTTAATTTATGTGTTCATATCTAGCTGTATCAATTTTATATGATATCTAATCTTTTATCCAACAATTATGGTACTAATTATTTTCCAGTTTCCATCTTCATTTCCATTATGTATGATTTAACTTAATTTGCCTCATGTACATATTGAAGTCAACTTTGCTACAAATGTTATCGAGTACCAATCTCATGTGTGATCTTGTTTTGAGAATCCCATCTTTTTGATAAATTATAGTATCCATTTCCATTATGGTTGGAAATGATCGAGTTCATTGTGTTTTTACAGCTATCTTGTTTTTATTATGAGACGATTTGAACATAAAATCTTGGACGGAAGACAATTGTATTTTTTTTTTCATTTTTGTGAAGTTGGTATCTCATTGATTATTGTGGTCTAGGAATATTGATAGTCGTAGATTTTGGGCTCGGGTTTTTACGACTATTTTGATTTTATTTTAATATAAACAATATATTAAATTTTGATTTTTTTAGAGGGTAAAATAAAATTAGTAATAAGATAAATACATTAAACTACAAGCATTTAGTCTAATAGTAAGACATTTTTTTTTCATTTTGGTTTTGAGTTTAGGGTTAAAAAGTATTTTAAAATCTCAATGAAACTGAACATGAGATCTTACGAGTACTGAAAAAATATTTTTTTTATTTAGAGACAAATTAAAATATAAAAAAATTTAAAAAAAATTATTGTGAATAACTTTTAGCGACGAACAATTCGTCGCTACAGGTTGTTCAAAATTAATATTTTTTTATATTTTTAAATTTGAACAAATGTAAAAAGAAATTATTTTAGAGCTCTTGAGCTGAATGAATTAAACAATGCAAAAAAAATTTGGCAACACAAAAACCATTGAAATCAGATTTTTGCTTGGTTTGGGTAAATTGTACGAAATTGAGTAAAAATTCATTATTGTAACACATGATTTAATTAAAAATTAGCATATTAAAAATTCTCGAGGCCGGTTTGGATTTAAGGTTTAAAATGAAACCTCACACAAAATCTTACGAGCACCGGAAGTGATTCTTTTTGTTTAAACAAATTAAACTATGAAAAATTAAAAATTAAAATAAAATTTGAGCAACTTATAGCGACGAACAATTCGTCGCTACAAGTTGTTCAAATTTTAAATTTAAACAAATGTGAAAGTACTTTATTTTTGGGGCTCTTAGGCTCAATGAATTAAACAATGCAAAATAAATTTAGCAACAAAATAGCCATCGAAATCGAGTTTTCACTTGATTCGGGTAAATGGTACGAAATTGAAAAAAAATTCATTATTATCACATAACCGCATATTATAGTACGAAAATAGTAACCCTAACCAATCCAAATCGTGTGCAGCTCTAAAAACACCCATCTATTTCACCATTTATAAATTTATACAATATAAATATTTTTGAAATATATACAATTAAAAATTATATTTCTGTAAATTATAATTTTGAACAATTTATAGAGACGAATTGTTCGTCGCTACATGTTGTTTAAAATTAATATTTTTTTATATTTTTAAATTTAAACAAATGTAAAAATAAATTATTTTACCGTGAAATTTGCTAAATTATAAATTATATTACCTTTTAGGCTCTCCTTCACGGCTCCACCCCACCTCTGTTCCCTTAATCCACGCTGCGGTTTCCCTGATTCAGTCTGAAAGTGAAAGAGCTCTTGGCTACTTGGCATTGGCCGCAGGGAAATCAATCAATGAATCAAAATCCGATAGAGCAACAACCCTAGATTACATTACATAGTGAAATACCCAATTCGGATCTGAGCGAGTGAAAATGGCGAGCTATATGTGGAGGAAATACGCAGACTATGTGTACACAAAATGGGAAAGAATGATTCTTTGGAACATGGTCGAGCCCTACACCAGGCCCAAATCGTTTACGCCTCTCGTCACTATCTATGTCGCCGCTTTCTACACCGGAGTCATCGCCTCTGCTATCACGGAGCAGCTTTACAAGGTAATCGCTTTGCCGGGTCTTTTTACTTTGTATTACCCATTATTATCAATTTTATGGGTTAATTTGATGATCAAGACCAAAATTTTCATATGGGGTTTGGGTTCTGGGTTCTGGGTTCTAGGTAAGTTTTCAACGGGAAAAAGAAGTAGGGTTTTTGCTCTGCCTTTTCCAACGTCTAATTGCTGCATAAAATCACACTTGAATGAGTTAAAGTGTTGTAAGAACAAGTAGAGCATGTGAATATGTTTGAATGAT